>CM045743.1:31968939-31986439 GCA_024760905.1 Plotosus lineatus | reverse complement strand
TTTCAGCCTGGTGTTGTCACGGAATCTATACAATCATCCAACAATTGTTTGGTCCTGATTCGAGTTCTAGGAAAGCTAGAAAATCGAATGTGGATGCCACTATATGAATTATGCATAAAATCTTAAAACCAGGGCACAGCTGGGGTGTGTTTGGGGTGGGGACAAGCCAGTGCGCCTCTCTCACGCCAGTCCCAAGCCCAGATAAATGCAGAGGGTTGCATCAGGAGGGGCATCCGGCGTAAAACAAATGACAAATAAAATATGACAGTCACAACAAAAAATTTCATACCGGATCAGTCGAGGCCCGGGATAACAACGACCGCCATCAGTGCTGTTAACCAACAGGGTGCTGGTAGAAATTGGACTACTGTTGGTCGAAGACGTCGAAGAAGGAGAGGCGGGAGGCATGTCCATAGGCAGAGAGAGAAGAGGAAAGGCATGAGTCTAGGACTGAAAGTAGGGACTTTAAATGTTGGAACTATGACAGGAAAAGGTAGAGAGCTGGCTGACATGATGCAGAGGAGGAAGGGTGACATACTGTGTGTTCATAAGACCAGGTGGAAAGGTAGCAAGGCTAGAAGCATAGGAGCAGGGTTTAAGCTGTCATGGTGTGGATGGGAAGAGAAATGGAGTCGGAGTCATCTTGAAGGAGGAGTTTGTCAGGAATGTTCTAGAAGTGAAAAGAGTGTCAGACAGAGTGATGAGTCTCAAGTTAGAAATTGAAGGCGTGATGTTTAATGTTGTTAGTGCTTATGCCCCACAGGCAGGATGTGAGCTAGAAGAGAAGGAGAGATTCTGGAGTGACTTAGATGAAGTGATGCAGAGTACCCCCAGAGGTGAAAGAGTGGTCATTGGGGCAGACTTCAATGGACATGTTGGTGCAGGAAATAGAGGGGACGAGGAAATGATGGGCAGGTTTGGTATCCAGGATAGGAATGCAGAAGGACAGATGTTGGTAGATTTTGCAAAAAGGATGGAAATGGCTGTGGTGAATACTTTCTTCCAGAAGAGACAGGAGCATAGGGTAACTTATAAAAGCAGCACACAAGTAGACTACATCTTGTGCAGGCGATGTAATTTGAAGGAAGTCAGTGACTGCAAAGTAGTAGCGGGTGAGAGTGTTGCCAAACAGCATAGGATGGTGGTGTGCAGGATGATGCTGATGGTGAGGAAGGTGAAGAAGGCAAAGGCAGAGCAAAAGACAAAGTGGTGGAAGCTGAAAAAGGAAGAGTGTCGTGTTGTCTTCAAGGAGGAGTTGAAACAGGCTTTGGGTGGTCAGGAAGTGCTTCCAGATGACTGGAAAACTACAGCTAATGTGATCAGGGAGACAGGTAGGAGAATGCTTGGTGTGTCATCTGGAAGGAGAGGAGATAAGGAGACTTGGTGGTGGAATGAGGAAGTGCAGGAGTGTGTACAAAGGAAGAGGTTAGCTAAGAAGAAGTGGGACATAGAGAGGACTGAAGAGAGTAAGCAGGAGTACAGGGAGACACAGCGTAAGGCGAAGGTAGCGGTGTCAAAGGCCAAACAGAGCACGTATGATAACTTGTATGCTTGGTTGGAAAGTAAAGAGGGAGAAAATAATTTATACAGGTTGGCACAGCAGAGAAATAGAGATGGGAAGGACATGCAGCAAGTTAGAGTGATTAAGGACAGAGACGGAAATGTATTGACTGATGACAGAAGTGTGCTGGGAAGATGGAAAGAGTACTTTGGAGAGCTGATGAATGAGGAAAATGAGAGAGTAAAAAGAGTCGAAGAGGTGACTGTTGAGGACCAGAAAGTAGCAAAGATTAGTAAGGGTGAAGTGAGGAGGGCATTGAAGAGGATGAAGAATGGAAAGGCAGTTGGTCCTGATGACATACCGGTGGAGGTCTGGAAGTGTCTAGGAGAGGTAGCAGTAGATTTCCTGCCAAGAACATTCAACAAGGTCTTAGAGAGTGAGGGGGTGCCAGAGGAATGGAGGAGAAGTGTGATGGTGCCCATTTTTAAGAACAAGGGAGATGTGCAGAGTTGTGGCAACTACAGAGGGATTAAGTTGATGAGCCATACGATGAAGTTATGGGAAAGAATAGTGGAAGCTAGATTAAGGGCAGAGGTCAGCAGTTGTGAACAACAGTTTGGCTTCATGCCAAGAAAGAGCACCACAGATGCAGTGTTTGCCTTGAGGATGTTAATAGAGAAGTACAGAGAAGGTCAGAGGGAGCTGCATTGTGCCTTTGTGGATCTGGCAAAAGCATTTGACAGGGTGCCGAGAGAGGAACTGTGGTATTGCACGAGGAAGTCTGGAGTGGCAGAGAAGTATGTTATAGTGGTGCAGGGCATTTATGAGAGATGTAAGACAGTGGTGAGGTGTGTTGTCGGTATGACAGTAGAGTTCAAGGTGGAGGTAGGACTGCATCAAGGGTCAGCTCTGAGCCCCTTTTTGTTTGCTATGGTGTTGGACAGGCTGACAGACGTGGTTAGACAAGATTCCCCATGGACTATGATGTTTGCAGATGACATTGTGATCTGCAGTGAGAGCAGAGAATAAGTGCAGGAAAATCTAGAGAGGTGGAGGTATGCCCTGTAAAGGAGGGGAATGAAGGTTAGCCTAAGTAAGACAGAATACATGTGTATGGTGTATGAATGACAAGGACCCAAGAGGAACGGGAGCAAAGATAAGGAAGTTGGAGGATTTTAAGTACTGAGGCTCAACAGTCCAGAGCAATGGAGAGTGTGGAAGAAGCGTGTGCAGGCTAGTTGGAATGGTTGGAGAAAAGTGTCCAGTGTGATGTGTGATAGGAAGGTATCGGCAAGAATGAAATGAAAAGTGTACAAGACGGTGTTGAGGCCAGTGATGTTGTATGGTTTAGAAACAGTGGCCCTGAGGAAAACACAGGAGGCAGAGCTGGAGCTAGCAGAAATGAAAATGTTGAGGTTCTCTTTGGGAGTAACGAGGATAGATAGGATCAGGAATGAGCACATCAGAAGGACAGCACATGAAAGACATTTTGGAGACAAAGTCAGAGAGGCTAGATTGAGATGGTTTGGACATGTACAGGAGAGGGATAGTGAGTATATTGGTAGTAGGATGCTGAGGTTGGAACTGCCAGGCAGAAGGCCTAGAGGAAGACCAAAGAGACGATTCATGGACATGGTGAAGGAGGACATGAAGGCAGTTGGTGTAAGAGAAAAAGATGCAGAGGATAGGGTAAGATGGAGGCAGATGATTCGCTGTGGCGACTCCTGAAGGGAACAGCCGAAAGGAAAAGAAAAAGAAGAAGAAGAAGAAGAAGAAGATTAAAAAGAATTGCACGTAGATTGTTAGAAGATTGTCATTGCATTATCTGAAGTAGTGGTGCATACTATGCACATAATTCCAACTAGATTTTATCTGGTTTTCATATTTCAGTATGGCCGACAGGAGGATTTGTCTAATTTGCATAATCATGTATCTGCACAGATCCTGTGAATCTAAAAATTATGTCTGTGGTCTAAAAATTACACACACACACACTACACACACATGTATATGTATGCATATACTAGTATGTGTGTGTGTGTGTGCACATATATACTGATATAACATATATATATATATATATATATATATATACACATACATATATACATACGTATACTTATGTATATGTATATATATATTCACATATGTATATGTATGTATTACAGGTATGTGTGTGTACATATACATATACGTGTGTGTGTGTGTATGTATGTGTATTCATCTTTAAAATAAACACCAAGTTCTTGCATAGGATACAGTCCTTACTTTTACAAGCTGTTAAACGTGTAACCCCACCACCGTCACACCCTGATTGAATAACAATCATTCACACCGTCTTCCTGGACTGTGCAATGTTACTCTTTTAAGTGTTGTACTCATGTTTTAAGTGCAATATTCATGTTCAGAGTAGATCTCGAACATCATTTTTACATTTTAGCACCATGCACCTTGCATGATTAAAAACTCTACCTCTTACATGGTGTATATCATTCACTGTTCTACATGTGTGAATATGTAAATAATATATGTGTGTGTATGTATATATATATATGTGTGTGTGTGTGTGTTGCAACAGTTGGCAATAAAGGTCTATTTTTCTGTACATGTATTTATCTTATAAGTACCTTTCAACTGCTTCATGAATTTCACGTGGTGAGACACTAGAGGGAGCTGTAGGCTCAGATAAAACCTCAGAAAATTGTTCTAAAATAGAGCAGCGGGCCTTCTCGCACAAATACATCGAGATACTGATCAGACTTGCTCACTTATAAAAAATTTAATTCCTAATGTTGTTCTGTACTCTCTCTGAAAGAAAACTTTATGGTTCCTCAGAGAACCCTTTAAAATAAAATGTTTTTCTTCTGAGAACGAATAGAAATCAGAGAGCTTGAGTCCCCTTTATTACCCACTGAACCGTGAAAGGTTTTTCTTTGCGAGGATTTCCCCCCATTTTCCCTCTAATTTTTTAGTCGTATCCAATTTCCACCCATCAGGTATTGCCTTCCCAATCACATGATCACCACGTACTAGGGAGGGGCGAAAGCATGCTAGCCACCCGCCTCTTTCTTTTCCAACTGCTGGGCATGCGTATTTGGGAGCGGTCTAACACACTTTCGGGAAAGCGCTATCCGTTTCCTCATACGAATGAGTTTACAGACGCCCATGATTGTATGCCGTCAGTTAGCTCCCATGAACCCTGGACCACAGACGGCTGTGGCATTAAACCGAATTCGGGCTTACGATCTAAAGGTAAATTGTCATGCACCTTGTCGATGCCCCACTTGAGAGCCGAAACAAATGTTTCATGTAAAGCACCAATAATTGCTTTTTATTTTTTTCTTGATGTCCAAAACCTATTCAAGTGGAACTAAGAATCCGTAATTATTACAGAACTTTGATTTTATTTTAATCTGTTATATTAAGAATATTTATACTGTATTACCCTGTAAGGGCAGTGGTGGCCTGGTGGTAAAGGGTGCTGGATTGCTGATCCTAAGGTTGGGGGTTCGAGTCCCACTCTCTATAAGGTTGTTACTGTCCCCCCCACAGTCCAGCTAAATGGGTTATCAAAGGCCAGACATGTCTCTCACTGTCTATGGTGTGAGGTTCATGTAAAAGAACCATTGCTGACTTTCGTAAAGAGTAGCTGCATAGCCGTCAATGTGTTTCCGACCTGCAATGGCCTGGTGAGCTGTCCAGGGTGTACTCTGCCCTTGCCCGGAGTCGGCTGAGATGGGCGTCAGCCTCCCCGTGATCCTAATTAGAATTAAGCGGTTACAGAAAACGAACTGATGAACTTGCCAGTACATACATTCACTTACTAAACCGGTAGAATTTAAAGAATTTTATTTGAAACTCCTGACAGACTCTAGAAGAAAACAAACATTATTAGTTTGTTTGTTATCCAGTATGATGCGAATTTCCTACATTAAGACTTTATATGAGACTTTAATCTAGTTTGTCGGATTGATTTACATTTTAATATACAGTACATCAAGCTACCAAATTATTTTGTCCCTTTGTTGTGCTACAGAAAGTATTAGCGCCCCTCAACCTCATCTCATGAAAAAGAAAGGTAATGGAAAGAGGAACACAGGATTATTGGGTCGATGCTTTATTTTCAGTGCAGTGCTGGATCTCATCATATTGCTTTTATTGTGGTATTAAATGGATCTGATCTTATATCTAATTAGTCATCACAGATTGAGGTACTCGAGCTGCTGAAACGGCTCTGAAGCAGCTTTTTCTTTACTGAAGCCACATGCACATGTGCACCAATGTGAATTTCATTTACATGATAAGGTAATTACGTGATGCTGAGGGAGATTTGTTCACTAAGTGTGTGTTTTAGGATGAATGACACAGAGGTGTTGTCATGGCAGTGAAGGGGAGGGAGAGACAGAGAGAGAGAACCCTGTGGAAATGAAAGAAGGGGAAAAAAACCCTCTTCAACATCTAGACACGCTCTTGACCTTCAGAGCAAATGAGAAGCAGATGCACACGGGCACATGCACATGCACGTACGGACAAACACACACACACACACACACACACACACACACACACACACACACACACACACACACATTTGTAATACTATCTGTACCTAAATCATCAAAAATCATGCTGGAGCTGCAAAACTGCACACAATATCCTGAACACAGCAAAAACTCCTGCATGCACAAATTTTTATTATTTTTTGGGGGTGAAATGGACTTCTTGGATACTTAGGATCATTTTAGGATACTGCAAATCTGATACACTGCATTCACAGTGATTTATTGCTCAAAGCAATAATTTTTAAAATGAAAGAAAATAAAATAAAATATGAATAAGAAATAAAGTTATCGTTCTGGAGAAACAAATTGTAGTTAAAGAGTGTTAAAAATATTCATACATAAAAACTCAAGGCTCACAAAACAAAGACCCGAGAGTAGATACTTGAAATAATAAAAGAATATTACTAGGAGCGTATTAGGAAATTAGGAACCCTAAATATAGAAATTTAATCCCCTGGATATAAAGTGAATGATGTCATTTTCTCTCCTTCGTTGTGAGGTCATTGTTCCTACACATGCTGCTGTAAAATGCTAAAATTTATTTTTGGATGATTTTTTAATTCAGTGAGAAGATTTTCCTAAACAATGCAAAAACCAACATGCTCTTAAACACACAGAGGGGTTTTTAAACTCCCTCAGCTTCATCCTGGTACCTGAAGACAAGCTATACCATTTGTGGCATAACAGAGCTCTACACATCAATGTTGACTTTTTTTTTTTTAATTTTAAATTAAACAAGAGTACTCAGAGAGTGCAAATATCTGTCAACCCGAGTAATCCCCAATGTAAATCAAAATGTCAAAATTATCCTTTCTCACAATGTTAAAGAATTCTTTAAAAAATTCCCGGATCCAGAATTGGATCCAGAACATTTCCAAACTCTATTACACTAACCCCCTGCCCATTCGCAGTTCACCGGTTGTGGCCCCACATACTTGTGCATTAGCGGCAGCCTCGGAAGTTACTGGCATGTGATTCAAATTTAGCCAATGGCTGAGAGCTTTTGTTTCTCCCTCCTGCTGATTGGTTGCAGATGATGTGTACACTTCTTTTTTTTCCCTCCTTCGCACACATGTCATCAACATGATTGCTTGAATTGTGAATTCACGTTTTTTTAGTGTGTTTTTAATTATTATTTAAGCCCTATGATGCCACTCAAATGCCTTACGTCTTCCCTTGCGCCTGGGCTAATAATAAGTGATGTAATAATGAATAAGTGCTTTATTCATTAATAAATAGATCACAGTACAAAATTAAAAAGTTTTTACTTGATCATTACTACATTTTACTGCTATATTATTATACTCCCGGTTTAGTGGCAGCCTCAGAAGGTACTGGTATGTGATTCAAATCAGCCAGAGGCTGAGAGCTTTTGTTTCTTCCTCCTGCTGATTGGTTGCAGATGATGTGTACACCTCTTATTTTTTTTTTCTCCTTCACAGATATGTTATCAACATAATTACTTGAATTGTGAATTCACTTTTTTTGTAGTGTGTTTTTAATGATTATTTAAGCCCTATGATGCCACTCAAACACCCTGCATCTTCTCTAGCTTCTGGTAAGGAGCCTAAGCGCTTTATTTATTCATAATTATTATCACAGTACAAAATTTAAAAGTTTTTTCTTAATCATTACTACATTTTACTAAATTATTACTGTAGTAATAAGTAAGACTGTCTATAGAATATGTTTAAGAAGCATATTTTCGCGCATGTAATGTCATACATAGGGTTTTAAAATAGTGTCAACAACTCGCGGATTTTCAGGATCCGTGCGAAGGGGCGGAACGCAACCCCCCGGGAATAACGGGGGATTACTGTAGAGGGTTACTTGTCCAAAGCCTTGCCTCTGCTAGAAATTTTAGAAAAATCCTCAGTCTTCATTAATATCAGTCTTAATTAATACGTTACATTGACATTGTGACACTGTAAGCATTTAGTACACGTGTGTCTAATATTACTGAGCTGTTTATTTCTTGAAGGAAGAGCATGGAGGATTTCCGGATGCCGAGCAGGTTGTTGTATGGGGAACTCACACTTGGCAGAGGACACTGTCAAAGGGAACCTCCAGTGGTGCCATCTCAAACCGAAAGGACTGGAGAAGTGCTCAGGAGATGGGCTCTATCACACAATGCTACCTTCAGTTTTGAGGATACTAAAATCCAGAAACTGACTACTGCCAGAGAACAGCGCCATAAGGCGAAAACATTAGTCATCACGACGACAGAGTTTCAGTGCCCCCGCTGCTCCAGACTGCGCCTCTAGGCTGGGCTTGCAGAACCACCTCCGCATTCGTAGATGAGCTGCAAGAGGAGAATGTCATCTTTGAAAACGAAGGACCACCGACTATTTCTTGCAGCATTACTTGTTACTCCTATTCCATGTTCATGATCTTTGTGTAATTTTCTTATTTGGGCTGTCTGACCCTGGATTTCTGACCCTAACCTTGTTTTCCATTTTTACTGTCTTCCTCGCTGGAAATAAACTCTTTATTCTTCATTTACATTCGACGTTCCCTGATCAGAGTTCATTCACAGTTTGGGTATTTTTTCATGGTTGTCATCCCAACACCCCAGTCTGTTCCAAAACAGCTCAGCTCAGCCCTATGTTGCACAGCTGCTCATAATGGAACTTAAACTCAATCCAGACTTACTACATAATCAGTAAGCCTGCTTTGACATGCCTCTGGTCCCATTAGAAGTATGTCTGTCTTGTCAGAAGTAAGTTACATAGGATGATGTTACTCAGGATCGAGTATTTAATGTCCTTTACACCATCATCAACTTTGTTCCACTGCTGTCCGTCATCTGGTTTTGCTGAAATGTCCAGCTGCGTATCATCGACACAGCAGTGGAAGCAATCAGACAAATAATACCTGAGGAAGGAGAGAGACATTTCTTAACTCTAACAACATTTTCCAGCCTGTCGAGGAGAATATTATTACATTCTGTGGTATCAAAACCAGTACTGAGCAACACAAGCAAGAAGACACAACCCTGATCAGAGGCCATCAGCAGGTCATTTACCAGTTTAATCAGCACTGTAACAGCACTGAAACACTGCCTGAATTCTGACTGAAAGATTCCTGGAATTTATTTATGTTCAGTTATGCTGTCAGCTTAAAAACTGAGCTACAACCTTTCCTAAGATTTTGGATGTAAAGGGAAGATTTGACTCCAGCCTGTAGGTAATCGAAACTGATTAATAATTTAAGTAGAATGGACAAGTTATTTTCTTTAAATGGAGATCTTTTGTTAAAGGATCTTGATCATCTGACCTATGAGACATTACAAAAGTCTGAGATTAATGCTAAGGTCCCCATAGTCAGTTGACATGTGAGAACCCCAGTTCGGATGGCTACCATCACCATTCCAGCAAAATTTGGAGGCATTTTCTCACAAGTATATGTCTAGTAAAAAAAAACAATAGGGCTAGATTGAGCCACTGTTTGACCCACGGCAAATTTCAAAACGAGCAAACTTGCTGACAGTGGAAGCTACAATCTCCAGGTTTTCTACAGGAAATGAATTACTGCCCACAACCCTTATGGGATGATTCTGTTGGATTTCTAAAGGAAAAATAATTGTCTTCTATCATCTACTGTAAAGTAACCACAGCTTTCTGAGACCAAGGTAGTCACACTCACACATTTTTTTTAATCTGACATGTTGATTAAAAGCTTTTCAATACAGTACATTGAAAACTTGACAACAGGGCAATGAAGAAAAGTAAATGTTCTTTTCATTGATCTTATTTTTGTACTGATACAGCTGCATATGTTCGGATGTTGCCAATTAATTGAAACAACTACAATTACATTTACATTATGATCATGATATTTGTAGAGGAGTGTCACACTGCTGGAAATATTTTTTTTTAAGGGTAGTAATTTTTATATATACTGTGTGTGTGTATATATACTGTGTTATAATTAATTCTATATCAGTGTACAGTGTCAGATTTATAAATAGCTATATATTACATTTATAAAATAATGTCCCTTTCCTTTCAGCTGTTCCCTTCAGGGGTTGCCACAGCGAATCATCTGCCTCCATCTCACCCTCTCCTCTGCATCGTCTTCTCTTCTGCCAAATGCCTTCATATCTTTCTTCACCACATCCATAAATCCTTTCTTTGGTCTTCCTCTAGGCCTTCTGCCTGGTAGTTCCAACCGCAGCATCCTACTACCAATATACTCACTATCCCTCCTCTGTACATGTCCAAACCATCTCAATCTAGCCTCTCTGACTTTGTCTCCAAAACATCTTTCAGGTGCTGTCACTCTGATGTACTCATTTCTGATCCTATCCATCCTCGTTACTCCCAAAGAGAACCTCAACATTTTAATGTCTGACTTTTATAAAATAATAATAGTTATAATACTTTTAATCTGTGTATTTAACTTTTTTTTGTTTTTGGTTTTAACATACAACTTTTTTCTACCGTAGTATTTTTAGAGGAATAAATCCAGGGTGGTGTTTCAATCCTGTTTTTAATTTGTCACTGGCGACTTCCCCTCGCTGTTTAATCCTGGTTGCCATCTCCATTGGCAGCACACAGTGCATTGTGGTCCAGAAACATGGTGGTGTTGAAATTACTTTGTTACTGAGAGAATTTTAAATAAATATTTTTTCAATTTTTAGCTCTGCTTCATTTACTAAGATCATGAAGCTCATGCTTGCTTGTTTGTGTACTAATTTAACAACACTCTTTCACTCCTAATAAACAGACTGTAAACGTTTCCAAGGAACAAACTCTTTTCATACTTTATTTATTTAAATTCTGATGATTTACCCATTTCACTTAAGCGTAAACACATCAATAAATTTAAAGCGGTTTGTCACACAGGCTAAAAGTATAACCTTGAGCTTGGCTGTACTTTTTTTTTCGATCATCACTGTGTATTGACCGTACTGAGCTACCAAAAATATAGCGATTTTATTATCGCATTATGGTGTTCATCACAAGTTACTGTTCACATAATCAGGCCAAAAGCGATAAATCTTGGTCGCTGAGCTGCGATGTAGGGCAGCAAAAAACAGGCGGTGTTATTTACGATTCTGAAACGTCCGACTGCAGCGCCGTATGTTTGCTAATTAAATTCCGGTCAGGGAGGCAGATTTGCTGTGTGGGGTTTTTTTTTCCACTCCGTTGTGTCAATGCGCTCAGATCAGACCTGCTGAGATGGAGACGGAGGAGGCTAATCTCAGTCTGCTCACACACACCCTGCTGACAAAAAAAACCACCTTCAACCCACACACACACACACACACACACACACACACACACACACACGCACACACACACACACACACACACACACATACACACACACACACACACACACACACACATACACACACATACATCCAAGTGTCTATTTAAACATAATGCTAACAATAGAATGGAAATACTATAATACTACTACTACTAGTAATAATAATAATAAATTTTAATTTGTGTAGAATTTATTTGCATGTCTTTCTGGTTGTGTTTTTCTGATGTCATTTTTTATTTTATTCTGTTGTGTATACATTAATCTGTATACATGTATATTTTATTCTGTACATGATACACTGCTGATCAGAATGCAGTTTTTCCATTCATTTATTTGCCGACCCAACCTTAAAACCTACTAGGTTCACAGGGAGGCTGGAGCCTATCTCAGCCAACCCTGAACAAAGCCAAGTTACACCCTGAACAGCTTTGTAGAGCATTCCAGGGACAGCACACATGTTCACACCTTGGGCCAATATGGAACAGTCAATGATACCAATGTGCATGTGATTGGACTCTCAGAGGAAACCAGACTACCCAGAGGGCACCCATGCAAGCACGAGGAGAGCATGTAAACTCCATTTAGAATCACCCTCCCCGCGCTCGGGACTCGAATCCAGGATCTTCTTGCTGTGAGGCGAACAGGCTAACCACGCTATTACTCTGTCGGCATCTCATTTTAGTTTGCTTTTTGCATGTTTCCATGTCGTATATAATTTAATTATATTTGCTCGTTTCACCCGAGAAAAGGAAAAAAGCTGAAAGGAGAAGAAGAGGAGACACTGATGGAAGGTCTGCAAGTATGTATTCATGCAAGTGTGTACAAATGTGAGCGAGTAGATCTCACCTGATATTTTAATTCTTAAGTGATATAAAAATGAACGGTAGTGATCTAGGGTTAGTTGGAATGACAGTGACTTGAATAAAACCCTTAATGTTCCACCGTAAAGATGATTCAGTGACATCTACTTCACCTTCACTGTAACTGTTATATGTACACTGAGCAAAGGGAAGACGGGATTAAGTGGTTCAGAAAATGAATGGATATGTATCTTCTTCTTCTCCTTACGGCTGTTCTCTTTCAGGGGTCGCCACAGTGAATCATCTGCCTTCATCTTCATGGAAGTCATATTAATGATTCGCACATTCAATTTGGCAGAGCTTGTTTACGTCGGATGCCCTTCCTGACACAACCCTTTAGCAAGGGGCAGAAACACGCTGACGGCTTTGCAGCTCCTCTTTACGAAAGTCAGCAATGGTTCTTTTACATCAACCTCTCACCATAGACAGTGAGAGACATGGCCGACCTTTGATAACCCAGTTGGCTGCACTGGGGCAGTGACGACCTTGAGGACAGTGGGACTCGAACCTCCAACCTTAGGATGAGCAATCCAGCACCTTTCTTGCCTGGCCACCACTGCCCTCCAAAATGAATGGAAATATATATATATATATATATATATATATACAAAACAAAAATAAAAGGACAGGACAAAGACTTTCTATTGAAACTCCATTTAGGATCTGTTTCAATAGAAACCATCCTCTCTCTTCAGGTGATTATAGAAGAATCTAACCAAAAAGTATTGAGCATTCTCCTACGGAAGGATCTACTCAGAAAATCATATATATATATATATATATATATATATATATATATATATATATATATATATATATATATATATATATATATATATATATATATATCTTCTGATAAATCTATAATCAGCACTGTTATTAAATACATGTAAAATGTAAATATCCTTCATATTTGTGTCTGCTAATTTGAGATTAAAGTTGGTTCTTTCTCTTTCTCTTGCTTTGTCTCACTTTCACATGTTCTCTCTCTCTCTCTCTCTCTCCAACTCTCACTCTCACACTTTCTGGCCCTACATCTCTCTCTCTCTCTCTCTCTCTCTCTCTCTCTCTCTCTCTCTCTCACACACACACACACACACACACACACACACACACACACACACACTTTCTCTCTGTTTTCATCTCTATTTCTCTCTATCTCTGTCTCTCTCAGTCTCTACCTTTTGGCTGCGATGGACAGATAAGTCCTTGAGGATGTGGGTGCCGAGAACAAGATGCATCATTTTTCTGTCTCTGCTGCTTCTGTCTCCATGTAAGATCCTACCAGAGAGAAGAAACAAATCAAATGAAAAGTCGAAGAGATGTGGGGGATGAATCAGACACACGTCCATCACTTTGCGCTCTTAATTTTTTTAATTTTCATTTTATTATTAAAAATAAAATACTGAGTGATGTGTGATACAGTGGAGTTATTGTTATTGACATCTATTTCATTCCTCTTACACCACATTCATACATCATGAGGATATTTATCCATTTACAGTTGTATGTGATCCTGTGATCCTGTACTGTATATGAGTCCCATTTTTGGTTAAATTACTAAAGTAAGTAAGTTTGATTATCGGAGGTTTGATTATTGCTTGTTGCGAACTTTTATTACTGTTTATGAAATTAGCTATAAATTACGTGATTATAGATTACGTGTTGGTTCAATGGACGTTCTTTTTTAAACCTATAAACACTCCAGGTGCTCATGGGCTAAATCATTAGCATTTAAATTTTAAATTGTTAGCCTTTTAAATAGCTCCTGGATTTGTTTTCTGGTTTCTACACACACACACACACACACACACACACACACACACACACACACACACACAAGAGTGGGATTAAACTCCCAGTGAGAGAGAGAACGAGAGAAATGAGATGATGAGATGATGAACCTGGCCCACACTCCTGAGGAAACCCATGATCCCACTTTTCCACTTCAGCCAATTCACTCCCAATTCCCTTCCTACATTCCTCCTCACACACTGCAGATGGGCCGCCTGGTTTTGCCAGCCAATTTTACGTGATTTTTCATGCATGCTGCAGAAAACAAACAGAAATAACATCGCTGGGCATCAAACATCCATCAGCTCCAAATTTCAGCCTGGATTTGGACCTGATTTGACCATTTAGGTGGATATTAGGGGTGAAAACTGGACTGCTCTCGGTCACGTCCTGCATCTCTTGCACTGAGACAAGAGACCAGCATCAATGAGAAGAATGTAGAGCTTTAAAATAGATTACTATAAATTTCATCACAAATTAAAAATAATTTATATTAAATCTGAAACACAAACGTTACACCGTCTTCAGGAAACAAAGTGAGAAACAAAACTGAGAAATTTCAAATGTATAATTTTTATTTTCTTTAACCTTATTGGGCTTGTAGGCTGGTGAGTGCCAATATTTAATACAATAAAAAGGTAAAGTCCTTTGGGCTTTTTACACCCGAGCCATAGCGGCTCATCAGGCCGGTGCTTATCCCTGGTGTCCGTAGCGTGAAGCGACTAGGAGTTCAACTCCTCCTGGATGGGACGCTAGTCCATCGCAGGTTACCTTCCCAGTATATTTTTACTGGTTCCCATTTATACTGCTGGGTGAACAGAGGAACACTTGCGATTAAGACCTTGCCCAGGGGTCTAACTGGGATTTGAACTCACACCCTCCCGATCATTAACGCAGCACCCTAACCACTACGCCACCGGCCCCACATTAAATGCAATACAGCACAATATTTAATATGATCTGCTCTGGCTGCATGTTCATGCATAGTTGGTAAGTGCAGGGAGGCATCAAAGCTTTTGATTGGATATTTCTTGGCGGGCCGTGAGGCAGTGATTGGTTGGTGATTTTACAGGATTTCAGGGATGACAGACAAAATTCTCTGAACCTTTTAAAAGTCTTATTTGCTAATGATTGCCATCAGGGTGTAAAAACCATTTCAACCTACAGAGCAGTTTAGTTTTTTACAGCTGAAACATTACCAACCACAGCATTAATATTAATATAAACCCACAGAGCTGCTGCTCGAGAACATTCATCGCCATCTGTCGACCAATCACAATCCAGAACTCAGCAGCATTTATTCATCAGTTTGATATGTAAATGAAACATACAGTCTTTATTCAACGTTCCATATCAGCCATTGGTTTTTTTTCTTTGGAAATTGCAGACACTTCCATTCCGCAACTGCTCTTTGATTTAAAACAAAAAAAAAAATCAGATGTTGACATGTCAGACACAATCGGGTAAGATTATACTCTCACCAGGGTGAACGGGGAAATTGCTTAAAAAAATCAATCCCACAGGCCACCTGAGGAATTATTCTATTTTATATTTATACACCTTTCTCTGCTCATTTTGAGGACTACAGTATATGTAATTTCATCCATATGATCCTCCTGAATTATTAATGTTTGTAGATTTAGTGTAAGGAATGTAATAATGTTTATCTAATATCACACGGCTCATGCTCTATTTCATTTGATTTAAACAGAGATGTTAAACTTTTAATTAAAAGGCTGTTGGAGGATTCGATTTTCCACACTTAACACCGTCTGATGAAATCAGCAGTCTTGTTTTCAGCTTGAATGTTTCCAAAATGTTTATGAATATAAATTGTGATTAAAAAATGGAGCCATTTTCATCTTTAAAACCGACATTAAATACATTTCTACGTTTTATAATAAAATGGGTCATTTTGAGCCAAATGGAACAGATGGGCTAATTAATGCTCTGCTAAATAGCAGTCAGGGATGCTAACGCAGGAGCGTGTGTGTCTGTGTGTGTGTGTGTGTGTGTGTGTGTGTGTGTGTGTGTGTGTGTGAGAGAGAGAGAGAGAGAGAGAGAAAGAGAGTGCAAGTGTCTAGTGAAAAGTGCTTTCTCCTTTTCAGACTGAATTTGAGTGTTTTTGGTATATGCACACACATGCACACACACGCACACACACACACACACACACACACACACACACACACACACACACACACACGCCTGTACTCTAGTGATCAGGGTGATTAGTGAGGAAAGTAGGACGCAGCTGGAAAAGAACAAAACGAGAGAACTGGTGGAACATCTCACATCTGCTCCTCTCCATAGTGATCGCTCTCTCTCTCTCTCTGTCTCTCTCTCTCTCTCTCTCTCTCTCTCTCGCTCTCTCTTTCTCTCTCTCTCTCTCTCTCTCTCTCTCTCACACACACACACACACACACACACACACACACACACACACACACACTGTGCATGTGTATGTATCTCTGTCTCTCTCTCTTTCTCTTTGTCTCTCTTTGTCTCTCACACAAAAACTCTCTCTCTTTCTCTGTCTCTCTCTAAATTTGTCTTTTTATTTTTTTTCTACATGTTTGTCCATCGTTCTCTCTGTCTTTCTTTATTTTTCTTTTCTCCTTCTCCTTCTCTCTCTCTCTCCCTCTTGCTCTCTCTCCAGCACTCTGATGATTGCCTCCTCTCGCGGGCTGATTGTGATTACCCTTACCATACAGAATGACTTTTTAGAAGGTAAAAATGAAATAAAGACAAACTGATCTCAGGTTTCTCGCTCTGATGAGATCATGATGAAGTGAATATGAGAACAAATCAAAAATATCCCTCAGTAAAGAATTCTACACTTAAAATTAAACATTATCAGTATCATCACCATCATCTTTTTTTCTTCATCAACACCATCATCATCATCACCAACATCATCTTTTTTTTTTCTTCATCAACACCATCATCATCGTCACTGAAGATGTGGGAGTTTGGCTTGAATGTATGTGCTTGACTTTAATGTTTATTAATACTGTACACAAACATCACATTCAACTCTGCCACTGTATTTCTATCTCTCTCATTTAGCCAAAAATTTGCTCTTAGGCTGTCTTCCTCCCCCCAATTTTCACATTACTTGGCAGCGTCAGTTGGAATAATACATTTTTTTCCCAGTGAACTTTTCCTCATTATTCATTAGAAGGTCAAACCCGTATCCCAGTGTGGTCAGTCACGAAGTGTGGGACTCTCATGCTGTGGACATCAGTGAGAGAGAGAGAGCGAGAGAGAGAGAGCGAGAGAGAGAGAGAGAGAGAGAGAGAGAGAGAGAGAGAGAGAGAGAGAGAGAGAGAGAGGTGACATTCCCTCTAATTGCACTTATTCAGGTCATGTGTTGGGTGAATGACATGATCACTTCATAATCTGATTTTAAACAGGAGGGGGAGGAGATAGAAGGAGGGTGAGAGCGATGGAGAAAAATAGAGTGATAGTGAGTGATAGAGAGGGAGCAAGAGAGTCACTCAGAG
>CM045743.1:31958939-31963939 GCA_024760905.1 Plotosus lineatus | reverse complement strand
GAGCTGGAAGCTTATTACGTCAAATACAGTGTGTGTATATATATATATATATATATATATATAAAGTCTGCCATGTCTCTCGCTGTCTATGGTGTATATATCTTATAAACAACTATATATTTATCCACGTATTCACACATTTACAGACTATAAATATATAGGGGCAGTGGTGGTCTTGTGGTATAGGGCACTGGATCACTGATCCAAAGGTTGGGGGTTCGAGTCCCACTCTCCACAAGGTTGTCACTGTCCCCCAGTGCAGCTAACTGGGTTATCAAAGGCGGGCCATGTCCCTCACTGTCTATGGTGAGAGGCATGTAAAAGAACCATTGATGACTTTTGTAAAGAGTAGCTGCAAAGTCGTCAGCGTGTTTCTCTCCCTCGCTAAAAAGGGTTGTGACAGGAAGGGCATCCGACGTAAAAACCTCTGCCAAATCAAACGTACGAATCAGATGATTTGCTGTGGCGACTCCTGAGTAAAAGGGAAAAAGCCAAAAGGAAGACAGACTATATATATATATATATATATATATATATATATATATATATATATATATATATATACACACACACACACACTGTACTTATAAAATCAGTAAGTATATTTTATACATTATTTTGGTAGGGATTTCCTTCTGAGATAAAAATGATGGAATAACAGCATAATTATTCATTTTCTGAACTGCTTAATCCTTATTAGGATCACGGGGAGCCTGGCAGTCATCTCTACTGACTCCGGGCGAGGGCAGAGTACAATCTACACTACTCACCAGGCCATTGCAGGGCAGCAACACTCTGACTGCTGTGCAGCCTACTCTTGATGAGAATCAGCAGTGGTTCATTAATATGCCTTTCACCACAGACACTGAGAGACATGTTCGGCCTTTGATTGGATCCTAATTAGGAAAGGCTGGCGCCCATTTCAGTCGACTCTGGGCAAAGGCAGAGCACACCCTGAACAGCTCTGCAGACCATCACAGGTGACGTTTATGTATTTATGCTCACTGTTAGAAGTGCTGATGGTGTGACATCTCTGATGCAGTGATGCTCGAATCCACTCCATTTCCATTGACTCCCAACATTCATCCAATATGCTGTGTTTAGTAAATATTGAGTTCACTGAAGCGATCTGGATCTTTACACTGGGTGGTTCTCACGCCTCTTAGGCCATGAGAACGCTTAGGCCTTTGAGTTCTGAGTTAAATAATGACTCATAATGAAAGAGGAGTGTCATTTGTTACTCTTTAATATCCTTTCACACTGTTTGACTTGCTGCGTTCAAAGGTGAGAGACACTCTGGGTTATTGCTGTGTACACACATTACACACACACACACACACACACACACACACACACACACACACACACACACACACACACACACACACACACACACACACACACCATGCTCACTCTGTGTCTGTTTTAAGACATGAATCTGTCCTAAGGAACAAAAGACGAGACAGAAAGTACATTTTCTTCACCGCAGGCTCTTTTTTCCTCCAAATGCTTGAAAAGTCACTGGGAGTGATTTGCTCCCTCGAGCGACACTCATGATTATTCAATGTTCATATTTAAAAAACATTACGAACGGATTTGAAGGAAATTGCCCTCAGTGTGTATAATGACTTTAATAATGAATCAGAAGTGTTCCAAACTGCTAGCTTTTGTTCTGGGTTTCTGATTCTCGTTGATTAGCTCCGAGTCATACAGTTGAGCGATCGCTCTGATGTGCTCTCGGTTTCACCCTCCTGTAGTGTTTGCCACTCAGTGACAATTCTCCCCGTCTCCGTGGTGTTGGTCTCTAAAGCATCTCCTGCACACAGGTTAGTGTTTAACCAGGCTGTTGTGTGTTTAATTTAATGAACACACTCCACAGTGTGATTTGTAGCTCTGTTCTGGTTTTAAAAGGTCAAACTGTCCTGATAAGAGAACGTCCCTGCGTTTAGCTCATTAGCTCATCTGCTCAAACTCTAAACTTAGAAAACTGTAGATATCATGAGGCTGGATAAAATGCCAACACAAAGGAGGCACCGATGCCACATGAGGATTGTTTAAACAGTTACAGTCATGAAAAAACTCTCTCAGCAACAGGAAAGTGGCATTACTCAACTGGAATTCTATGCCCTGGCTAACTAACATTTATTTATTTATTTATTTATTTTATTTTGATATACCAATTTAATCCTACAGGGGATCTTTGGCTCTGCACACACACACACACACACACACACTCAGTCTGAGCAGTGGGCAGCCACATTGTGGCGCCCAAGGAGCAGTTGGGGATTTGATGCCGTACTCAAGGTACTTCAGCTGCGAAGATGGAGGAAAGGGACGGGGAAGGACCTCCACCTGCCACCACACATTTTTCCTGCTGGACAGGGATTCAAACAAGCTAACTTTCAGTCCCAAACCCTCTTCTCTAACCAATAGGCCACTGCTTCTCCCATATAAGCTGTTATCCATCCATATAAATTTACATTCATCCATTCATATTCTGAACCACTGTATCCTAATTAGGGTCGTGGGGAGGCTGAAGCCCATCTCCGCCAACTCGGAACAAGCACAGAGTACACCATGGACAGCTCACCAGGCCATCGCAGGGCAGAAACACCTCAACAGCTATGCAGCTACTCTTGTCGAAAGTCAGCAATGGTTCTTTTTCATAAACCGCCCACCATAGACAGTGAGAGACATGGTCGGCCTTTGATAACCCAGTTAGCTCCATGGGGGGGAGGTCGCAGTGGGAACCCGTTGAGGGTGGGAATTGAACCCCCAACCTTGGGATCAATGATCCAGCACCTTACCTCCAGACTGCCCACATATAAATATACTGGCCACCAAATTATGTTCTGTTAACGTGTGTCCAGTTCATAACACAAGAGATCCAAATGAAATTTTCAGGTGTTTATTTCGTCTCTAGGAAAACAAAACCATGCAATCAATTAAATATAATACATATATGGTATCAGACACCATTGGGGCACTGTGTAGTTTTGGACCCAAAAACCACATAAGGCCTGTGGCCTGCCATTCTGAAATGTCATAATAATGTCATATAATTGGCTCTCTATAAATCTTATGCAAATTGCTGGACTTCCCAATCATGTACTCAAATTAATTATTGATCATTAACAGCAGCAGCATGAATATGAAAATGAATCTAAAAATTGTAATAGCTTTAGAATGAGTGATCGTATCAGGCGTCATTGGGACGCTGTGTGGTTTTGAATTGTGATTGTATGCCCCCCCTCCCTGAATCGCCACCTTATCGTGGTGGAGGGGTTTGCGTGACCTAATGATTCTAGGAGCTATGTTGTGGGGGGCATAATGCCCCTGGTAGGGTCACCCAAGGCAAACAGGTCCTGGGTGAAGGTCCAGATGAAGTGTGATTCAGAAGACCCTTATGACATCAAAGAGACATCAAAGGAAGCAGTCTCCCTTGCCCAGACGCGGGTCACCAGGGTTCCCTCCTGGAGCCAGGCCCAGGGGAGGGGCTCAAAGGCGAGCGCCTGGTGGTCGGGCTTCTGCCCATGGAGCCTGGCTGGGCCTAGCCCAAAAAGGAGACATGGGTCTGCCCTCCCATGGACCCACCACCCGTGGGAGGAGTTTTAGGGGTCAGGTGCAGTGTGAGTTGGGTGGTAGCCGAAGGCATGGGTTCTGTTGGACCGATCCTCGGCAACTTACTCTGACCCTTGGGACGTGGCATGTCACCTCTTTTGCAGGGAAGGAGCCTGATCTGGTGAGTGAGGTGGAGCGATACCGATGAGATATAGTCAGGCTCACCTCAACGCATAGCTTGGGCTCCGGAACCATCCGTCTGGTGTAGGTATTCTTGTTGCCCTCGTCTCAGTGCCCAAATGTTGGGGTTCTCCCCGATTGATGAAAGGGTAGGTTCGCTCCGTCTTCGGGTGGGGGGACGGGTCCTGACTGTTGTTTGTGCTTATGCACCAAATGACAGTAGAGAGTACCCACCCTTTTTGGAGTCCTGCGGGGGTGGGGGGTGTTGGAGAACGCTCCCTCGGGAGACTCACTCTTTGTCTTGGGAGACTTCAACGCCCATGTGGGCAACGATAGTGTGAACTGGAAGGGTATGATCAGTAGGTACGTCCTCTCCAGTCTGAACTGGAATGGTGTTTCATTGTTGGACTTCTGTGCTCGTTACAGTTTGTCTAACGCAATGTTCGAACATAAGTGTTCCCATAAGTGCACTTGGCACCAGGACACCATAGGTCGCAGTTCGATGATTGACTTTGTAGTCGTGTCATTGGACTTGCGGCCATATGTTCTGGACACTCAGGTGAAGAGAGGAGCTGAGCTGTCTACCGATCACCACCTGGTGGTGAGTTGGCTTCAGTGGTGGGGGAGGTTGCCTTCCAGACCTGGCAGGCCCAAGCGTGTAATCAGAAGGATGTAGAAGAAACGGGAGGATGTAGCAGGAGATCAACAGATGGATCGCTGCAGCCTCTGCTGTTAAGCGGAGCCTGTACTGGTCCATCGTGGTGAAGAAGGAGCTGAGCCACAAGGCGAAGCGCTCAATTTACCAGTCAATCTACGTTCCAACCCTCACCTATGGTCACGAGCTTTGGGTAGTGACCAAAAGAACAAGATCGCGGATACAAGCGGCTGAAATGAGCTTCCTTCGTCGGGTGGCGGGGTTCTCCCTTAGTGATAAGGTAAGAAGCTCTACCATCCGTGGAGAACTCTGAGTAGATCCGCTGCTCCTCCACATTGAGAGGGGCCAGTTGAGGTGGCTCGGGCATCTGGTCAGAATGCCTCCCAGACACCTCCCTATTGGGGTGCTTCGGGCATGTCCAACCAGGAAGAGACCCCAGGGTCTACCTAGAACACGCTGGGGGGAGTATGTCTCTCTGCTTGTCTGGGACCGCCTCAGTGTCCCCCCGGGAGAGTTGAAGGACGTGGTTGGGGAGAGGGACATCTGGACCTCTTTGCTTAGGTTGCTGCCCCCGCGACCCGACCCTGGACTTAGCGGAAGAAGA
>CM045743.1:31938939-31956439 GCA_024760905.1 Plotosus lineatus | reverse complement strand
ATCTATCTATCTATCTATCTATCTATCTATCTATCCATCTATCCATCTATCCACCCACCTACCCACCTATCTATTTATCTATCTATCCATCTATCCACCCACCCACCTATCTATCTATCTATCTATCTATCTATCTATCTATCTATCTATCTATCTATCTATCTATCTATCTATCTATCCACCCACCTACCCACCTATCTATTTATCTATCTATCTATCTATCTATCCACCCAACCTATCTATCTATCTATCTATCTATCTATCTATCTATCTATCTATCTATCGATCTATCTATCTATCCACCCACCCACCTATCTATCTATCTATCTATCCACCTACCCACCTATCTATCCACCTGTCTATCTATCTATCTATCCATCCATCCATCTATCCACCCACTCATCTATCTATTTATCTATATATCCTTCTATCCATCTATCCACCCACCCACCAACCTATCTATCTATCTATCTATCTATCTATCTATCTATCTATCTATCTATCTATCCATCTAGCCACCCACCCCACCCACCTATCTATCTATCTATCTATCTATCTATCCACCCACCCACCTATCTATCCATCTATCCATCTATCTATCTATCCACCCAACCTATCTATCTATCTATCTATCTATCTATCTATCTATCTATCTATCTATCCATCCATCCATCCATCCATCTATCTATCTATCTATCTATCTATCTAACTATCTATCTATCCACCCACCCACCCAACCTATCTATCTATCTTTTATATATATGTATATACTGTACATGCATGTTATTTTTAATTAAATTGATTTCATTGAAATCTTTGAATAAAAGCAGTAGTATCAGTTTGTCCACCAGGAGGAAAAAGAGAACAACCCACTCAGCCACTCACTAGTATACAGTATTATGCTAATAATCAATGTGCAATTATTAAATTTTAGTATACGGGCTATGTATCTTTTCAAAAGGCCACATTTCTTGGTTTCACATTAATGATAATGATACAATCACACATTTACGAAACATTTTGCAAGCCATATTAACTTCTTCTTCTTCTTCTTAATAATAATAACAATAACAACAACAACAACAACAACAACAACAACAACGATAATAATAATAATAATAATAATAATAATTATTATTTTTATTATTATTATTATTATTATTATTTATTTATTTACTTTTTTGCACCGATCATTCCATAAGCAGCAATAAATACTGTTCAATAAAATCTTATATCTACATTTCAGGCATTTGGCAGATGCTTATATCCAGAGAGAGACTTATTATTATCAATGTTATTCAACTGAGCGATTGAGGGTGAAGGACCTTGTTCAAGGGCCCAACAGTGGTAGCAAAGGGAATTGAACTGCTGAACTTCAGATCAGGATCCCATCACCTTAACCACTAAGCTACCATCGCTGGGTTATTTGGATTGTTTGAAAAGAGAAGCTTAAATCACAGTAAAATTAAACTCAGAAAATTGATTGGGATTTTAAATCTAATGAAATTAAGTATGTCTCTCACTGGATGAGGTGGGAGGCATGTAAATGAACCATTGCTGACTTTTGTAAAGAGTAGGCTGCATAGCCGTCAGCAGGTTTCTGCCCCGCGACGGTCTATCAAGTTGTAATATTTAGAATAATACCAGAAACATAAACAGAATTTATTTAGTTGTTTGTTTGTTTGTTTTAAAAATAAGGATTAAGAGTTAAAATACCCCATTTAATGACATTTTGTCCTTTTTGGAAGTAAAACATTTAAGACAAATAAACATACTTCACGATTCTTATTTCAACATGTTCCAGATGAGATCAAAGGGCACTTTATCCAATAGGATGCCTCTGCTGTGGTTGCTCGACTGCCAGGCTGCCAATTTGGTTAATTGTGATGTTTAATTAAAGTCAGTTTGTGAATTGAAGATGAAATGAATATTTTGGTGAATTGTTGAGATAATGAAATCAACACGCTTTAGTTTTTGAGGCTTAATGAATATCAGCTGTGAGTAGCAGATCGAGGGATGGATGAGAGAAGATGGGAAAGAATGAAAAGAAAAGTGAACAAAAATTACAGAAGCGCCAAGCTGATGTTTTCTCCAAAACCTTTGTTAATGAACACTTTGTATAATTTCTATATACATACTGCATTGTGAGTGTGTGCATATATGCATATTTGTGTGCGTGTGTTTTGTGTGTGTGTGTGTGTGTGTTGTGTGTGTGTGCGTGTGTTTGTATATGTGTGTTTGTGTGTATACGTGTGTGTGTGTGTGTGTGTGTGTGTGTGTGTGTGTGTGTGTGTGTGTGTGTGTGTGTGTGATATGATGATATGATACTCAGACATCAGTGACAGCCAGGAAAGTCTGCATGACAATCATGAATAGTGCGGTGACTCCTGGAGAGACAGTGGCGGGTCAGAGAGATGGCGACCGGGGCAGAGCGGGCTGGCAACCCAATCTATGTTCACCGTGAGGAGGACACACAAACAAGCTACGATGAACCCAATGGAGAGATACCCCCAGGGGTGCCCGAGAGGGGGGGAAGGATGAGCACCCCAACTGGATGGATTCAATGGTCATACATAGTCCAAGGCAATGGACATTCGACCATGAGCTCACAGTGTATTTCTGGAAAAGTGTACAAAAGTCTACACGGCTTGAAAATCCACCAAGCAAATATGAAGTGTTTGGAGGAGCAGGAGCAGCACAACGCACAGGTGTTACACCTGATGATACGCAGGAGGGGCCTTGCCCGGAGTCACTCCACAGTGCTCGGAACCTCCAAGTGTTGTCATTGTGTGCCTCGAGCACCCAATCAGAACTAAGACGGATTAAGTGGCCAGCAGCTACCACGACTTCATTGTGGAAGCAATTTGACGATGATGTGGACCAAATTTTGGAGTCAGTGTCAAAGGGTGAGGCGGATCGGAAGCTGCAAGCCATGACAGCAATCATTGTTGGGTTAGCAGCGGAGCGATTTGGCGAAGAGGAGAAGAAAATTTCGGGAACATCCTATACAAAGAACCACAGAGCTAAGAAGATCCACCTCATAAGGAGAGAGATGAAAATGCTGAAGTCTCAGTATAAAGAGGCAGGAGATGAGGAGCATTCTAGCCTAGCCCAGTTGTTGTCCATCCATCAGAAGAGGATAAGGGTCCTCCGCCGGGCAGAGTGGCATCGGAGGCGGCGACGCGAGAGAGCACGCAAACGAGCGGCCTTTATAGCCAACCCCTTCAAGTGTACAAAAGACCTATTAGGCCAGAAATGCAGCGGCAAACTTACCTCCTCAAAGGAAGACATCGATCAACATCTCTCACAGATGTTCAGCGATCCCAGAAGAGAAATGGAGCTGGGAGATTGCAATATCCTCATTGAGCCCCCTGAACCTGAGGTGCAGTTTGATATGTTGGAGCTGAAGCTAAGGGAAATCAAAGAGGCTGTTCATAAAGCCAGAGCATGGTCTGCTTCAAGACCAAGTGGCACTTCGTACAAAGTGTACAAGAACCGTCCCAAACTACTATTGCGTCTGTGGAAAATCCTGAGTCTTCTGGAGAAAGGGGAAGATCCCAGAGCAACGGCAAATGGCTGAAGGGGTGTGGATTCCGAAGGAGGAAGGCTCCACCCGGCTTGACCAGTTCCGCAACGTCTCCCTCCTATGCGTCAAATCAAAGATCTTCTTCAGTGACATCTCCAAAAGACTGTGCTTATACATAGCAAGAAACGCTTACATCGACACATCAGTCCAGAAAGGTGGCATTGCAGGGATGCCAGGCTGTGTGGAGCATACAGGTGTGGGGTGTGGTGACGCAGCTCATTCGAGAGGCCAGAGAAAAGAGGGGCAATCTGGCAGTGTTATGGCTTGACCTAGACAATGCATATGGCTCCAGCTTACCCTGGTAAAACATCATGTCCCTGGCAGGTGTAGAGACCTCATCGCTGATTGCTACAACAACTTCAGGACAAGGGTCTCTTCAGGAGTAACTCCATCCAGTTGGCACAAGGTAGAGATGGGCATCATCACAGGGTGTACCATCTCAGTGTCACTATTCTCCTTGACAATGAATATGCTCACCAAGTCTGTTGAACCAGAATGCAGTGCACCCCTGATGAGCTCAGGTCAGGAAAGGAAAGGTAGAGGACAAGTTTCGTTTCAACATCGCAGGCACAGTCATCCCAACAATCTCAGAGAGGCCAGTCAAGAGATAAGATAAGAGATAAGATAAGATACAGCTTTATTAATCTCACAATGGAGAAATTCACTGTTACAGGCTCTTGAGGTACTATCAGTAGGGGGTGCAAAAATAGATACAATTACAAACATACACACATACATATATATTATATAAGTAAATAAATAAATAGATACATAAATAGTATAAATTAATAAACAATAAAAGAAAAGAATGGAGCAACTTTATAGACTGGCCTATATTAAAGTGTAAATGTATCTGAGTGCAGAGTAGATGGGTTGATATGGTTCACAGTCAGTGGGGTAGATGTGGTTGATTAAAGTGCGCGGGGGTTGTATTGCACATAACCGGTATTTTCACAGACAGTTACAAAGTGGCGTTGTACAGTCTGACAGCGGTGGGAATGAACGACCTGCGGTAGCGCTCCTTCCTGCACTGAGGATGCCTCAGTCGTCCACTGAAGGAGCTGCTCAGCTCCTCTACAGTCTGGTGCAGTGGGTGAGAGCTGTTGAACAGGATGGATGTGAGCTTTGCTACCATCCTCCTCTCACTCACCTCCTCCACAGAGTCCAGTGGGCAGCCGAGGACAGAGCTGGCCCTCCTGACCAGCTTGTTCAGTCTCTTCCTGTCCCGTTCTGTGCTGCCCGGGGCCCAGCAGATGGCAGCGTAGAGGATTGCAGAGGCTACCACAGAGTCATAAAAAGTCCTGAGCAGAGGTCTGCATACGCCGAAGGACCTGAGTCTCCTCAGAAGGTGGAGGCGACTCTGGCCCTTCTTGTACAGGGCGTTGGTGTTGTGGGACCAGTCCAGTTTATTGTTAAGGTGAACACCCAGGTACTTGAAACTGTCCACTGTCTCAATGTCCTGTCCCTGGATGTTCACTAGTAAGTGTGTGTGTGTGTTCGAGAGGTTGGGCAAGGTTTTTGACAGCTCTCTCAAAGACGCAGCATCCATCCAGACGGCTTGTGGTGAGTTGGAGGGCTGGCTAAAGTCCGTGGACAAGTCCGGTCTACCTGGAAAATTCAAGGCATGAGTTTATCAGCACGGTATCCTTCCCAGGATCCTGTGACCGCTCCTCATCTATGCTGTCCCACTATCCACAGTAGAGATCTTGGAGAGGAAAATGGCTGGGGCTACCAAAGAGCCGAAGTAGCATTGCACTATATGGGCTCAATAACAAATTGCAGCTGCCCTTTAAATCCTTGGAGGAGGAGTTCAAGGTTACCAGAGCAAGAGAAGTGGTGCTGTACAGGGATTCCAGCGACCCAAAGGTGGCTAATGCTGGAATGCAAGTGAGGATGGGCAGGAAGTGGAAGGCAGAAGAGGCTGTTCAAATGGCGGAAGCTAGGCTGTGCCACAAGGCTCTGGTGGGAGTGGTCTCGAGGGGCCGAGCTGGCTTAGGTTCCTTCTCAACTCCACAAATGAACATCAGGGGGAAGGAGAGAAGGCACCTGGTCCAAGAGGAGGTGAGAACTGCTGTGGAGGAAACAAGATCCTGCAAAGCGGTGGGAATGAGACAACAGGGAGCCTGGACAAAATGGGAAAATGCGCTTGAGAGGAAAGTAACCTGGACTGAGATCTGGAAAGCTGAGCCTCACTGCATCCGATTTCTCATCCAGGCAGTGTACGATGTGCTGCCTAGTCCATCGAACCTGCACACTTGGGGCTTAGCGGAGTCACCAGCTTGCCCATTGTGTTCCAAGAGAGGGACCTTAGAACATGTCCTAAGCTGTTGCACTACAGAATTTGGAGAAGGACGCTACCGGTGGAGGCATGACCAAGTCCTGAAGACCATCGCTGAAGCCATCAGCACAGGATTGGCTTGGGCAAAACAATTCTGCCCCCTTAAGAGCATCATTGCCTTTGTGAGGGCTGGGGAGCAGGCTTCCCCAGCGAACAGTCCACTAGCAGACATTCTGACCTCTGCAAGAGACTGGTAGCTGTTAGTGGATCTTGAACATCAGTTGAAGTTCCCTAGCCATATTGCGGTCACCACCCTGCCTCCTGTCATTGTCTTTGTGTCAGAGGCCACCAAGCAAGTGACGCTGCTGGAGTTGACTGTCCCATGGGAAGACCGCCTGGAGGAAGCCTTTGAGAGGAAGCTTTCCAAGTACACAGGACTGGTGAAAGACTGTCAGCAATCAGGATGGAGGGTGAAGTGCCTCCCAGTGGAAGTTGGCTGCAGAGGCTTTGTGGCCCGGTCCTTCGCCAAAGCTCTGGGTTGTCTAGGCATCGTCGGGCAACAGAGGAGAAGAACCATCCTCAATACCACCGAAGCGGCAGACAGGGCCTCAAGATGGCTGTGGCTCAAGAGAGGACAACCATGGAGTCGTGGTAGCTAGTGTGCCAACTGGACACAAGCCGAGGTCTGATCAGCCCCAGCTGGGTCACCTGAATGAGGGTGTATGATGTTGAAAGACCCGAAACACCCAATGATTCCAGGAACATCACTGATGATGTGTCCAGTCGCATGAGTAGATGTATTTACATAGTAATATCATAATAAAACAGGTCAGTACACTGTACTGAAACATATCAGGTACGTACTCATGTGAAGATTTCTGCAGCTTCTGTTTTTTTAACTTTTATTTAAATTAAAAATAAATATTGCTTATCGAACTTGCAGAGAACAAATGCAAAAAATCTGGAGAGGTGGAGGTATGGCCTGGAAGCCTAGTCTCAATAAGACAGAACACATGTGTGTGAACAACAAGGACCCAAGAGGAACGGTGAGGTTACAGGGAGCAGAGAGAAGAAAGGTGGAGGATTTTAAGTACTTAGGCTCAACAATCCAGAGCAATGGAGAGTGTGGAAAAGAGGTGAAGAAGCGTGTGCAGGCAGGTTGGAATGGTTGGAGAAAAGTGTCCGGTGTGATGTGTGATAGGAGAGTATCAGCAAGAATGAAAAGAAAGGTGTACAAGATGGTGGTGAGGCCAGCGATGTTGTATGGTTTAGAAACAGTGGCGCTGAGGAAAAGACAAGAGGCAGAGCTGGAGGTAGCAGAGATGAAAATGTTGAGGTTCTCTTTGGGAGTAACAAGGATGAGGGTGGATCATCAGTAACAAGGATGGATAGGATCAGGAATAAGTACATCAGAGGGACAGCACATGTAAGAGGTTTTGGGGACAAAGTCAGAGAGGCTAGATTGAGATGGTTTGGACATGTACACAGGAGGGATAGTGAGTATATTGGTAGTAGGATGATGAGGTTGGAACTACCAGGCAGAAGGCCGAGAGGAAGACCAAAGAGAAGATTTATGGATGTGGTGAAGGAGTTCATTAAGGTCGTTGGAGTAAGAGTAGAAGATGCAGAGGATAAGGTGAGATGGAGGCGGATGATTTGCTGTCGTGACCCCTGAAGGGAACAACCGAAAGGAAAGAAGAAGAAAAAGAAGAGGAAGAAGAAGATTGCCTATCGAACTTCAGGTTAACTTCAAACTTTCTCTTTCATTTCTCTTCAAAGTAAATTGTTTATATTAATGTTTTATTCTGTTTATGTTTATTCAGAAAAATAACTAAAGTAAATGCAAAGTAAGTTGAAACATTTAGAAAATTTCAATGCTTTTTATTTATCATCATCATCTTCTTCTTCTTCTTCTTCCGCTTCTTTTGAGGTCGGGTCGCCTAAGCAATGAGGTGCAGACGTCCTTCTCCCCAGCCACATCCTCCAGCTCTTCCGGGGGAGACACTGAGGCGTTCCCAGACAAGCCGAGAAACATAGTTCCTTCAGCGTGTTCTAGGTCGACCCCGGGGTCTCTTCCCGGTTAGACATGCCCGAAACACCAGACCAGGGAGGCGTTCGGGAGGCCTTCTAACCCGATGCCTGAACCACCTCAACCAGCCTCTCTCAATGTGGAGGAGCAGCGGTTCTACTCTGAGCTCCTCCCGGATGGTAGAGCTTCTCACCTTATCTCTAAGGGAGAGCCTCGCCACTCGGCAAAGGAAGCTCATTTCAGCTGCTTGTAGCCGCGATCTTGTTTTTTTTGGTCACTACACAAAGCTTGTGACCTTAGGTGAGGGTTGGAACGTGGATCAACTGGTAAATTAAGAGCTCTGCCTTGCTTCTTCACCACAGCAAACCGGTACAGGCTCCGCTTAACAGCAGAGGCTGCGGCGATCCGTCTGCTGATCTCCCGCTCCATCCTTCCCTCAAGACCACAAGATACTTAAACTCCTCCACTTGGGGCAGGACTTCATTTCCGACCCAGAGGGTGCATTCCACCCTTGTCTGGCCTCGAACTTGGAAGTGCTGATTTTCATCAAGGCCGCTTCACACTCAACTGCGAATCGTTCCAATGAGAGCTGGAGGTCCCGGCTTGATGAAGCCAAAAGGACAATATCATCCGCAAAAAGCAGAGACAAGATACCTTGGCCACCAAACCAGAACCCCTCAATGCCTCGGCTGCACCTAGAAATTCTGTCCATAAAAATTATGAACAGAATCGGTGGCAAAGGACAGCCTTGGTGGACTCCAACCCTCACCAGAAATGAATTCGACCTGTTGTTGCCAATACAGACCAAACTCTGGCTTCGATGGTACAGCGATCGAATGGCCCGTAGCAGCGAGTCCAGAATGCCATACTCCCAAAGCACGCCCCGCAAGATAGCCCGAGGTACACAGTCGAAAGACTTCTCCAAATTCACAAAGCACATGTGGGCAAACTCCCATCACCCCCTCCAAGATTCTGTGGAACGTATAGAGTTGGTCAAGAGTGCAACGGCCAGGACAAAAACCACATTATTTCTCCTGAATCTGAGGTTCAACTATCGGTCGGATCCTCCTCTCCAGTACCCCTGCATTGACTTTCCCGGGTAGGCTGGGGAGTGTAATTCCCCGATAATTGGAACACACCCTCCGGCCACCCTGCTTTTTATTTAAAGATGTGTTTTTAGGGCGGTGTTAGTTTATCTATATTATAGTAGATTATAATACTGTATTGTGTACATTATTACTGCAGTATAATCTTGTTATTAGTGGTGGTGTCCCAGAGTTTGGATTAATATATATTCACGCAGTTATTGTTGAAATTTGCTGCTGGTAGTTTTATGAGTTGTTCGTTTGCTTATCGGTTGTTTGCTTGTTTACTGCAGGTGTATTATTTTCTTCTGGGAAAATAATTGCTGATCTTTGAAATTTATAAGGTTTTTGTTTTTGCTCTTTGGTGTGTGTTTGTTTTTATTTTTTCCATTTTCTTGAATTTACTGGGAGGGTGTGTGTGTGTGTGTGTGTGTGTGTGTGTGTGTGTGTGTGTGTGAGAGAGAGAGAGAGAGATTGTGTGTGTGTGTGTTATTTAAATTTGTTTGCTGCTGGTGGTTTTATAAAATTGTTGTTTCCCTGAATTTGCAAATAAAATTGCTGTTTTATTTTCTTAGTTTGTTTTTTTTCCCTGATTGTTGCTTTTTGGTTAATATTTTGAACCTGCTGTGCATTCCGTTACTTCACAGACACATTACTGCAGTTTAAACTTCTATATACAAATTACTATAATAGTCAGACTTGAAGAGAAAAAAGAACATGAAAAAATTATTTTATTTCTTTTTATTCCACTTTTTATTGATCTGATCTTTTTTACATCTCCTGCTGCTTGATTGGAATTCAAATAAATTTCCTTGCTGTCTGTCTGTCTGTCTGTCTGTCTCTCTCTCTCTCTCTCTCTCTCTCTCTCTCTCTCTCTCTCTCTCTCTCTCTCTCATCTTTGTATCTGGGTGCCTTACATCTTTTGATCTCTGTTTTTGAGTGGAATCAATATTTCCTAATTTGCAGTGTATGTAAGAGCTGATTTTGAATTGGACTACTTGGATGTTTTGTCTGTTGTTTAATTCTTTTTAAATGAGGTGAAAGAAGGTGAAGATGTATTTTAAAAACTTTAATCACTGTATAATTCACACAGCACAGGACTAGTAAAGTTTGTGTGTGTGTGTGTGTGTGTGTGTGTGTGTGTGTGTGTGTGTGTGTGTGTGTGTGTGTGTGTGTGTGTGTGCGCGTATGTGTGTGTGTATGCTCAGCCGTGTGAGAAAAGAGAACATTCAGGAGTATGTACTGATTATTAGTAGATTTATAAAGGTAAGACTTTGACTTATTTGCTGCTGGATGGGTGTAACATGAATATAGTGCTAAATGGTGCAAAATGGTGTATAACTAGTCCTGAGAACACACACACACACACACACACACAGGGGACATATCTGGGCATGTATGAATATTGACTGACATCGGTATTGCCATGATTACATGTGGACAGTTCATTTTCTGTAACTGCTTAATCCTAATTAGGGTCGCGGGGAGGCTGTCGCCCATCCTAGCCGACTGCGGGTGAGGGCAGAGTACACCGTGGACAGCTTGCCAGGCCATCACAGGGTGGAAACACGCTGATGGTTTTGCAGATACTCTTGTTGAAAGTCCGAATTGGTTCTTTTACATGCCTCATACCATAGACAGTGAGAGACATGGCTGGCCTTTCATAAGATAAGATAAGATAAGATAAGATAAGATACAGCTTTATTAATCTCACAATGGAGAAATTCACTGTTACAGGCTCTTGAGGTACTATCAGTAGGGGGTGCAAAAATAGATACAAGTACAAACATACACACATACATATATTATATAAGTAAATAAATAAATAGATACATAAATAGTATAAATTACTAAACAATAAAAGAAAAAGAATGGAGCAACTTTATAGACTGGCCTATATTAAAGTGTAATGTATCTGAGTGCAGAGTAGATGGGTTGATATGGTTCACAGTGGGGTAGATGTGGTTGATTAAAGTGCACGGGGTTTTTATTGCACATAACTGGGTATTTTCACGAACAGTTACAAAGTGGCGTTGTACAGTCTGACAGCGGTGGGAATGAGCGACCTGCGGTAGCGCTCCTTCCTGCACTGAGGATGTCTCAGTCGCCCACTGAAGGAGCTACTCAGCTTCTCTGATCTGGTGCAGTGGGTGAGAGCTGTTGTTCATGATGGATGTGAGCTTTGCTACCATCCTCCTCTCACTCACCTCCTCCACAGAGTCCAGTGGGCAGCCGAGGACAGAGCTGGCCCTCCTGACCAGCTTGTTCAGTCTCTTCCTGTCCCGCTCTGTGCTGCCCGGGGCCCAGCAGAGGGCAGCGTGAGAGGATTGCAGAGGCTACCACAGAGTCATAAAAAGTCCTGAGCAGAGGTCTGCATACGCCGAAGGACCTGAGTCTCCTCAGAAGGTGGAGGCGACTCTGGCCCTTCTTGTACAGGGCGTTGGTGTTGTGGGACCAGTCCAGTTTATTGTTAAGGTGAACACCCAGGTACTTGAAACTGTCCACTGTCTCAATGTCCTGTCCCTGGATGTTCACTAGTAAGTGTGTGTGTGTGTGTGTGTGTACGAGTGCTTCTCCTGAAGTCGACCACCATCTCCTTAAATCTTCCTAGTGTTCAAGCACAGGTGGTTGCGCTCACACCAGTCCACGAAGTCGACGATGACCGACCGGTACTCCAGCTCGTTCCCCTCTGACACACGGCCACGATGGCGGAGTCGTCCGAGAACTTCTGGAGGTGGCAGCTGTTTGTGTTATATATGAAGTCCGAGGTATAGATGTTGAAAAGGAAGGGTGAGAGGACGGTGCCCTGCGGTGCCCCCGTGCTGCAGACTACCACCTTTGACTTACAGCAGCGCGCGCACGCGGCATTGTGGGCCCGGTTAGTAAGGTAGTCAATAATCCAGGCAGCAAGATGCCCGTCCACTCCCACGTCCTCCAGCTTCCCCAGACGCGCTGGCCTGATGGTGTTAAGGCGCTGGAGAAGTCAAAGAACATGACCCTCACAGCGCTGCGGCGATCTCCAGGTGGGTTAGTGCCCGCTGCAGAAGGTAGATGACGGCGTCTTCTACTCCGATGTTGGGCCTGTAGGCAAACTACCAGCGGGTCTAGGGTGGGGCTCACCATAGAAGCGGAGGTGTTCAAGGAGGAGCCTTTCCATGGTCTTAATGAGGTGGGAGGTCAGGCGACAGGTCTGTAGTGGGCTGGTTCCTTAGCTTGTGCTGTTTTGGGAACCGGAACCACACAGGAGGTCTTCCATAGGGACGGAACCTTCTCCAGGCTGAGGCTCAGGTTGTACAGGTAGCATAGTACCACACAGAGCTGGTCTGCGCGGGTCCTCAGCAGCCTGGGACTGATGCCATCAGGTCCTTCAGATTTCCTCTGATTTAGTCACCTCAGCTGTCTCCTCACCTGGTCTGATGTGAGGGATAGGGGGCTGGGGTGGGCTGCAGAGGGAGGGGATGTGTCTGTCGGGCTGTAGCAGTCAAGTGAAGTTGGCCTGAGGAGGGGGAGGTGTCAGCTGGTCTGGAGACGTGTGAAGAGGGAGGAACGAGGGAGGGGTGCAGAGGGGGAGGGGGGAGAATCAAACCTGTTGAAGTAACAGTTAAGTTCATCCGCCCAGCGCTGGTCACCATCAGCTGTCCCTCTGACACTCTGCCCAAATCCAGACATGGTCTTTAGTCCTGTCCAGACGTCCCGCACGTTGTTCTGAGCCAGCTTCTCCTCCATCTTCTTCCCATAGTCCTTCTTTGCCCTCCTGATCCTCCACTGGAGCTCACGCTGGACCTACTTCTGCTCCTCTCTGTCCCCCGAGATGAAAGCCCTCTTTTCCTGGTTCAGGAGGACTTTAAGCTCAGGGGTGACCCATGGGTGGTTGTTGGAGAAGCAACGTACCCTCCGTGTTGGCACAGTGCTGTCCACGCAGAAGTTCATGTAGTCGGTGATGCAGTGTGTGAGGCCGTCGATGTCATCACCAAAGGGTATATCATAACCCAGTAAGCTGCATTGAGGGGACAGGGACAACCTTGTGTAGAGTGGGACTCGAACCCTCAACCTTTGTATCAGCGATCCAGCACCCTGTACCACTAGGGCACCACTGCCCGTTTACATGTGGACAGGGTTACTGCAATGTCAGTTCACACAGTCGTCGACTTCCGACCGCTTTTGGTTCTGGCAGACCGGTCGTAAATCGATCTGGTCGTATGTCGATTTTCCATCCAAACACACTCACACCAAACAAAGACAGATGAATAAATCTCGTGCATTTAAATTTATACATGTATTTTCAATTCCACGTCACTGTGACACGCAGTGGAGAGCCAATCCTTTCTGTACTTCACTGTGTGGGCGGATCCGATAGCTTCAGACTCCAATTTTATTGGATTATCACATCAGCCACAGACTGTGTGTGTTGTGTTTGAGTAAAGAAATAAATTTTCCCCATTTTTATTGGCCCATTTCCACAAAGCCAAGCACAGCTGGCAAGCAAACACAAATGGACAGGCATGGTAAAACTTCAACCCGCAGAGCAGCTGATTGCCAAAACTTGGAACGGGTTTCCTGTCACATCAACACTGCAGCGTGTGAGTCCAATAAAATTAGAGTTTCAAGGTATCGGACCCGCCCACACACAGAAAGGATTGGCTCTCTGCTTTGCGCCACAGTGACGTGGCATTGAAAGTAGATGAATAGATTTTCTCTGAGCAGTTAGAACATGAAGCTGCATCATCTCCTGCTTGGCCTTTTAAGATGCTGGCGCTGCCGACAGCACAAACAGCCCTCGTACGCAACACTCGCACTGCACTGCCATGGATCATGCATCACAACCTTTGCAGTCGTAAAGTTGATCAGACGTAACTCGCATAGGTCGTAAGTCGACGACTCACTGTAATGTTAAAACTCACCATTCATAGCTCTGCATCAAACCCTCACGCTGTAAAAACTTTAACAAACTTTAATCTCTGCAGAACATTCAGTCAGATTAAAAACACGTTCCCCTTCCTCTCATTTACACATACAAACCAATTCAAAAAAAGTTGGGACCCTATACAAATTGTGAATAAAAACTGAATGCAATGATGTGGAAGTGCCAAATTTCAATATTTTATTTTGAATAGAACATAGATGACAGGGTCAAAAGTTTAAACTCGGAAAAACATCATTTTTTAAAATAAAAATATGTTGATTTTAAATTTCACGGTCTCAACAAATCTCAAAAAAGTTGGGACAAGTAACAATAAGAGGCTGGAAAAGTCAATTGCACTTATAACGAACAGCTGGAAGACCAATTATCACTAATGAGGTCCATTGACAACATGACTGAGTATAAAAAGAGCTTCACAGAGTGGCAGTGTCTCTCAGAAGCGAAGATGGATAGAGGATCACCAATTTCCTCAATGTTGTGCAGAAAGATAGTGACGCAATATCAGAAAGGTGTTTCCCAGTGAAAATTTGCAAATAGTTTGATGTTATCATCATAACATCATCCAAAGATTCAGAGAATCTGGAACAATCGCAGAATCTGCGTAAGGGTCAAGGCTGAAAAACCATACTGGCCCTTAAACCCTCGAAAACTCGAGCCCCTAAAACGGCACTGCACCACAAACAGGAATGCTACTGTAAGGGAAATCACAGAATGGTCTCAGCAATACTTCCAGAAACCATTGTCGGTGAACACAATCCGCTGTTGGCAGCTGAAACTCTACAGTACAAAGAAGAAGCCATTTCTAAACAGGACCCAGAAGCGCAGGCGTTTTCTCTGGGCCAGGGCTCATTTAAAATGGAGTGTGGCAAAGTGGAAAACTGTTCTGTAGTCAGACGAACCACTATTCGAAGTTCTTTATGGAAAACTGGGACACCATGTCATCTGGACTAAAGAGGACAAGGACAACGCAAGTTGTTATCAGCGCTCTGTTCAGAAGCCTGCATCTATGATGGTATGGGGTTGCATGAGTGCGTGTGGCTGGGCAGCTTTCACATCGGGAAAGGCACCGTCAATGCAGGAAGGTATATTCAGGTTCTAGAACAACATATGTCCCCATCCAGACGTCATCTCTTTCAGAGAAGACCTTGCATTTTTCAACATGGTACGTAATGCCACACCACATCCAGCATTAATTATAACATCATAGCTACGTAGGAACAGGATCCTGGTATTGAAATGGCCAGGCTGCAGTCCAGATCTTTCACCTATAGAGAGCATTTGGCGCATCATGAAGAAGAAGGTGCAACAAAGAAGCCCCAAGACAGTTGAACAGTTCAAGGCCTGTATTAGACAAGAATGTGACAGCATTCCTATTTCTAAACTTGAGAAACTTGTCTCCTCGGTCCCCAGACGGTTGCAGACCTTTGTAAGAAGGAGAGAGGATGCCTCACAGTGTTGAAAATGGCAATGTCTCAATTTCTTTGAGATTTGTTGACACCATGAGATTAAAAAAAAAACAGATTTTTCTCCTAAAATGATGCATTTTCACAGTTTAAACTTTTGACCCTGTTATTTTATGTTCTATTCGGAATAAAATGTTGAAATTTGGCACTTCCACATCATTGCATTCAGTTTTTATTCACAATTTGTATAGTCTCCCAACTTTTCTGGATTTCGGTTTGTACATTTACAGCCTTAAGCAGACACTTATCCAGAGCAACTTACTGAAGATCTTTAAAGTTTCTATCAGTGAATATATTGTAATACTGGTTTGTTAGAACAGTGACTAAGTATACCATCAGTAAAACTCAGTCTGTATTTGTTTGTTTTATTTTTTGAAGGGGGAAAGTGCTGTTTCTATACAGCAGTGCTTCTCAAATAGGGGGTGCGATGCCAGGGGGGACGCGTGTGACATCAGGGAACATCCTTTTTTTTGTCGTACGTATTAGGATAAAGTGTAATTCTACATCCACTACATCAGGTGGCAGTGGCTTCCTTACTGTGTGCCCTGAGTGTGCCCAGAGGTAAAATAAGTAGTGAAGTTAATAAACTCACCATGGACATTTTTAACAGTGATGGAAAGAGAGTTGGAAAGAGACGGAGACAGTGAGAGAAATGAAAGTCTCCGGAAGTTGAGGAGGTATGATGAAGCGGATGTAGCACTCGGTTTCACTGTGCTGCGATGAGAAACGAGGAAGGCCGCTGTGTTTACTGTGTCTGAAAACATTGGCAGTGGACAGCATGAACCCAAATAAATTCATGCGTCACTTAAAGACATCACACATCGATCACATGATGAGCCGTGTGAGATTTTTCAGCGAAAATGTGCCGAATATTTCCAACAACCATCCCGCTTTGTGAATGCTACTCCAGCAAACTTGCGAGCTCTGTTAGCATCAGATAAGGTGGAGTACCAAACTGCTCAGTGTAGAAAACCCCACAGCAGAGCAGAGGAACTGATCCGTCCTGCAGCACACACAGTCCCCATCATGCTGGATGACGTCTATCTAGTGCCTGAGTCGTAGGACGACCATTGGCGACCCGCCATGAAGGATAACGCCCTGGTTATCATCTTCATAGAGGTTTTCTTGGCAGGATTAGTGCAGTGGTTTACCATTGCCTTCCACATAATGCAAACCTATGGGCAATTTAGAACGGCCAATTAACCTACTGTACATGTATTTGGATTGTGGGAGGAAACCGGAGCACCCGGAGGAAACCCACGCAAGCACCGGGAGAACATGCAAACTCCACACAGAAACACCCAGGCCGGGAATCGAACCCAGGCCTTCTTGCTGTGAGGTGGACGTGCTAACAACTATGCCACCATGCAGTCTGGATGACGTCACTGCTGTGAAAATAAGTCCAGGTCCCAGTTCAGCATTGAGCAGGAGCTGAGAGTTCAGTATCAAGCTTTAAACCCGGCTTCGAAAATTTGTGCACTGCGAAACGTGTTCATTATAGCTATTAATCTGGACTTAATCATTTTGACAATAATAATAATAATAATAATAATAATAATAATAATACAAATTGTTTTATTCAATTTTGTTTTGTAGGTTAAAGTGTTTTATATTTTGTGCTCCTGAGTTAATATTACTGATCAATTTGATTTTTTTTTTTTTAAATTTATTGATTTTATTTAATTTTACTTTTTAGTCTAGTTTAAATTGTTGGTCAAAAATGTTTGCAGTTTAAATAAGGATACTTTTTTAATTTCAGGCAAATTGATGCACTTTAAATCTTTTTGCTTATAGACTAAAAAGATTGTTGATAAAGTTATTCTTTGTTGGAAGTTGATCTATATTTCTTCCTTTTTGTATTCCATAATAATAATAATAATAATAATAATAATAATAATAATAATAATAATAATAATAATAATAATAATAATAAGGATTTATTATGTTAATAAGGATACAGTGTTATGCAGAGGATTACTTATAACAATTTTTAGACAAATAACACTATGTGGAGGATATATATAATATATGGGGGGAGGGGGGTGTTTTCCTCTTCCTAGGGTGGGGCGCGACAGAAAATAATTGGGAAGCACTACTATACAGCCTTGGGCTAATCTAAGTACAGTACTGCTGAAAAA
>CM045743.1:31908939-31936439 GCA_024760905.1 Plotosus lineatus | reverse complement strand
TAAAGGTGGTGATGATGATGATGATGATGATGATGATGATAGTGGTGGTGGTAAAGGTGGTGTTGATGATGATGATGATGATGATAGTGGTGGTGGTAAAGGTGGTGATGATGATGATGATGATGATAGTGGTGGTGGTAAAGGTGGTGATGATGATACTGGTGGTAAAGGTGGTGATGATGATGATGATGATGATGATGATGATGATGATAATGATGATGATGATGATGATGATGATAGTGGTGGTGGTAAAGGTGGTGATGATGATGATGATGATGATAGTGGTGGTGGTAAAGGTGGTGATGATGATACTGGTGGTAAAGGTGGTGATGATGATGATGATGATGATGATAATGATGATGATGATGATGATGATGATGATAGTGGTGGTGGTAAAGGTGGTGATGATGATAGTGGTGGTAAAGGTGGTGATGATGATGATGATGATGATGATGATGATAGTGGTGGTGGTAAAGGTGGTGATGATGATAGTGGTGGTAAAGGTGGTGATGATGATGATGATGATGATGATGGTGGTGGTGGTAAAGGTGGTGGTGATGATGATGATGATGATGATGATGATGATAGTGGTGGTGGTAAAGGTGGTGATGATGATGATGATGATGATGATGATGATGGATGGTCTGTAAGTGCAGCTTGGTCTAATACATCATTGTTTCTATAGTAGTCTCTCATAAACAGGAATGTATACAGCAACCACTGATAATAAAGATTTTTTAAAATAATTGTTGATGTGGTGAAAGTTTTTTAGTGCTTATTCAGAATATTGATTGAAGGAATCTCAAGTTTCAGCACTTCATACCAGTCAGATGTTCTCTGACATTTTTTGAAGTTTGATGACAGAAGGAGCATTTATAGCTGCTGAAACATAAGTGAGGAATAAGGACATTATTCCTTATATAAATGTAAATACAATCAGATAAAAATGATATGTACTGTAAATTCATCACATACACGCACGCGCACACACCCCACCGTGTGCTTCATTATTTTCAATGAGAGTATATCCTGGATTGTTTTATTGTACATATTACAGTTTATAATAATGTCTGCTGATCATTTTGAGGGAATTAATCGCAGTAATAAGGCCCTCAGAGGGACTCAATGACCAAAGCGCACCTCTGAAAGTGTTGCGGAAATTTGAAATGCATATCAGGATTTATGACTCCTTCAATGGTGGAAAGTGGTTCTCCGAAACATAGTGTTTTGCTTTATGGTTTTGCACATAATGGGACCCATGCTGTCCAAAAGGGTCCCCCTTTGCCTCGTAAATCCACTGAACGTTCAGTATTGGGAATCCTCCAAACTCTGAATGTTAGATGAGCGTTTATGATCTCTCTGGTTTCCACCTTCTCCCCCGAATTTTTTCTAATTTTGGAGTATGGAACACTGAGCTAAGAGATGCCTGCAGGATTTTATGAACCTCCGAGACTCCCAGGATGATTTTACTCTGCGTGCTTACAGAAACTCTGGCAGACTGGGCGCTCTGGGGAAAAGTTACCGCTTGTCCAGGCAGCAAACATTTTGGAAGATAATCAAATTCACACAATTTTCTCATTTTGCGAACGGTACTCAGGAATCCAGGACGGGTTCGGAGTGAATTGCTTGTTTCTTGTGCTTCTTCTGTACTCAAGCTATGAGGCTAAATAGCAACAAATCAAACTTATGTGTCTGTTCTGTCAGTCTTAGTAAAAGGAGGCGTGGCCTCTGGGTCTATTCTGTCAAACTTCATAAAAGGAGGCATGGCCTCTGTCTGTCCTATCAATCTTAAAAAGACATTGCTTCACTAAGGCCAATGGAGACACATGCACACAGATGGTTCTTTTGAGGTCTTTCATGTCTTTAAACTGCACAGACGCCTCAAAATGTATGAAGATATGATTATAGACCTGCTGCTAACCCCTGCACTACTGTGCTGCTTTTCCTTGAGGTTGTGTGTTTGATTATAATTTGTTTATAGCCTCGCAATTATTATATAGACCAGGGGTCACCAACCTTTTTGAAACTGAGAGCTACTTCTTGAGTACCAATTAATGTGAAGGGCTACCAGGTCGATACACACTTGTGACTTAACAAATTTGCTCAGTTTACCTTTAATTATATGTTATTATTAATAATTAATGATATTCATTCTATGTCAGGGGTCGGGAAACTTTTTGACTAAGACAGCCAAAAAATAAATAAAAATTACAATCTAATCCTCTGAGAGCCAAATATATTTTTAATACTGAGACCAAGAATTTTAGAGTATAATACGACTCTGAATTTATTTTAAACAACATTGTTATAACAAAGTTATTTATTAATAAGAAAAGTACTTCTTACTATTAATGTGACTTCTGGTGCTGCATGGTTTTGCTGATAGCTTTGTAGTCTGGTTGATATGTGCTGAAGTTCAGCTTCATGCAGGCGTTTAGGCTTCCATCTATTACGTGACCGCAGGTTGATCTTGATGCTTTTCAGGTGTGAGGAGGACTGCTCGCGTGCGCATGTGGAGCCAAACATGGTCAATACAGCACGACTCACACACCGCAGTGTTTATGTGACAGGACGCACGTCTCAAGGCAATCAGCTGGTCTGCGAGTTGAATTTTTTTCATGTCTGTCCTTTTGTGTTTTGCTTGCCAGCTCTGCTTGGCTTCTTGCACAGGAGCTGATCAAAACGAGGGAAATTTACCTCTTTACCCAAAAACAACTCACACAGGCTGTTGCATATAATCCAATAAAATTAAAGTTTCAAGGTATCGGCCCCGCCCACACACTGGAGTACCGAAAGGTTGGCTCTCTGTTGCGCGTCACAGCGACAAGTGGCATTGAAAATACTTGTGTAGATTGAAATGCGTGAGATTTCTGTTTTTGTTTTATTTGATGGCTTTTTTCTGTATTATAATTTAAAGGACAGCAAAATTATGTATGTAGTAGTTATTCTGTTAAGAAAGGCCACCTGATTTATCTGAGAGCCAGGTGCAGTCATCAAAAGTGCCACGTCTGGCTTGCGAGCCATAGGTTCCCGACCCCTGAACAGGCTCGAGGGCAACTCATGTTGTCCTTCCCGTGGGCACCATGTTAGTAACCCCTGATATAGACCCTAATAAATAAAAATATAGAATTAAAGTCGATGTACATACTTTTCTCCACAACTGTATATAAGTGTGTGTGTGTGTGTGTGTGTGTGTGTGTGTGTGTGTGTGTGTCAGACAGCCTGTCAGACATCCTTAGAGTTGGTTATTATTAGAGTGTACCCTGAAAGCATGTCCATCATACAAAGAAAAAAAATCCATCTTGTGATCCCTCCCTCTCTCTCTCTCTCTCTCTCTCTCTCTCTCTCGCTCTCTCTCTCTCACACACACACACACACACACACACACACACACACACACACACACACACACACACACACACAGGATTAAAGCATTACTTTGTTTCTGTAGAACATTGTTTTAATTTAAGTTTCAGAGTTCATGAGTACAAGCTGAGGTCTAAAACAAGACAAATTTGTCCCTTAGCACTGGTTATATACCTAAATCCTGTAAACAAGCAGTTATCAAGAATCAGTTCATTTTCTGTAACCGCTTAATCCTAATTAGGGTCACGGGGAGGCTGATGCCCATCCTAGCCGACTCCAGTCAAGTGCACAGTACACCCTGGACAGCTCGCCAGGCCATCACAGGGCGGAAACACACTGACAGCTTTGCCACCTACTCTTGTCAAAAGTCAGCAGTGGTTCTTTTACATGAACCTCACACCATAGCCAGTGAGAGACCTGGTCGGCCTTTGATAACCCAGTTAGTTGCACTGGGGGGACAGTGACAACCTTGTGAAGAGTGTTACTCGAACCCCCAACCTTAGGATCAGCGATCCATCGCCCGATACCACTAGGCTACCACTGCCCTTATCAAAAATGATTAAAAAAACAAATCTCAACCTATATCAACTGTCCAACTACAGATCGATATCAAATCTCACTTTTATCTCTAAGATCTTAGAAAAAGTTGTAAGAAAACAGCTATATATGTCTGTGTAAGAATAACATGCATGAAATATGTCAGTCAGGATTTAGGCCTCATCATAACTCAGAGACAACACTCGTTATGGTGGTAACGACACATTGGTGGCCTCCAACCACAGCTTTGTCTACCTGCTTGTGTGACTCTACCTTAGAGCAGCCCTTGACACTATTGATCACATGATTCTCCTTGACAGATTAGAAAATGCTGTTGGAGTTAAAGGAATCACCCTCTTCTGGTTTAAATCTTATTTAACTGACCGTTATCACTTTGTCGATGTAAATAGTTATTTCTCTGTACGTTCTAATTAAATTTGGTGTTCCGCAAGGTTCTATCCTAGGCCTGTTGCTTTTCTCTCTATACACGCTTCCTTCGGGTAATATTATTTGTGATCATGGTATTAGCTTTCACTGCTATGCTGATGATACACAGCTATATATTATATTATATATTTCAGCAAAGCCAGATGAGAGTCATCAACTTAATAATATTGAGAAATGTGTAAAGGACATTATACACTGGACATTATTCGCTGACTGACATCCTCTTATTAAACTCTGATAAGACAGACATTAACAGACATTAACTCTGCCAAAGCCTGTCCCAAGCCAGCTTGAGAAAGGAGGAGGGTTTGGCATGGGGTGGAGATATCATGACAGTAAAAGATAACACCAATGAAATCGATGAGATGCAAAACAATACGGAACCATGAAGGCTCGGATGCTACCCGGATAAACAAGGTCCGTGTACCCAGCTGAAAAACCAGGGCTGGATCAATAAGTAGGCTACTGAAAAATTAGTTAAAACAACAGGAAAGGAAGGCATTCAAATTGCAAAACATCTTATCAAAATTGGCACTTGGAATGTTCGGACACTCAGAGAGCAAGGAAGACCTCATTGCTTCAAAATTAAATGATACACTATGTTTGCGACATTTTTGGTCTGGCAGAAACTCATTGGATTGGTAGTGTTGAGTTAAGTGGGAGTGAAGTTATCTGGTCTGGTGTAGAGAAGACTCACATAAAGGGAGTTGGGTTCCTGCTCAGCAAACATGCCAGAGAAACACTTTTGCGTTACAACCCAATTAGCCCCATAATTATTCTTGCACGTTTCAAAGGCCAACCACTCAATCTCTGTATCATTCAAGTTTATACTTCAACAGATAGTATAAACTTCCAGATAGTAGTGAAGATGATATTGTTTCATTCTATGATAAACTTGAAGCCACAATGAAATATACCAACAAGAAGGACATCAAAATAGCCATTGGTGATTGGAATATAAAAATTGGTTGTGATAACTCTGGGTTTTAAAGGAGTATGGGAAGATATGGTTACGGAGAGCAAAACAATAGAGCGAGGCAATTACTGGAATTTGCCCTGAAGCGTAAACCATATATTACTAATTCTATTCTTGTTTTAAGCAAAATGAGACTAGGAAATGGACCTGGACAACACCAGACGGGACCAGTCACAACATGATCGACATGATTCTAATTGAAAGACAATGGCTTACGGCTATTAGAGACTGTAGATCATATCAAAGTGCGGATATCGCATCAGATCATAGCCTTGTCCTCAGCAAATGTCAAGTCAGATTCAGGAGAACAACTAAAAAGAGCATGAGATTCAGCACCAATATTGAAGCACTCAAAAATGACCTTAATTGCACTGCGTTCACCACTAAGCTTTGGGAAAGTATTGACAGTAATAGAAGTACCCAAAATTCGGAAGAAAGAACTAACAATTTATACAAAGCAATGCGCAAAGCAGCGGAGAACACTATCCCTTGCATTCAGAAACGCAACAACAAGTGGATTACAGAGGACATGCTTAAGCTATCCACCAAGAAAAGAAGAGGGAAGCTTAACATGCACCAATCACCAGAAAACATTCGTTTGTATCAAGAGCTTTGTAAATACGGTCCGGCACTCTGCGTGCAAGGACAAGAAGAACTGGTTGAAAGACAAATGTCGTGATATTGAGAGGAGTAATCAGGAGAAAAAGTCGCGCAAGTTTTATATGCTTATCAAAGACCTCAACAAGAAGTGGAAACAGAAACTCGGCGTGATAAGCGATGCTGATTGTAATATGCTCCATTCAAAAGTAGAAGTTCTGAGGCGTTAGAGTATTGCATGAATCTTTTCAAAAATGACATTGATGATCGTGACTTCATGCAAGAACTAAGGATAATCATTCCTCCCTTGGTCACTCATGGGGACACAATCCTTTACTCAGCGAATGCAAGAACTATCACACACTCTCCCTTATTAATCATATGTGCAAAGTCTTCCTCCTCGTCCTTCTCGAAAAGCTTAAGTACGATACAGAACCCTTCCTGGCAGAAGAACAAGCCGGGTTTACGAAAGATCGCAGAACAGCTCAACAAATCCTCATGCTTCGCTTAATTGCTGAAAAGTATTTACAGAAACAGGACAGATTCATTTACAACTGCTTCATTGACTTTACAAAAGCGTTTGACAGCATTACGCATGAGTCAATTTGGGATATTCTCAAATCCTATGGCGTCAACACAAAATTGGTCGACATGCTTGAATGTATTTACATGACTAACCAAGCCGCAGTCCACATCAATAACAACACCGGTGATTGGTTCAAGCAGATCCTATCTCCACTCTCATCTTAATTACATACATTGAATGTATACTTCAGCATGTACAGGAGAACATGGACAGGGTTTCCATCTATGGTTGGACAATCAATAACATTCAGTTTTCTGACAACATTGACTTGATTGAAGAAAGCTTTCACAAGCTTCAGAATAGCCTAATGTTGGCTAACAATGCAGCAGAGAAAGCTGGCCTTAAAATCAATGCCAATAAAACCAAAATGATGGTTTTTGGCAAGGCTGGTAACATTGAAAAACTAAGTGTGAATGGTCAAGAAGTGGAGAACGTGGATAAATGTGTTTATCTTGGAAGTTTGATAACCTACAATAATGATTGCCACAAAGAGATTAGAAGACGGATTGCATTGGCAACTGGAGCATTTAACTGTTTCAAGGGCGTAGGCTGGTCTGACCGTGGGGGGTGCACATCTCGGTTGACCGGAACTCGAGTCCCAGGGGCTATAGGCCTAAGCCTTAAAGGGGAAATGAAACACCAACTAAATAAATTGGCGGTAGCTTAAGTACAGTTTATTGAAGCGATTGCGGCTTAAATTTTATATCATAAATAAACCATTGCACACACAGAGGTTTTGTTTTATGTGCTCATCATATAATTTATCGACCCGAAAGCCGCCGTTGCTAAGTGCCCGCCTACACAAAGTTACCGTGACGTCACTGGGTTGGTACAAAGTACCACATGAAATATAGTGCATGCATATCACAACATATTATAGGATATAAACAACATGGACAGTTTTTCAGCAGAAGACGATTCATCTATTACTCTCAGAAGACGAATCAAATATTATACTTCAACCAAAAACATTCTCAAATATATTTCAAACTACATCTGCAAGTACATGTGCTCAATACATTTACAAATTGAGCTAAAATTATTTATCTATTCAAAGGCACAAATAAATATTAAAACATATTTACAGTACAAAAACATACTATTAATTTTATAAAAGTACTGAGCATTAGGCTGCAGATCCAGGCTGGATGGTTTAGGATTATTTTAGCCATTCGTTCTCTGTGCATCAATGTTTGTGTTCTAACACATGTGCAGGAGCCGGAGGCGGGACTAACAAACTGTGCTTTACTCTCACACTCGCACTTTGATTGACAGTGTTCAGCTATTATTGCTTACTGATAATATTATGTTTGTTGATTGGTCAGCTTGAGCGTGCACATGCACAGTGCCCGTTAAGCAAAGCTCACATCCATCATGGTCAACAGCTCTCACCCACTGCACCAGACTGTAGAGAAGCTGAGCAGCTCCTTCAGTGGACGACTGAGACATCCTCAGTGCAGGAAGGAGCGCTACCGCAGGTCGTTCATTCCCACCGCTGTCAGACTGTACAACGCCACTTTGTAACGGTCTGTGAAAATACCAGTTATGTGCAATAAAAACCCCTTGCACTTTAATCAACCACATCTACCCCACTGACTGTGAACCATATCAACCCATCTACTCTGCCCTCAGATACATATACACTTGAATATAGGCCAGTCCACAAAGTTGTTCCTTTCTTTTTCTTTTTTATTGTATATTACTTTATACGATTTATGTATTTATTTATTTACTTATATAATATATATATGTATGTGTGTATGTATGTATGTATGTATGTATATGTATTATTGTATTGTATATGTATCTATTTTTGCACCCCCTACTGATGGTACCGCAAGAGCCTGTAACAGTGAATTTCTCCATTGTGAGATTAATAAAGCTGTATCTTATCTTAAACGTTAACTTCCCGTTTACTTCCTGACTGTAGTCATGCGAAACTTATCTCCGACTTTCTCTTCAATAACAGTCATTAAGTTTATTTATAAGATTATGAATACACAATTTCTTGTCCAGCGGAACTCAACCCCTGCTGTGGGGGTTGCACGTGCACCCTGTGCACCCCCCAACCTACGCCCTTGTGTTTGAAGAAGTGGAGATATTAGCATCAAAACCAAGGTTCAAATCATCTATACTTGTGTCTACAGTGTTCTCCTATACACAGCTGAGACATGGACACTCTGCAAAGACGACATTCAGAGACTTACTTCTTTCTTCTTCTCCTTTCGGCTTTTTTCCCTTTTTCAGCGGTCGCCACAGCGAAACATCTGATTTGCACATTTGATTTGGCATAGGCTTTTTTATGTCAGATGCCCTCCCTGACACAACCGATTAGCAAGGGACAGAAACATGCTGACGGCTTGGCAGCTTTTCTTTACAAAAGTCAGCAATGGTTCTTTTACATGCCTCTCACCATAGACGGTGAGAGACATGGTCGGTCTTTGATAACAAAGTGAGCTGCGACAGGGTGACAGTGACAACCTTGTGGAGAGTGGGACTCGAACCCCCAACCCTAGGATCAGCGATCCAGCACCCTATACCATTAGGCCACCACTGCTCTATGAGATTCGTAGACTTAATGCATTTGAAATGTACTGTTTCAGAAATATCCTTAACATCTGTCGGTTTCATCATATCCCCAATACTGAAGTCATTCGCTGTATTAAGCCGGAATACAATCTGTTGCAAATGATCATAAAATGCAAACTGAGCCTTTGTGGCCACATCTGCCAGATGACAGACACTGTCTTACCAAGCAAGTGCTGTTTGGCATGACTGAGGGTCGAAATAGAAGATCCCGAGCATGTAGAAAATGGACAGATGATATTGAGGAGTTGGGTAGTAGCAGTATTGCTAAACTTTCCAGAATAGCCTTGAGCAGAGCCGAGTGGAGAAAATGGACAAAGCTGATCATCGACACCTGCGGGTTCACAAGAACCCAGGGAGATTAACGTAACATAAAAGTAACGTTAACGATACGACAGAAGTACTTTTACTTGGATCTCAAGCAGCTAGAAATAGTTTATTATGTAACACGTTTTGATGGTGTTTTAGTTGCATCATGTGTAGCAGTAAAGGACCTTGGAGTGATTCTTGACGCTGGTCTTTCATTTGAAGCTCATGTAGATATTACTCGGGTCGCCAATCATCTCAGGAATATTGCTAAAATAAGAAATATGATGTCACTGCGTGATGCAGAAAAACTTGTTCAAGTTTTTGTTACTTCAAGATTAGATCACTGTAATGTGTTACCATCTGGTTGTTCTAATAGGTGCTTAAAAAAATCTCCAGTTAGTCCTGAATCCAGTGACGAGAGTCCTTACTAGAACCAAGACATGAGCAGAATCACCCTGATCTTATTTACATGGTACATAAATCTCACGCGACATTATCTGAGCAAACGTCTTGTCGTTTATGATCCAGCATGTCCCCTTAGATCAAAAAGGTGCAGCCTGTTTAGTGAGACCTCGAATAATGAAGACTACTGCAGGAGCAGAGCTTTCACAAAGCCCCACAGTTATGGAATAACCTTCCAGTTAATATTCGAAATTCAGACACACTGAGTATTTTGTTAATAGGCTTTAATTAGGTTGAGGAGCAGATCTGGGGGTCTCAGGCATAGACTTTTGGTAAACTGTGATGTTGAGATGCTGTTGCTTTCTCATTCTACATAAGTTCGTTAACAGTGGGGTGACTGGTTGCCCACCATCACAGGGTAACCTCATCTCCACGTTCCTTCTGGTTCTCTCTTTTAGTATTACTGCTGTAGCCAGTCATGATGGAGTCCCTGCATGTACTGAGCAATAATAAAATCTATTTCCATTACAATATTATGAATATACATAACAACCTCTCTCTCTCTCTCTCTCTCTCTCTCTCTCTCTCTCTCTCTCTCTCTGTTCTTGCTGGAATAAACATGCTGCTTCTGGGATGCCGGTGATCCTGATCCTTTTGCTTTCTGAGTCCTGTGGTATGTCCTGGTGTGCTGATGCTGACTGGAGTTCTTATCCTGGAAGCCCCTCCCTCATGCTGATGAAAATGTATATGAACTTAGGTGTGCATTCAGACTATGAAGATGACTTTTCACTGCTGGTGATATAACCTCTTTTCAAACATTTATCAGGACTTACATTTGTGGTATAACCAACCGAACTACCGCATATTTCGGACCATAAGGCGCACGTAAAAGCCTCCAGTTTTTAAAAAAAGAAAGAAAAAAGAAGGAAATAGCTGACAGTGCGCCTTATAAACCGATGTGCCTTATGTGTGGATGCTGTCGGCTCCATCTCACTGACACCGTCAAAACCTAAGTAATACAAACTAATTCAGAGCTTACCATCATTCCAGTGGATTAACCAAAGAACTTCAACCGCTAGATATTAGTGTCAACAGGTCATAAGTTAGAGGGATCCGGGCTTTATGTCCAAATACCGGGATAAAGCACTGCTACAGGTGTCCCCTGAGACCTCCGATTAACCTTCCTGAATTTAAAGCTACACTGATACAGCGCCTTAAGAGTAATGACCTCCGTTCTGTAATGAAGACAATACTACTGTGCTGCCTCTTTAAAGGGGAGTGGCTCAGGGAAGGTCATGACCCAGGAAGACTTCTAATCTCCATCTCTATTGAGCTGACTCCATATGCGAGGGAATAATAGATAATAAAATATAATAATATAATAATAAAAAATAATAGAGGGATCCGGGCTTTATGTCCAACCCACACAACTGTTAAACTCAGACACTGAAGATGAGGCATTTGATGGATTTGTGGAAGAGAAATGAACTGAAAAAACGTGAGTTAATTGTTTTATATTGTTACAGCTGAACAATGTTGAGAGTTATTGTGAATGAGTTGAATTAAGTTTGACTTATCTGACTTTTGATTCACTTAATACGCCTTATAATCCGGTGTGCCTTGTGTATGGACAGAGGCCATTGGAGCGTCATTCGTTTATGTTGCGTCTTATAATATGATGCGCCTTATAGTCCTGAAAATACCGTACTTTTTTTTTTACCGTAATGAATTTATTATAAGCGGCATGGAGGCATAGTGGTTAGCTCGTATGTTTCTGTGTGGAGTTTGCATGTTTTCCCCATGTTTGTGTACATTTTCTCCGGGTACTCCGATTTCCTCCCAAAGTCCAAAAACATGCACAGTAGGTTAATTGGCTGTTCCAAATCACCCCTGGGTGTGAGTGTGAGTACGAATGGTTGTGTGAGTGTTAGCCCTGAGATAGTCTGGCGAGCTGTCCAGCGTGTACCCCACCCTTGACTGGAGCCAACTGAGAGGGACGCCAGCATCCCCATGACCCTAATTAGGATTAAGTGGTTCTGGTTCAGAAGATGAATTAATGAATTTCTCATATATATGATTTGTATCTTTATAGTTTCACCTAAATGAGGATGGGTTTCCTTTTTGGGCCTGGTTCCTCTCAAGGTTTCTTCCTCGCCTCAACTGATGAACTTTTACCTTGCCACCATCGCGGTGGGCAAAGCTCATTTAGGATATGTAGAGGTTGTAAAAAATGTTTAAACTCTTTCATACTTTGTAAACTAATACTTTTACTGTATAAAGCTGCTTTGCGACAATGACAGCAGTAAAAAGCACTATACAAATAAAACTGAATGGTGTGTGTGTGTGTGTAGAGGTGAGATGGACAGAAACACAGTGATCATATGATCAATGTGTCGATGATGTCAGTCACATCTCGAATCCCGATATTCTGTAGATGAAACTATATATTTTTTAAAGTTACAGAGCAAAAAAGATTTGCAAGTCGAAGAAAAACACAGCAGCAGCTAAAAGGAACTAAAAAACGAACTTCTGAAGAAAAAAAAAAGACGATGACTTTCTCAAAATTTGTCTATGGGAGGAGCCAGATTATATTTTATGTAAATGAAAAGTGAGGTGTTGAGTGAAGAGCCAATAGGAGTAAGCAACGGTGGCATGTGATCCAGCGGAGACATGCTGTATGTGTCCGTTAATTTTTTTTTTTAACTAATCGCTGTCCTCTGATGTCATCAAACTCCTCCCACTACTGTTTTTTGACCAACATTCATTAAAATCTTCTGAGGAGATTCATTAAAATAATAAACCCACAAATCATTTTATTACCATTAAAAATGAAAGAAAGGCATTTTATAGAATAGAACAACATAAACAACAACTGTATTCACTGTATTCTTAATTATGTCATAATTGCTTTTTTTATGTACATTTTTCTATTTGTTGTCAAGACAACCAGGACCTCAGATGTTACCTCCGCTACCACCATGTACCTTCGTACGCAACATATACTTTACTTTTCTATCCCATCAAGTTGTATCTAAAAGGCACTCCGGGGGGGCAGAGCAGCTCGGAAAATTCACATTCTGAAACCGAAACTTCTGCCTGCCCACCTTTTCTGTGATTGGCTCATATAAATGTATGATTTTTAAATAGAAGTCGGCTGGAATTCACACAGTTGCTTCTTTCAATTGAAATAAATGAAGAAAACTTTACTCCATAAAATTATATTGATATTGTCATTCAAATTGTGAATTCGATGATACCTTCAGGCCTTTGCCGGAATTTCCAACATGCTGATCATGACAAGTGGCAGACTGGTGTTTTTTTGGTTGAGGGAAAAACAGGAGAGTATTAATCATTTTATTTCAATTTGTTGTGTTTATGTGTCTTTTTTCTGAAAGCTGGGGAACATTGAAAAAAATGAGTTTCCGAGTAGTAATTACGACATTATGTTGGCATTCGTATGTGTTCATTTTATAAATACAGTACAAAAGGCAGCACTAGTTTAAGAGGCGGAGCTTTCTGAACTGTAACCCGAGTGGGAACAGTCCATTGTTCTTATTGGGCCGATGTTTGTGGTCCACAACGCCATGTTCTTTCTTCTGACCTCACTGAATAATGGAGATACCGAAGTTCATCCTGTGAGCAGAGACTTCATTAAAGCTGCACAAACATGAGGAGAGTTTTGAGAAGAACCTCACAGGCATCCTTAGGTTTTAATATAAACACATTATTTTCATTTCACTTTGTTTCTGTAGTCATAGAAAGACTATGTATCGTTTGAGGAACCTGCTTCGAACCAGTGTGAGGCATGAGAATGCTTGGTGTGTGAAGGTTAGGGTTTAAACTCACATGGAGACAAAGACAGCAGGAGAAATCGTGATGAACGCAGGAGGAGGGAAACGCCAGCGCTTTCGGTTTCACTGTGACTTAAATAAACACGCTGAAGGAATTGTGAACGAAAGGCAAAATAAACACACACACACACACACACACAACCAATCGCTTCAACATTTGAACTTCTCGCACTTACACTGTGTTTGGAGGGTTTTAGGACATTTTTAACGCACACACACCAGCCAAACATCTACAAAACGTTAGTGACAGGAAGTAACACAAAGCTTGAATGCCAGTCGTTACTGCAGGTATACACAAAGACCTGCAGTTTAATACACACACACGCACACGCGTACAGCATTTGGAACAGTCCAAAAGTAAAATGTCCACAATGTCACTTTAATCCCAGGACGTATTTACTGCACAGAGACACCTTCATCGTATCTGGTTTGCATCTTTAGCCGCATCACTGATGTCGTTAACAAGTAACACATGTTTAAAGCCCAAGTTTGACCAATTCGACTCAGTAACAACACGCACACTTAAAATGTGTAATCAAGTTCTGGGAATGTTCCTGTGAACACTATAAAACTGTTTGGCGTATTAAGGTACCACAAAGTTCAGAGATCTTTAAGGTTAACAGTGTGTAAATTATACAAAATGATCCGGGACATCAACATTTCTCTCAGATCTGAGGAGAAATAAATGCTCAAACAACTGAGAAAAACTAAAAATACACCACTGTTACATTTAGCATTGACCGCTAACTAACCATCTAACCAATCCCCGCCCCTGTATTGGATCCTGTGCTGGTGTCGAGTGCCATCAAACTGTTCATCATTTTCTGTAACCGCTTAATTCTAATTAGGGTCGCGGGGAGGCTGGCGCCCATCCCAGCCAACTCCCGGGCAAAGGGCAGAGTACACCCTGGACAGCTCACAGGGCGGAAACACGCCGATGGCTTTGCAGTCTACTCTTGTAGAAAGTCAGCAATGGTTCTTTTACATGAACCTCTCACCATACACAGTGAGAGACATGGCCGGCCTTTGATAACCCAGTTAGCTGCCCTGGGGGGGACAGTGACAACCTTGTGGGGAGTGGGACCCAAACCCCCAACCTTAGGATCAGCGATCCAGCGCCCTATAGCACTAGGCCACCACTGCCCGCCATCAAACTGTTTGTGAAGAAATAAAGTGATTCAACTTCTGTGGATAAAGATTTTTGTCAAAAAAAACAAAAAACAAATTTGGTGGATTTAAGCTTCTGTTACTTGCTAGCATCATTAGGATAGCGCTAAAAATTAAAGACCCAAACTTAACACTCAGAAGGCGTCTTAGCCGATCAGCCTGATGTGAGGAAAAAAGGAAGTGTCTGTGTGTGTGTGTGTGTGTGTGTGTGTGAGAGAGAGGGAGAAACAGAGAGAGAGAGAGAGAGAGAGAGAGAGAGAGAGAGAGAGAGAGAGGGAGCAAGCGTGTGAGTGTTTCAGGTCCCTCCTCATACTTTATAGTAGATGTTCGCAGGACTCTGAGGAGGCATTTCCTGTACAATGTAGACCGGATGTCCGTAATCACCGCTGACTTTCTCATAGTGTGGGCAGTAAGCGGAGTCAGAAGTCCGCAGTGGGATGATGATGTCACTGGGCTCTGTACCACTGGTGATGCTACTTCCTGCGATGACTCCTGCGCTTCCGGCACTGTTAGCCCCACCTCTTCTGGGCGTGAGGGCGGAGAGCGATAGGCCTGGGCGCTGTGTTTCTGAGTATTTAGCTTTCCTTCTGCGGTAACACACCACGCCAATCACTACGGCAACCAGCAGCAGGACAAAGACTCCGCCCAATGTGCTGAAGACCACCACAGTGACTGAGGAAGGGATGGAGCCATCACCTGCATCTATTTCACCAGTTTCTGCCCTGTTCACGCTGTTTCCGGCGTCTGCACCATGTGAGAGAAAGAGAGAGACAAACGTGAGTTATAGACAGGTGAGGTACATAAAGTATTTGGAGGAGTTAGTTATGGTATGGAGGGAGGACAGAGAGAATGTAAGAAAGAGAAATAGATGAGAGAATGATACAGGTGATATTAACAGAGAGACAAGTGAGAGAGATACAGGTGAGCTCAGTAGACACCGAGAAACCTGGAGTTTTGCTGCTGGAGTGACCTGGATCAAGTTTAGGTTTGGGTGGAAGTCCATATGCACCTGTGGGAACGAAACACACACACACACACACACACACACACACACACACACACACCCACACACACACACACACTGTACACTCCCAATGCTATTAAATGAGTAACTATATTACACTGAAAATATTATAGAACAGAACATGACGATGATGAGGATGATGATGATGGTGGTGATTGTGGTTGTCATGGTGATAATTGTGGTCATCATGGTGATTGTGATTGTGATAACAATTGATGATGGTGGTGGTACTCACTCTGTCCCACTTTTAGGACAACCTTCATTCCTCGAGTCGCACATGCCCCCCCTCTCATGCTGTCTAACCCTTGTCTTGTTCCGTCCGAAGTAGCTGTGAGACAAACAGACAGACAGAGAGAGAGAGAGAGAGAGAGAGAGAGAGAGACATGTGAGTGGTCAAAGAGAGATGCAGGCAGAGAAAGGAAAGAGCTTGGGGGGGTGTGACAGAGATACAAGTGAGATTACCAGGCAGTGGACAAGAGACAGGTGTGAAATCAGGAGAGTGAGACAGATGAAAAGAAATATAGGTGAAGAGAGAGACAGATGGAGAATAAATGTGTAACTCTTGCTGATCTAAACCTCTGTGTGAGATAGTGTGTCCTCGGTGTCGTGTCTTCCCACTGTTTTCTGACACTCTGTCTTCTTTCTCATCTCTGTGTGTGTGTGTGTGTGTGTGTGTGTGTGTGTCTGTCTGTGTGTCTACAGCCTTTTATGACAGCTGAGTGCTTGTAGAGGAGGAGAAAACAGGTCACGCACTCCTTGTGGCACATTTATGCATGCTAACACTATCTACGTCTTCACATGCCACACACACACACACACACACACACACACACACACACACACACACAAACAAAAGAAACATTCCTCCATTTAGTTTAATTATTTAATTTTGTACCCCAGACGCACGTCATGTTTTCACAGAATTCCAACATTCCAAATATGAATTATTCGGGATAGATTTTTCTCACTCAGTCACAAACGCAGTATTTATACCAGGGGTCACCAACCTTTTTGAAACGGAGAGCTACCTCTTGGGTACAAATTAATGCGAAGGGCTACCAGAACGATACACACTTCTGAAATAACAAATTTGCTCAATTTACCTTTAATTCTGTTATTGTGAATAATTAATAATATTCATCTCTGTGAAGGTATTGCTCATGTTAATGATCAATGATTTAACAAGGTAGGAAACATTATCAGTATGCAACACTTTATTTCTATAAATTATAAAGCCTTTGCACACAATGCCTGCTGGTGAATGATGCAGTGGTAATGCATGCATTTTGGGAACTCTGGGTCACCGTTACAGTAAGCGATGAATCCTGAATACCGGCCAATCACAGCAGGAGCCCTGTCAGTAGTCATTGATACCGGTTTTTCCAATGGTCCCTTTTTCCTTTACGAAAAACTCCTTCACCGCGTTATAGATGTCAACCCCCCTCGGAATTGTCTTCAGGAATGGTAAAATCAGATGTTCTTCTTTTGTGGAGAAATCTTCAAATACCATCCGGATAAAGATCATCAGCTGTGCGGTACTGCTGCTGTCCACACACTTGTCACACTGGATGCTGAACCACCTGCACTTCACGAGATCTCGGTCCGGCTAAGTTCCAGGACATAGCCGACACTCTCCTAACCAGTGTAGTTGCCGCCAGTCGGACATCAGAGAGAGTGGAGATGACATCCGTGCCATATTTCTCATCTTTAAGCGCAGTTTTTGCAACTATCATCATTACTTCTTTGAAAACTTCCCCGTCTGAAAATGCCTTCTTTTTCTTATTCAATAAAAATGTGCAGCTCTAAATAAGGCCCCGGTTACTTTTTTGAGTTTTTCACTGGTCTTGTGAAAAAACACTGCTGTTTGCACAAACCTGCCTTTACCTCGCACGCTTTCTCTGCTCGGCGGGTAGTTAGCACGGTAGCTTGCGTGACTCTTATAAAAATGTCTCTCCACACTGTGCTGCTTTGCCATTGCAACAGTCGCCCCGCAAAACAGACGCACTCAGGAATCTTTCACAGTGTTAAAAAATAACTCCTCCTTCCATTCACAGTGAAGATGATACGTTTTATTTCTTCTTTCCGCCAGCTCTTCGGGGTGAATTGTCTCTCCAACTTCTCTGCACCACTAGTAGCTGGTTTCCATGGTAACCGCTGCTATGGACACCAGCTAGCTCTCATTTAATATGAAACATTTTAAAAGTTTTTTTAATATTGTTATTTTCAAATTTACACCAATGCAAGTGTGATTTAAAAAAAAAAAAAAAAAAAAAAGCTAGACGCAGCTCAATGGACAGTGTCGCTATGGAGCCGTGGGCCTGTTCAAAAATAGCAGTGAACAGGCCCGCGGACGACTCATGTTGTCCTTGCGGGCGACCTGGTTCCCCATGTTGGTGGCCACTGATTTATATCACGTTGGGACGCGATGATATATTTTGTGACAGCTGATCCTTTTATGAATTCTTTCAGTGATTTGAGTTTTCTCAGTTAAAGGATTCATTAAAAAAGTTTTTTTTTCAGTTTCAGGAAAGTTTTTGTAATGTACTGTAATTCAGTAGTAAATTAATGTTCCTATTTATAATTTAAAATGTTTTTTCGTGTCTTTTCTTTGGAAAGATGTGGCACTGAAACACTCTCCAGTTTTTGAGTAAATGAACTAAAAACGAATCAATTGTCACTAGATTCAGTTGATTCAAACAGAACAGTGAATCCTTTTGTTTATTCTTGCAGAGTCAAACAACGACTTGCTGAATGAGAGAGCACTGAATTGCTGGTTTGTCCAAAAGAATGACCGAATCAAATACTGCGAAAATACTAACAAAAAGAATCAGTGAATCAGATACTGAGTAAAAGAATCACTGAATGAAACAGTAAAATTCTAATTGAATTGGTTAAGCAATGCTCTTAAACACTCAAATGTGAGTGACTCATTTAGTTTTCAAAGAATCACAGAATCGAACACTGATGAATAAGTGACTCATTTGCTCAGCCCCCATGATTCATTCTGCTCTTCAATCCTGACTGGAGGAACAGTGGAGAATCTGACATGTTTAAAAGATAATAATCCAAACCTTGATCTGGAGTGCAGTGTCTCATGACTCTGTGATTCATTCTGAAAAGCCGAATCATTAACTGATCCTGTTTTGTTCTGCTTCACTGTTTGCCCCGTACTTCCACAACACTGTGTGGAAGAGTTTATCACAAAACGGTGAGCGATGGAGTGGTTTCAGACTCAAAACTCTTGATTTTTATCTTACCTGAGAGACATAAGTAATTCGTCTGCAACTCGATGCGTCATGTTGATGACTTCCCTAGAAACGTGCTAAAAACTGCAACTCGGCTTAAAAAACACAACAACACTTGGCTAAAGATCCAAAACACAAACGCCTGTAGCGGGCTAACATCCAGGAAGATGCTAAATCACACTAGCCCGAGCCCACTCAATAGCGCACTTGCTAAGTCTTCTTCAAACACCACACACACACACACACACACACACACACACACACACACACACTGCAATATATCTCTAACACACTGATTTAACTTGATCTTGACACAGGGATGAGTAACTTTCACTCTTCTCTTTTTTCTGCTGCTCATTCTTATTCCTCCTTCACTCTTTCCTTATCTTTCACATTGTTCCTACTTTCATACTGCCCACCTCTCACTCTCTCTCAGCTTCATTCTCTCATTTATCTCTCGCTCTCTTTCGATTCTGTTAGTGAAGCTACAGGGGTGCGAGAAGAAGCGTAGGAACAGCAGAAGAGAAAAAATGAGAACAAGAGAGAGTAAGGGTGAGAGAGATGGGTGACAGGAACAAAGCAGAGAGATTGAAAGATAGAAAGGGAAAGGAGAAAAAATACTTTTGTGGGAGAGCTGGACCAGATCAAGAGGCAAAGAGAGAGAGAGAGAGAGAGAGAGAGAGAGAGAGAGAGAGAGAGAGAGAAACAAAAGTGAGTGATGAATTGATGAAGTAACTGAAATGATGATTTGGAGAGATGGTGGAGAAAAGAAAGAGAGACAAGCCAGTGAGAGCACAAGAGAAGATGAAATTGAGAAATAAGAAAGATTAATGAAGGGATAAAATTTTGTGAGACAGTGAGGAAAAATTAAATGGATAAATGAAAAAGAGAAAAGAAAGGGATAGTGTATGGGGAGAGAGGGAGTGTGAGAAAGAGAGATGGACAGATAAAACAAAGTGTGAGAAATCTTCTTGGCAAGAGAGCGTTATTTATTATACCTGTCTGTTCCTTTATAGTATGTTTTGCATGCATGCATGCATACACACACACACACACACACACACACACACACACACACACACACACACACACACTCGTAGTATGTTTTGCTCACACACACAGTCATAAATTACACCACTGACCTTGTACATACAGTAGGCCCTTGACTATTCAGTTTTGCACTCACGGTTTGCATATTCGCGGATTGTCAAGCAGCTGACACATCATTCAAATTCAGCCAATGACTGTCCTCCTTTCTGATGATTGGTTGAGATGATGTAATGCCCCATTTTTCTCATTCGCGCACAAGTTGTCAATGAGCCTTTTTTTGTATGTTTTAATTACCAGTTAAGCTCTATGATGTCACTCAAACGTCGGCTAAGCGCCAGAAAAAGGTAATGACATTGGATGTCTCTTCTGAAGAAATAAGACTTTCTCCGGAAGAAATGACAGTTTCCTCTGAACTGTTGTAAAACACTCCACTATTAAAGTCTTTTTCAATTATTATTCCAGTACATGACCTTAGTTAATGTTTAGAATGTTTGTGTGTTAGCGTTTATTTACTGTGGTGTAGCATGTTTCTCATTTTGTTTTGTTTATCCACTTTATTACATTTTTTGTTATGGTCTGTGTTTTGGAGAGACTTTGATTTTGGCGGCTGTGCCTCTAACTAACTGTTTTCTCTCCATTTCGGCTAAGGGGTGTGGCTGAGCTGCTCACTGGCTCAAACCTGAATTCAATATTCTCATCTACTCACAATAAAAAAAAGCACGCTCACCTCTGCTACAGAGGATTAACTCGCATCACGTCACCGCTTCTTTGAATTGTAACGCTCTCTAACTCTCTCACTCTAAAACTCTGTTTTCTACCCGCTCTAGCTGAGGAACGTGGCTGAGCTGCTCGGACCGAATGCAGTTCATACCTGAATTCAGTTATCTCATGACTCACAAATACAGTATGCAATACTTTCCTCGAGTGTGCATTTTTGAAAACTACAGTGCTGTATGTTTCATGGAAAATGCATTTAAAGGTGTTCTTATATGCTGTATCATGTTTATATTTTATTATCAATAAATATCACAGTAAAAATTTAAGTTTTTCTTAAACATTACTACATTTTACTACATTAGTACTGTATTAACGAATCAGACTGTCTATAGAATGTGTTTAAGAATCATATTTTAGCGCATGTAATAGATACATAGTATTTTACTTACGGTTAATCATTCGTGCATGTAATATGATACATGGGGTTTTACTTCCGGGTACAGAACTCGCGGATTGTCTTCATTCGCGGGAGGGGCCGGATCCAAACCCCCGTGAATAACGAGCGCCTACTGTATGTTCTTTTTTAATTTCATGGTGAGGTGCAAGTGGTCGGAGCTAGATTTCCTGTTCAGCCCCGCCACTCATCACAATACTGGCCAATCATGGCCACCTGATAGTTCATCTATATAGAACAGGATTATAATCTTTACTCTCTCTTTCTCTCTCTCGCTCTCCCTCCCTCTCTCTCTCTCTCTCACACACACACACACACACACACACACACACACACACACACACACACACACACACACACACACATTAAACTGACTATGGAAAAGTGGGCGGAGTCTTGCACACCAGGCAGCGTGCCCCTGTGTGCTTCGGGTCCATCAGCCCATAAACTACAGTTTAATAAGTGCACAAATCTTCCTCGCAAACACACACTCATCATTACCGCTTCATTCCACATATGCTAAAGCAACAAATATCAATCATTAATGATTTACAAATAAGAATTGAGAGAATAAATAGTGAAGAGAGATAAAGGAGCTGAAAGAGTTGAAAAAGAGAGAGAGTGAGCGAGAGATATGGGAAGAATCTGAGGGTAAATGTTTAAGGGTTTTCTGGGTCATGTATCTGTCAGCTCAAGCTGAAAGACTGCAATAACCAGAGAAAGAGAGTGGGGGGGGGAAGATAGATTTAAAGGGTAGAAAAAGAAATAGAAAAGAAGAGAATGATGAAAGAAAGGGGTGGGATAGATAGATGGGCTGAAGTGGATGGATAAACAGATGAATAGATTAGTTATGGTCTCGGATTGCAGTTTTATATGCATTTTTGCTCTCTTTCTGTATATAATGATAAAGCAACATATACACATGCACACGCCATGATGTCACAACTTGTATAGAAGGACTCCAAATAAAGCTGCATTATGGAGAAGCAGTGACCAGCAATAACACACACTGACATCTCATTCAGAGAGAGAGAGACACGGGAGGGCGAAGAGGGAAAGATAGAGAGAGAAGGGGAGGGGAGAAATGGGGAGGGTATGGGAAAGAGCGATAGAGAGAGAAAGAGGGAGCGATAGAGAGAGAGATTTATACAGGATATGATTTATATCTGCTTCAAGAGCAGGGTAGTGGTGGCGTGAATTACTGATCATAAGGTTGGGGGTTCAAGCCCCAGTGTTAATGGGTTATCACTGCTGTCCCCCCAGTGCAACTAACTGGGTTATCAAAGGCCAGCCATGTCTCTCACTGTCTGTGGTGAGAGTCTGTAAAAGAACCATTGCTGACTTTTATCAAGAGTTGGCTACATAATAGCATGTTTCTGCCCCATGATGACCTGGCGAGTTGACTAGGGTATACTCCGCCCTCGCTCAATGTCGGCTGAAATGGGCACCGACCCTACTTAGGACTAAGCGGTTCAAAAAATGAATGAATGTTTTAACTACAACTGAAATACATAGGCCACACCCTCCACACCGTGATTATACATATTATCCAATGGCCACACCTCTCACTTTATCAACAGAGTTTCAATGGCTGTGTCCTTCATTGAAATAAACGCCACACTCACTCACTAAGACTGACATACAGAGATCATCCCCTTTACTAAGCCTAATAAAGCTCACATAAAGTCTCGCGTACCGGGCGCAATCAGTTATTGACACAGGGCTGTTTAATAAGTGATGCAGTTTTCTTTCTGAGTTTTTGCTCTCAGACGCTTGGAGCCGACTGAACGTTTCTCTTCACACTCCTGCATCATTTATGAGAAACTCATCACGAAACACACCGAATACACGCGGCAGTAATGTAGCACTTAGCACAGACTATTTAAAAGCCTCTCCGCTGTTCCCCTATGAAAGAAACAGTGTGTGTGTGTGTGTGTGTGTGTGTGTGTGTGTGTGTGTGTGTGTGTGTGTGTGTGTGCGCGCGAGTGAGTATTTGTCAAGTTGAAGAACTGATTTTTTTTTTTGAAAATCCCAGGAATTTTTTATCCATGTTTTGCCTTTTAAAAACTTTTAATGAATTCAGATACTTTTGCAGGAACCTTTTCAGGAACTTTGAAATCTTTTACCTTTTCCATCCACATAAACCTCAGGAACTGAAGGAATTTTAGCGGTCTTCCATAACAGGAGTCTTTCTACGCAAGTTTTTTTTTTTTTTGGAACTGTATCACAAACGCAGGAACCCTTTCGGGAACCTAGCAGTTAAATTGAGGAACCATATTATTTTCTGGAAGTTTCTTTCTTCCCCAGAGCAGGAAATGGAAATATTGGTATACTGAACATCACTTTGCGTAAACATTTGTTGAAGCTAGCTAGCATTAGCGGCTACTAATTGAGCTACGTTGCTGTGAGCTAAGTGTAAACTAGCTAAAAATACAATGAAAAAAGATCATCTTAAATGAAAAGCGCTGACTTTGCTAACCACACTAGATTGCTAACTAGTAGCAAAGTTAGCATGGTGTATAGTTTTATAAAATGAGGTCATGGTGAAGAGAAGATAAACCTGTGAGAAAGAAAGTCATATAAACCTAAAAGACAGTTGAAGTGAGTAAACAAAAATATAAGGACATGTTCACATTTAGATATGGTGAATATGTGGCGTTATTTCAGTGTTGCACAAATATTTCTCACAGCAAAGCATTGAAGTGTGTGTGTGTGTGTGTGTGTGTGTGTGTGTGTGTGTGTGTGTGTGTGTGTGTGTGTGTGTGTGTGTGTGTGTGTGTTTTGGGTTAAAGTACTCCTTTGGGAACTGCGAGCACTCTGCAATCGAGCGTTTGATCTGAAACACTCCGAGCGCTCCTACTCAAAAACGGCAGCAGTTTGGAATACAGCCAATGCAAAAAGCTCTAATCACACACACACACACACACACACACACACACACACACACACACACACACACACACACACTAAACACTCTATACACACATAGACTAAATGCTCTATGCACAGACACACTCGTACAAATCCAAAAGTCTAAGTGCAGTTCCAAGAGCTGTTTTTATTCCAACATTTATGCTATTTTTGTCTGGGGGTTTTTTCGCCTTCACTTCATGTTCCCTAATACCATCTGAATCTGTAAACACACAAAACAGTCTTTCAGAGATTAACATTTCCGAATTAATTTTGTTAGATGAAAGGTGAAAGAATATGGTGAATTCAAGCAACTGTGTGACAAAAAAAAAATTATTAAACACTTACTTTTATTTCTATATTTAGATGATGGGTCTATTATATTTATAATCTCAAACAGTTGTTTACATTAATCCAATAAAATTTTTCCAGATATGACTTGCCTCTCATTTACGTGGAAATGTTAATCACCTGGAAGGTGTGAAGTATTTTCCTGATGAATCTCATTTGCATTCAGTGCAGTGCTTTTCAAATAGTGAGGTGCGCCCCCCCTTGGGGGTTGCAGTATGATGCTGGGGGGGGGGTGTAATGCCAGGGGGAACGCCTAAGACCCTGGGGAACATGCTTTTCCGGAATAATGTATGAGAATTAAGTGTAACTGCACCCCCACTCCAATAGTTGGCAGTGGTGCTCTCATTGTCACGCAATGGTATAGCAGTTTTTTGCACGAGCAGACGATATGAAGTGCAGTAAACAACTCAGAAAAATTTCTAACAGAAATGAAGAGAAAGGTGGAGAGAGACGGAGACATTAAGACATAATAAGTTGAACAAGTTTAAATAAGGATGCATTTTTTTTTTCAATTTCAGGCACATTGATGCACTTTAAAGCTTTTCTATTACAGATTTTAAAATGTTAATGAAGTTTTTCTTTATTGTAAGTTGAACTATATTTCTTTCTTCTTTGTTTTTATTCTTAAAGATACAATGTTATGCAGAGGTGAACTAATAATTTAATAGACAAATAATAGTACTACAGTATTTATAGTCACTCATGGGGCGGTGGGTGGGGGGAGGGGATGTTTTTTTCTTCCTAGAGGGGGCGCAACCGAAAATAATTGAGAAGCACTGATTGAGTGAAACCACAAACCACAAAACTCGATTAAAGATAAAGTTCACTGTGAGAAAAAAAAAAGAAAGGTGGACAGTAGAAACTGAGGTGCACAATTGATATTAATAATAATAATAATAATAATAATAATAATACGGTAATAATAATAATAATAATAATAATAATAATAATAATACGGTAATAATAATAATAATATCATCATCATCAACATTAACAACAAAAACAACAACAACAATAATAATAGTACTGTGACAAACTGTGAGCGTTGTTTTGATTTAAGCCTTATCCACTCAGAATAATGCTTACTAATCTCTAAAGAGCGAACCAATTAGACCACAACGTTCCTGTGCACTGTATATACACTTGAATTCACTCTCAGTGAAGCCGTACATCCAGACAGGGTACAGAATGACACATTAAAAGCGCTGTTGTTCAAAACATGTTCCTCTTTCATCACGTTAAAACAGCAATTACACACAGACACCAAACATGAGGGGGTATTCACACAGGCTGCGCTGTTCACCAAAAACCCAGTGCAATCAACGAACAGTGAATCTTATGAACACTAAACAATTCATGGCTGTAGTTTAATGAAAATGTTACACAAAAGATGTTCATCTCGCAGCACAATAATACACACACACACACACACACACACACACACACACACACACAGTAAAGATTTTTTGACAGACTTGTGAGCCAAGAGAGGTAAGTGTGTGTGTGTGTGTGTGTGTGTGTGTGTGTGTGTGTGATGTCTATATGAGCAGCTGCAGCAGTCAGAAGGTTAATGAATCACTGTGTAAAACCGATCCAATTAGTGTGCGAGTCTTTCAGCACGACCCTAGAACAACTTACACACACACACACACACACACACACACACACACACACACACACACACACACACACACACAGAGAGAGAGTTAAAATAAGACCAGACGACAGACATTCGTGTGATAATAATGTGAACACAGCTGAAGACTCAGACATAGAGATAAACACAGATTCCACACACACACGCATGCACACACACCTACACACACACACACACACACGCACACACACACACACACACACACACACACACACACACACACACACAACTGTAGTGCAGCACTTCGATTATTGACCTAGTTCAGGAGGCAGCATGTCGCTTCGTGTTACTTACTCAACCAACTCACTGTTCTCGCTCACACACACACACACACACACACACACACACACACACAAATTTCAGCGAAACTCCCCCAGACCTCTTCAGAGTTGTCCACCTCTGTTTAAGTCACAATTCGTTCATTCATTCATTCCGACTCCTTCATTGATTCCTTCAGTTTATATATTTCCTTGTTAGGAGTCTTTTGCTCATTTCTTCATGTTCATATAATTATTTTTTGATCTATTCATGTGGTGTTAGAGATGTTGAGAATTATTTTGAAATTTATAAATTAATTTATTCAGTGATTGGATTTGACTCGTTTTTGTTATTGATTCCTGATTCACTCACTGAGTGTAAGGCGAACCAGTCAGAGACTGCTAAAGGGGAACATTTTTTATGTTACCGCAAAGAGCCCCGTCATGCACATGGGCACACATGAACATCATCCAGCCCTTTATCTTTCTCTCTCTCTCTCTCTCACACACACACACACACACACACACACACACACACACACACACACACACACACACACACACACACCTCTGTTCAGCCAGACTTATTGTAAATTCACGCACTTATGATAAAATAGTCATTTATTTGAAGTTCAAAGTGCAACTGTGATTCAACAGCCATGTTAATGTCCGATATTCTGTGTTCAACAGTGGGGCGGGGCAGTTCAACGTCTGATGTCATGCGTTTTAGTTTGTTGTTTTCAGGAGACAAGATTTCAACGTCACTGAGGCATTATTTAACGAACTCTCCTTCATTGTATGGTGTTTTGGTCTGTGCTATGTTAAAGCCGGTTGATAATGCAAGCGTTCCGGTCTCTGAATGCTCCGTAAAATGTTGAAAAACTGTATCTGCTTTTCTGACTGACTTTTCAAAGTGAACAACTTGTGCTTGCGAAGTTCAGGCCCTTTTGGAAATTCCTGGTCAAAGTAAGCACGGCGTGAGCTGAAGTGGCGCTGAAGATTTGAAGCTTG
>CM045743.1:31878939-31903939 GCA_024760905.1 Plotosus lineatus | reverse complement strand
AAATACTTCAGGTGTACTGCTGGAATAAAATCCACCCAGGCTGAACTTCACTGAGCACGGACAGGACACTTAACAGGTCGCTACGCCACTTCTTTGCCGCCGATTAAAACGCTGGTGGGGCATTTAACCAAGTGACGTATCCTGAGGGTCACTGAAATCAATGGTTTAACCCCAATACACCCCTTCTGCAAAAATACTGAGTTATAATGACAAGAGATCATGTTTTATTCAGCCAGGACAAGAAAATGTCCAGATTAATAAAGATAGACACAAAAGGTAAACAGTTACCCGCACAAAAAGTGATGGAGAGACACAAAATTGTGTATAAAACTGAGATTGAGATTAAAAAGAGACAGAGAGACACACCCAAAGAGAAAATAGGGACACGGAGGAAAAACAGACAAAGAAAAAAAGAGAAAGAGACATACAAAGAGAAAAGAGAGAGAAAGAAAAGACTAAGAGAGACACACACTTAAAGAGAAAAGAAAGACAGAGAAATATGAATAAAGAGAAAAGAGTGACACGGAGAAAAGAGACACGTGAACAAAAAGGAGACACTCAGAGAGAAAAGAGAGAACAACAGAGAAAGAGAGACACACAAAGGGAAACAAGAGACATAAAATGATTTATTAAGCACACCGAGAGACACAGAGAAAAGAGAGACCAAAGAGAGACAAAGAATGGGAGAGATAGGAAAAGGACAAAACATGTTCGCACGCACACACACACACACACACACACACACACACACACACACACACACTCAAAAAGAGAGAGACAGAATTTTTCTTAGCAGGTTTTAGTTCATTTCTGATTATTTTTTATCTGATTTTTTAAAAAATAAAATATAAACAACTTCAAAAATAAATGCGTGTGTGTGTGTGTGTGTGTGTGTGTGTGTGTGTGTGTGTGTGTGTGTGTGTGTGTGTGTGTGTGTGTGTGTGTAAAGTGGAGCATTCCTGGGTTTTGGCTGTTCTGATGTAAAGTGTGTTAAAAAGGAGCTTTAGACAGAAGGATAATGATGAGATTGAGAACTTGTGATCTCGCTGTGTGTGTGTGTGTGTGTGTGTGTGTGTGTGTGTGTGTGTGTGTGTGTGTGTGTGTGTGTGTGTGATTAAGGTAAGTGGTCACCAAGTGTTGTTTAATGTGTTTATCGATGTTGTGTAATTGTTCCAGTGCCGCAGATAATCAGCACATTCCTGAACAATGACTAAAAACGTCACAGAACACATACGTACACGCCCACTCTTAAGCGTTTCATACGTCGTGTTCTTGTTATGGCGATGATTCTGATTCTGAATTTGATTCTGATTCTGATATGTTTGGTAAGTTTTAAAAAATAAAAGTTCTACACATGATAGAGGAGAAGCGTACAGAAGCAGGCTACGCTAACACCAATAATCAGTCAGTGATGAGCAGAAAAGCATCATCAGCGAGGAGAAAACCAGGAGAACGATCTGGCCCAGAATATATAAAGCCAGATTGTTCTCCTCCAGGCTTTATCCTAAATGATGATGCTTTTCTGCTCATCACTGACTGATTCTTGGTGTTAGCGTAGCCTGCTTCTGTACGCTTCTCTTCTCTTCTATCACCTCTCTCTCTCTCTCTCTCTCACACACAAATGACTGATGATAATGATGATGATGATGGTGGTGGTGGTGGTGGTGATGATGATATAAACACACTCATTGGGAAAGTTGAAAGCTATAAATAAATGTCTCCGGTGGGTGTTGAGAGAACAGCGACGTAAAATAACTTCCAATTCTCTCTCTCTCTCCCTCTGTTTGTAGTACATATTCTTCCTTCATCTTTCACTCTCTCACACACACGTACAGCATCACTGGGGGATCTGGCTGATTCTCATTCTATTTAACGTTTGTGAATAAAATGTCAGACAGTCTGAGCAGTACGTGAGAGTGTGTTGAGGAGGGAGGGGAGAGAGACAGACAGAGAGAGAGAGAGAGAGAGAGAGAGAGAGAGAGAGAGAGAGAGAGAGAGAGAGAGAGTGCTCAAATTGAGAAAAGAGACAGATGATAGGAGGATTCGAACAAGGAATCGAGACGACAGTTAAAGATGAGGCAAAAATGATTGGAGATTAAAAAATGTCTGTCAGTTTTCTTCTCACCCTGTAATCATGATCACCTTCATACCACTGAAAGAGAGTAAAGAGAGAGAGGTGTGGAGAGAAAGATATATGATAGTGGAAGTGAGAGAGGGAGAGAGACAGAGAGTGAGAGAGAGAGAGAGATGTGGCGAGAGAGAGCGAGAGAGAGAGAGTGAGAGTGAGAGAGTGATGAGAGAGTGAGAGAGAAATGGGGAGAGGGAGATGAGAACATGAGAGAGAGAGCAAGAGAGAGAAAGATGGGGAGTGACAGAGAGAGAGAGAGAGAGAGAGAGATGGGGAGTGAGAGAGAAAGAGATGGGGAGTGAGCGAGAGAGAGAGAGAGAGAGAGATGGGGAGTGAGAGAGTGAGAGTAAGAGAGATGGGAAGTGAGAGAGAGTGAGATGGGGAGAGAAAGAGAGCGAGAGAGAGATGGGGAGAGAGAGAGAGAGAGAGATGGGGGGAGAGAGAGAGAGAGAGAGAGAGAAAGAGAGCATGAGAGAGATGGGGGGGGGAGAGAGAGAGAGAGAGAGAGAGAGAGAGATGGGGAGTGAGAGTGAGAGAGTGAGAGAGATGTGGAGTGAGAGTGAGAAAGATGGGGAGTGAGTGAGAGCGAGAGTGACAGAGTGAGAGAGAAATGGGGAGAGGGAGATGAGAACATAAGAGAGAGAAAGATGGGAAGTGAATAAGAGAGATGGGGAGTGAGAGAGAGAGAGATGGGGGTGAGAGAGAGTGAGAGAGAGATGGGAGTGAGTGAGAGAGAGATGGGGAGTGAGAAGGAGAGAGAGAGAGAGAGAGAGAGAGAGAGACGGGAGGAGAGAGAGAAATGGGGAGTGAGAGTGAGAGAGATGGGGGGGGAGAGAGAGAGAGAGAGAGAGAGTGAGAGAGATGGCGAGGGAGAGAGAGAGAGAGAGAGTGAGAAAGATGGGGAGTGAGAGTGTTTATTTAGTTCATCAGTTCATTTTCTGTAACCACTTAATCCTAATTAGGGTCACGGGTAGGCTGGCGCCCATCCGAGCAGACTCCCGGCGAGGGCAGAGTACACCCTGGACAGCTCGTCAGGCCATCTCAGAGCGGAAACACGCTGACGGCTATGCCGCTGCTCTTTACGAAAGTCAGCAATGGTTCTTTTACATGAACCTCTCACCATAGACAGGGAGAGACGTGGCCGGCCTTTGATAAGCCAGTTAGCTGCCCTGGGGGGGACAGTGACAACCTGTGGCGAGTGGAACTCGAACCCCCAACCTTAGGATCAGTGATTCAGCACCCTATATCACTAGACCACCACTGCCCCCATGTCCAATTGGCAGGTCGAGGCCTCGGGGCATCCCGCTGGCCCCGGGTGGAGGGGGAGGGTGCTCGCTCTTCTTTTCAGGCGTGGGGGCGTGTTTATTTAGATTTATGATAAACTTCTTCATATGCATAAATATTTGAGCATCTATTACACATCCAGTAATGTTTAAGTCCTCGTGGGTGTGGCCAAATATTCCAACGAGCACACCGAATTGCCACTTCCCCAACACCAACCCTTTGATGCTCCGCCAACCACAAGCAATTAAAGACAGAATTGGTATTTAACCGCCATGAAAAAAACCACATCGTTGTAAAGATGCACCGCAGCTGTGCTCACTGAGTTCGCTTTCTATTGTTAGTGAGCTCCGCAGTACGTACAACCGTTTATCAGTACACCACCTGCGGTGTCGACTCTTCAGTACTTGTGTCAGTCATGTTTTTCTCTGTGAACAAATGGTTTGGGTATTATTACCCACAATGCCTCTGTGCATTTATCAGCCTCAAGGAGTGAAAGGGGAAACGAGGAGGTAATGAAATGAGGCGAGAACAGAGTGAGAGTGTTAAAAGATGACAAAATGAACAGATGACAGGAGGAATGAAGTGTGTTTACGTGCGTGCGTGTGTGTGTGTGTGTGTGTGTGTGTGTGTGTGTGTGTGTGTGTGTGTGTGTGTGTGTGTGTGTGTGTGTAATGCCTGGACAGGTGTGCTGATGATTGATTGTTCCATATGAAAAGATAATGGAGAGTTGGAGAATGGAGGGTTTTACACACACACATATACACACACACACACACACACACACACACACACACACACACACACACACACACACACCTTTAAGCTGGGGTCAAGTCATACAATCCATTTTACAAAGCTATCAGAACCTCCGTGTAACTACGACACACTCGGTCTGAGCCAAAACATTGTGTGTGTACAACAGGGACCCGAATAGTTTTCAGAAAAAAAGATTCGTTTGAGTCAGTGATTTTAAATGAGTCATAATGTGTGAATCAGAATCAGTTCTCCCACTCATATTTGTAATTGAGTGCTGAATCTCCAACCTTCTTGATTTAGTAAATCAATCTGGTCAAGACCAAGATTTATTCATCTGTTGTTCAAGAGAACAGGGTTTGATTCAGTGAATCATTTTTGTAATGACTGATATTCACTCCTGTCCTGATTGGTGAAAGAGTTGAACTCAGGTGAATCAGTTCCTTTGGTACAGAGTCACTTCTCTCATTTAGTCAAAAAATTAGAATACAGGGATCCCTCACTTTCCGCGGTTAATGGGGACCGAGACCCCCCCGCGACCACCGATTTCCGCGAAGTAGGATCGACCCCCCACCCTGACCAACGTACAGTATACGTACATGTCTGTGTGTATATAATATCAATAAATACAAACAATAAATTCAACACTATAAATGCTTATAATAAGAATTAAACATTCGAAAATAATGCATAAGATGTAAATAAAATATAAAAACACACACATACAGATGCACCTCACATAAAAATGTAAGTAGTTTTGTTGGGTTGTGTTTTTTTTTTTTTTTTTTTTTTTTTGCTTTTGATTGTTTGGGTTTTTTATTTTTGTTTGTTTGTGTTTTTGCATAATTGGCCTTGTTTTGCGTCATTTTTCTTAACTTTTTTTTTTTTTTTTTTTTTTACCAATTTTTCCTTAATTTGCTTATTTTTTTATTTTTCGATGAATATTTTTGAAAAACCCGCGATGCACTGAAGCCGCAGAAGCTGAAGCACGAAGTAGCGAGGAATCGCTGTAATTCTTTATTGTTCAGTGAATCAGTATTTGACTCAGTGGATCTTAGGTGGGTTGTTCTACATTTTTTAATTGTTTTTTTTTTTTTTTTGCTATTCTATACTTTCCCCGAGAATTGGCTGCATAGCATTTTTCTGCACTGCCATGACCTGGCGAGCTGACCATGGTGTACTCTGCCCTCGCCCAGAGTCGACTGAGATGGGCGCCAGCTTCCCCCTGAGCCTGATTAGGATTGAGTAGTTCAGAAAATAATTGGAAGAATGAACTGTCATTGAGGGGGCAATGGTGGTCTAGTGGTATAGGGCGCTGGATCGCTGATCCAAAGGTTGGGGGTTCGATTCCCACTCTCCACAAGGTTGTTACTGTCCTCCCCAGTGCAGATAACTGGGTTATCAAAGGCGGGCCATGTCTCTCACGGTCTACGGTGTGAGGCATGCAAAAAAAAACATTGCTGACTTTCGACAAGAGTAGGCTGCAAACCGTCGGCGTGTTTCCGCCCTGCGATGGCCTGGCGAGCTGTCCAGGGTGTACTCTGCCCTCACCCGAATTTGGCTGTGATGGGCGCCAGTCTCCCCGCGACCCATAATTAGGATTAAGCGGGTACAGAAAATGAACTGAACTGATGAACTGTCGTTGCCACTGCATGTAATCCATTCAAAGCGCGCGCACACACGTAAACAATGGGCTGCTGTAAACATTGAGGCGCACGGAGAGCAGCTGGAGGTCAGGTGCCTTGCTCAATGGCACTTCAGTCACGAAGGTGGAGAAAGGGAAAATGCAAATCACTCCTCCACCATCACAAATTTTTACTGTTGGTTGAACCAGTGACCTTTTGGTCCCAAAACTGCTTCTCAAATCATTGGACTACAGCTTCGCCCCTGTTCGGCTGATTGTTTGTAATTGTTACGAGTCTGTTTCAGATGCCGAACTACTCGATAAAACCGATTAACAAGACGCAGTGATGCAATTCAGTGCTCTGTAGTGAACTTAAGTGAATTGAGTGAATCAAGTGATTGATTATTAATGTACAGCGGAGCCTGAAGTGGGAGAATGAATGATCGTGACAAAATCTTTACATTTATTTTATCGTGTCATAAAACGTCCATAAATTTTCTCTGAGCTGTTTAAACAGACGTCTCTCACTTTGCCTCTCTTCTTTATTGTTTTACATTTTTTTAATGTGTTTTTAATACGTGCTTGTGTCCAGTGTAACTCGGATGAAAACAAGCAGCTCGTCGTTCACGTGGTTCGCTGTTATCATCCAGCGTTCTACTCCTTTCCTCATTAAAATGAAACATCAAGACCTTCTTCAGACTTTCCGTTTTCTTGCATAAATTTTTTAAAGGTCAATAAACACATCATGAAGTAGGAAAAGGACATGATGCGATACGCATTAAGGACACGCCTGGCGCAGCGAACAAGGACAGGCAGTCGAAGGACGATTCTGATTCTCAATGTCTTTAATGCACGTCTGTACTTTTTTCAGGAAATTGCCAGGCCTTCAATTCTTGACCTTCCTGATCTCTACCTGATCATCCATCACAATAATAAGCGTTAGGGACATCTACAAACACACCAAAAGCTCTGCCCTTCTCCTCCCGCACGCGCCAGCTCCAGGGTAAATCAACTCCGTGATGACGGCTCACACGCCGAGTTCCCTCATTTGTTATGATTATTTTGGCGCCGCAGTAATGGATCATTCTGCACGTAACATACTTTTTGGGTTGGTTTGGAAAAAAAACGTGTACAGTTTGTCGCAGCCCTGCGTTCCATTCACTCTAATGACAGAAACGGGTCATTTCGAAATGTAGGTGGGCAGGTGGTGTTTTTTTCTGATTTGTCCTGCATGTGATTTGACTCAAAAAACGAATCATTTCACTTCCTTCCAATATGGAGGAAATCTGCATGTTTACACTTGACTTGTAGTAACCTTTAGCGCATTTACGGCTACACATCGCACCTCAGAATTAGCATGCAGGGCAGCATTGTTAGCTGTGTGTGTGTGTGTGTGTGTGTGTGTGTGTGTGTGTGTATGTGTGTGTGTGAGAGTAAACATGTTGACCTTTTCAGGAACCCAGGGAACATCTTGTCCAGTTTGTGCTCGACCTTCATCATGGTCTGTCCCTGTTTGCATCATAATGTCGTATTTAAAAACATTTCCGCAACTCCTGAGAACAAACACGAAACTTAGTGATTCCTTCCCAGATATTGAGACGTGGCGTGACTGCACTGGCATCTGGTACATTTTAAATGATGGTCCTTTAAGTCCAGATTTGATGGAACGCTTCAGCTCTGCTCGGATGCTCGAACGCAAAGATGTCCTTGAACATCACGACCTCAAGCTAACGGCTAATGCCGTGTGCGCTGGGGAAATGAAAGCGACTTGAATATTAGGGATCGATGGACGTTTACCAGATGAACGGACTGTTGTGTGCAGTGCTTGAGTTCTGAATTGTGATTGGTTAGATGTTGATAAATGTCCTCGAACACCAGCGACGATAGTATTGCAAAACTATAGTAACATCCCCGTTCGGATTGGTTATTGTTTCTATGGTAACAGCTCATTCGGGGCGGGCGCTTGCTGTTGTGTTCAGGTAGAAGTTAAGCTGGACGCCGTTCTAAAAATAAAAATGTTCAGGTTTTTTGTTGTCATTGCAATCTTGCTGACAGTTTTTCAACTAATGAAGTAAAATAAAGCAAAATATTAACGCTATAAAATAAGTGAGGATTCAACGGAGCTGAAACATCAGCACGTGTAAGTTTATTCCTTCATGATGTTTTTAATAAAGTTTTTTTTTTTTTTTTTTTTACTTTATGTGCATTTGTATTTGTATCGGTTTGTACAAAAATGACCTCATTAATATTTGAATATTAAACCTTCTTTTATTCATTCGTTCATTTTCTGAACCGCTTAATTGCTAATTAGGGTCGTCGGGAGACTGGTGCCCATCTCAGCCGATTCGGGGCGAGGGCAGGGTGCACCCTGGACGGATCACCAGGCCATCGCAGGGCCAACACTCACACCTAGGGGTGATTTGGAACAGCCAATTAGCCTACTGTCCATGTTTCCATGTTTTTGGACTGTGGGAGGAAACTGGAGTACCAGGAGGAAACCCACACAAGCGCGGGGAGAACATGTAAACTCCAAACAGAAACACCCAAGCCGGGAATCAAACCCAGGACCTTCTTGCTGTGAGGCACACGTGCTAAGCCCTACGCCAACATGAAAGCCAATATTGAATATGAATATGCAAGAAGAAGCGTCCTTACATCATCTGTACTATAATTATGATTATACGCAATAGATTGTTTACGCTGTGGTGTTTGTTTACTCTTCCTTCTGCTCACCACCAGAACTGCGAGTGAAATATATCTTCATCATGTTACAATGGATTACACCACAATTTGCCAACATTAGGGCAAGGCCGTGATGCTAATCAGACTAGCAGCCAGTCTGAACTCGCGTGGTATGACATCATAATATATATAACAATAGTTCAAGGATGAGGCAAAAACGCGAATCTGCTGAAGATCACGGTGGAGATGATGGAGCGAACACGTACCTACTGTTCAACGAGGTCCAGTGAATGGGCTCCAGGTTTGCTGCCGTGACTGTTAAACTCTCCACGAGGAAAATGACTAACAACGTCAGTCCACAAGGACATTCGGAGAGTTTATGAGCTCTGCTCTCCATCCTGCAAAAGAAATCTGAGGAGTGAGTGCACGTGGTAATCTGCAATCAAGGAAAATCAGCGCACGTTCATCAGCTGCTTCAGTGTTCAGAGTTCATTATCCATCAGAACATGAAACTCAAGAGATCCTTCAGAAGGCGACGCACAGGAGATTCTTCAACACGTGAATTATTCACCATCCTTTTAGAGCTTTTGTCGTTTGCTTGCCAAGTTCACATAAAGCTTCAGAAGCACGAAGTTCACAAGATTCTCCAGAAAACGTGATCCCTCAGAGCGCATCAAATTCATAAGATCTTGCAAACCGCCATGTTCAAAATTAGGCCAGCGATGACCCGGCGAGCTGTACAGGGTGTACGCCACCCTCGTCCCAGAGTCGGCTGGGATGGGCGCTAGCCTCCCTGTGAGTCCAACTAGGATTAAAAGCGGCTTAGAAAAGGAATGAAAGAATGTTTGAAACAATAAAGTAAACAAATTATTAAATCATGTGTAACGAGAAGTGAAAACGCAAGTGAAGTGAAAAACCGAAAACAAAAGCGAAAGACTCAAAGGATGCATCTGTCGATGTTCTTCACAGCGAGTTCCTCAGCAGAGGAACCTGGTGGTTCTTCTGGTTTCTGGTGTCAAAGTGGGGACAATGTAAGAAAACATTCCAGAGAGTTCTTTATCTTTCATCTTTATTCAGTTATTAAAATCCATATTATTCCCATCGAAGAAAACGAGAAGACAGAATCGGTTTTCTGAAAGAGAAGGATTTTGGAGCTTTTATTTCCTGGAACACTTTAAAGAGGATTAGAAAAAGGAAAATCTTGGTGGCGAGCTGACGAGCCTTCGGACTGACAGGAATAAAAACTTCACTTTTTCACCTCAGATAAACCGCTGCGTTCTTCACGAGCACTTCTGAAATACCACAGAAAATGTACGTCAGCTGTCTGTGCAGACGTCTGAGTCGAATACACGCCACAATTCATCCTAAATTCACCTCAGGACCCTTCGAGATCAAACACAAATCCTTCCGAATAGCAGAGAAACGCACAGCTCGCGCAGGAGCTCGCGCCGCTCTCTGTCTCTCGCTCTGTGTGTGTGTGTGTGTGTGTGTGTTCTCGCTCAGCGCTCGCGAACTACTGATGATGATGATGATGATGATGATGATTCGTGCACGGAAGGAATCACTTTTGCTTTCTGAACAACTCTTTGACAAAGGAGTCGATTCTTCGAATCCAATTCGATTCTCTCTGCGTGTCGGTTCCTTACGAAGAGAAACAAGTAGTTTTTGGAATTCACGGTATCGACACGTTCCGGCGTTGCTGGGATACCGACCGTTGAGAGACCTAAACAGCGCCATCATGTGGTAATTAAGCATAACGGCGGTAATGATCATTTTGGCGGTTCCCAGAACTCCTGATTTCAAAAAACTGACTCAAAATGATGTTTAAAAAAAAAAACCCTTATTTATTAAACAATTTATATTTTAAAATCTTTGCTAATTATCTGACTAGCGGTTAACATGGCTTTTCTGAGGTAATCAACGCCAAGACTAAAACTGCTGTGAATGTATTTTTATGACCATAAAATGTATTATTAGTAGTATAGTATTAAGAAGTCGTTACTGATAAAAAAACAAATAAATAATAATAAATAAATAAAAATATTATTATTATTATTATTATTATAATATACAACGATTATTTAAATTGATAGCCTTTTTTCCTTGATGATTCGGGTCTATGCATAACACTCTCTGGTCCAAACCAGATTTCCCTCATAAACTTGCATTCGTTTTTCCTCTAGAAAATGTAGTTTCGGTCGCCCTCAAGTGGCCGATAGGTAGAGTTACAGCTACCTTAAAATTTCCATTGTCCTTTTTAGTGCAATCAATGAGTGTAATATAGTGCTTTTCAATTACTGTGTCGCGCCCCCCTTAGGAAGATATTATAATGTTATAAGTAATCATCTGTATACACTGTAGCCTTATTAACATAACAAATCCTTATTGTCATTATGGAATACAAAAAAAATGAAGAAATATAGATCAACTTCCAACAAAGAATAACTTTATTAACAATTTTTTAGTCTTTAAACAAAAAGAATTAAAGTGCATCAATTTGCCTGAAAGAAAAAAGTATCCTTACTTAAACTGTCAGCATTTTTTGACCAACAATTTGAACCATTTTATACTGAAAAACAAAATTAAATAAAATCAATAAATAATAATAAATTCGAATTGATCAGCAATATTAACTCAGGAGCACAATATATAAAACACTTTAACTTACAAAACAAAAATGAATAAAACAATTATTATTATTATTATTATTATTATTATTATTATTACGTATTGTTGTCAAAATGATTAAGTCCAGATTAATGGCTATAATGAGCTCGTGTTTGGCAGTGAACAGCTGTTCGAATCCGGGTTGAAAGCTCGATGCTGAACTGGGACCTGGACTTATTTTCACAGCAGTGACATCATCCAGCATGACAGAGACCGTGTGTGCTGCAGGTAGGATCGGTTCCTCTGCTGCGGTGTTTTCGACACTGAGCAGTTTGGTAGTCCGCCTTATCTGATGCTAACGGAGCTCGCTGGTTTGCTGGAATATCATTCACAAAGCGGGGTGGTTATTGGCAATACTCGGCATATTTTCGCTGAAAAAAACTCACGCGGCTCATCACGTGAAAACATTAAAAAACATTGAAAACATTTTTATTATGTGAAAAAAAAAATTGGACAAAGTTGTACATAAAAGCACACATCATTGACTAATAACAACTTAACTTATAACAACTCAAAAACCATTATAATAATCACAATTATTTTTAAATTCGTTTACTGTTGATGAACTGACAACATATTGTGGTAAGCTGTTCCACATGGTGACTGTACGGTTACTAAAAAAGTATTTTCTAACATCCAATCTTGACCCTTTAACTCGCATCATATGGGAATGTCCCCTAAGGCCACTATATTCCTTCATCTCAAAGAAAGCACTACTGTCAATATTCACAAAACCATTCAAAAATTTGAAAACTTCAATGAGATCTCCTCTGATGCATCTATTCTCTTAACTAGTTAGTCCAAGTTCCCTCAACCTGTCTTCATAATCCAAATTCTCGAGTCCAGGGACCATCTTAGTAGCCCTCCTCTGGACTTTTTCCAAAATGTCCTTGTCCTTCTGCAAGAACGGGGACCATACCTGAACACAATACTCTAAGTGTGGTCTGACATGGCTTTTATACAATACTGAAAAAGACTCTTTGGTAATATAATTGAAGAACCTTCTAATAAGTCCTAAAACTTTATTAGCTTTTGCAGCTGCATTGCTAATGTGCTTTGAAAATGACAATTTGTTTGTAAATAATATACCTAGGTCTGTTTCCTCTGACACTGTTTCAATTTTTTCTCCATTCATATTGTAATCATAACGGGAGTTTTTCACCCCAAAGTGCATAACCTTACATTTTTTGCTATTAAAGCAAAGTAACCACTCTTTGGACCATGAATCTAATTTTTTCAAGTAATTTTTAACACAATCAGAGTCTACCAAGAAAAGTATTGGATAAAAAAATGTTTGTATCATCAGCAAAGATTTCACTTTTTGCTGTCAGAATACCAGGGAAATCATTAACAAAGACTACAAATAAGACAGGCCCTAAGACGAAGCCCTGAGGGACACCACTTGCTACCATTGACACACACACATTGTTTCCTGCCTCTAAGGAAGTCTTCAATCCAGTAATCAGGTTTTCCTACTTTGCCATACTTATTAAGCTTATAAATCAGTCTAGTGTCTGGAACTGAGTCAAAAGCTTTACAGTAGTCTAAATACTAAGTGTCAAATGGTAAACCCTCATCATTCCTCTAGGGCAGACAACAAGTCGGTAAGACATGACCTTCCCTTATGGAAGCCATGCTGTTCATCGGAAAAAGATACTATCATTCTCAAGAAATTTAATAATTTTCTCTAACTATTTTCTCTAAGAGTTTATACACTTGAGCCGTAAGACTAACAGGTCTATAGTTCGCTGATAAACATTTGTCACCTTTTTTTAAAAATCGGAGTTACATTGGCTGTCTTCCACATTGTGGGCAACAATCCACTATCAAGTGATTGTCTGAAAATACTATACAAAGGTAGGCACAATTCATTTGCAAGTTCTATTAACACCCTAGGGAGTGATCATGGTGTGATGTCTTTAAGTGACGCCTGAATTTATTTGGCTTCATACGGTCCGCTACCAATGTTTTCAGACACAGTAAACACGGTGGTCTTTCCTCGTTTCTCATGCAGCACAGTGAAGCAGAGTGCTACATCCGCTTCATCATACCTCCTCAACTTAACTTCCGGGAGACTTTCGTTTCTCTCACTGTCTCCGTCTCTACCCACCTCTCTTTCCGTCCCTGTTAAAAATTTCCATGGTAGGTTTATAAACTTCACTTATTTTACCTCTGGGCACTCTGACAGTGAGGAAGCCACTGCCACCTGATGTAGTGGATGTAGAATTACACTTTATCCTAATAATGGCCAAAAAAAAAAAAAAAAAAAAAAAAAAAAAAAAAAGCATGTTCCCTGGGGTCACACGTGTCCCCCCTGGCATTGCACCACGCCCCTCCCCCAGGGGGGCCCACCCCACTATTTGAGAACTACTGGTGTCATATTAAATAATGTTTATGTTCAGGTCAGGTCAGGTATGAGGGCATGCGCCAGGACGGCACTTCGCCGCGTCCACCAGCCGCCTCCACTCATCTGGCCGTCTCCTGGCGATCAACCAGGCCTGCGCAGGGCCCATACCTCCTGGCAGATGTTTATGGATTAACTCTGAAATTCTGAAGATTGCAGCCGAGTTTGAATAGGAGTCTTGGCAGGGAAACTGGCAAAAAAAAAAAAAAAAAAAAAAAAAATTGTGCCCGATTTATAAAATTAAGCATAATTTTTTTTTTTTTGCCAGTTTTTACTTTTGTAAACTTTTAAGCCTGAGGTTATTTAAAAAAATACATATGGGAGAGGTGAGTAAATAATGCCAGTTAGATTTTTGTTGCGTGTAAACAGTGAACATAAAATGAAAAGACAGAAAAGTTTCAACTTTTAAAACTTTTATTTTCTTTAACATAGTTTGTTCTTCCAAAATGGGGAGAAAAAAAACAAAAAACAAACCCTCCACTAGCCCCTCCATGTATCGATGCATCCACTCATCTGCTGGAGGATGGGCAGGGCTATTATTTACTTTTCTTCTAAAACAACTTGCACACTTTGATAATACAGTATCTCAAAACTTGCTATAGCGTGGAGTCAGTATTTACAGAGTCGAGTGGAAATGTCCCACCTGCTGAGGGCATGTCTGCATCCAGAGTGTTGATCCTCCCATAATCTCACTCATCAAGAGAAAATTATCCACTGTACTTTAAGGCATAACGAAAAAATTGATAGGAAGGGTCCCCCCCCCAGAAATATAAAGAAAAATGTACATTATATACAAAAAAGCGGTGGAGCTTAAAATCTGATCCTCCTGCAAGACATCGTATGATACCATTGATTGGCTTTGAGCACGTGACATGTAGCAAACCGACATTGTTGGTTAGTGTTAACATCACTTCACAGACAGTTAGTATTGTGTGGAAACATGTTTTAAAACAAGCTGGATAAACAACACACACACACAAAAAAACCTAAATAGTGATGTATAATGAACGTGTTTATCCTTTAAGCTCCACCCACTTACAGATCACAAAACCAAGAGCAGGAAATTTAAACAAAAGAAACATACCAGGGAGGAAGAGGAGGCATGTGCCAATAAACCTTTGAACCAGGAACAATTACAATATTTTAAATTTAGTTAAACAAACAAACAAATCCCACGGTGTTGTAAAATCAACTGTCAGTGGGAATGTCTTGTACTGAATTTCACAATGTATCGTTGAACCGATAATCGGCACACGCCTTCGGCACAGAGAAAGAAAGTGTGGGAAGAGCAGAGGACTCAGTCTGGTGTGTTGGAAACCTCAGATGACGGGACGGTGATGTCTTTATTCCAGCTGAAATCAGCCTTCAATCAAAGGGATGCTGTTCAAGAGAGACATCGGTTTAGTTAACAGGTTCACACACACACACACACACACACACACACACACACTAACTGCTCAGTTATTATTATTATTATTATTATTATTATTATTTCAGTTATTACTGAAACTCGAACAGTTCAAGTCAGAACATAACCCTGATTACTTTCCTGTTATGAACACATCTCTGATCAGTTGTAAGTTTATTAAACGATCGTCATTCTTTCTATTCGTTTCATACAATTAATTTCAAGATGTTTGTGCTTTTATTTACTGCGCTTAGTTTTCATTCTCATGTTTCTCATCAGTTGCTCTTTATTCAGTCCAGTGAGAAACTGCAAAGAAATCTAAACTCCTGTCTGGAACACTGGAGACTCCTTCCAAACACGGCACACTGAAATGAGAGTCTTACTTATCTGTACCTTCCTCTAGCGGTTACCATGGAAACTATCATATTAAATAGAACAAATATGAATACAAACCGAACCAGTGGCCAGTAGTGGTTATAGGGCGGTGCCAAAACTTTGGCGTGTACGTTAGCCGATTTGAGCATCTTCTTTTCCTTTCGACTTTTCCCTTTCTCAGGGGTCGCCACAGTGAATCATTTGATTCGCACGTTTGTTTTGGCATAGGTTTTTATGTCGGATGCCTTTCCTGACAACCCTTTAGCAAGGGGCAGAAACACGCTGCCGCTTTTGCAGTGACTCTTTACGAAAGTCAGCAATGGTTCTTTTACATGAACCTCTCACCATAGACAGTGAGACATGACCTGCCTTTGATAACCCAGTTAGCTGCACTGCGGCTACAGTGTCAACCTCGTGGAGAGTGGTGCTCGAACCCCCAACCTTTGGACCAGCGATCCAGCACCCTATACCACCAGGCCACCACTGCCCTGTTCGCTGAGTTTAGCATCATCTCTATAAATGAGAAACTGGTGCTTTACCTTTCCTCTCGCTGAAATCCTCGGCTTTCACTCGTTCCTTTTCCTCTGAGGACGTGTAGCAATCTCTCTCTCTCTCTACATCCCTTGCATTCGCCATCCACTCAATAAAGGAACTTCCATCCTGATGTTCTTTACAAGTTCGCCTCCCAACATCCCGCTGTGGGGGTCTGAGAAACACTCAGTTTAAACCCGCTTCAGAATCGGTCAGCTTCTTCTTCATATGATGAAGACGACCCGAGTCCTTTCACTTCCGGGAGAGATTAGTCCAAAACGCTGCAGGATCTCAAATCTGTTTATAAAAAGTGGTGACCAGGGGTGTAGAACACATCTTGAAATTTCTGAACTGGGTCTCCGCCGTCCACATCTCCTGAACTTTGAACGTGGTAGACGACTGGTGGAAGGGGGAAGAAAAAAAAAAAAAAAAAAATCGAGTCCACTTGTCGGGAAGATGTGGGACATTCCAGTTTTTCTCATTAACCCGACGCTCCAGGTTTTATTCTGCTCCAGAACGCAGTATAAGGTAAAGTCCACTCCTCCAGGAGAACCAAGTTCTTGCGCATGTTATTGTTTATTGCTATTTTTTTTTTTTTTTTACATTTACATACATTTCTTATTTTAATTATTCTACAAAAATATACTCCAGAACCAGAAAAAAAAAAGAAATGCATTTCATTTCCTCAAGCTCAAGTACCGGTGGATAAAATAATCCTCTTCCACTTCAGGCTTCAGAAGTCTCAGAAGTGAAGATCAGGTCGTGCAAAAAAAAAAAAAAAAAAAAAAAGCTACACAGTGCACGTCCTTGGCTCTGATTGGCTTGAGGTTCACTGCTGGAGAAAGTTCTGGAAGTTCAGCAGGATATTTTCTTTTGAAAACATCTCGCATTTTGTCTTAGCAAAGTCCCGTCTCATTTCCGGGCTTCTCGCGATGCACCATTACACATTTTAGGAATACATTCATCTGGAATAAACTTCCCAAAGTTGGTTTGCAAACAAAACAACAACAAAAAACAAAACAAAACAAAACAAACAAAAAATATGATAAAAAGGTAGCAGCCTCAAAAGTTCTCCAAATCAGGTCAGATCACAGAGGGTTCAAATACTTTGTATGCAACAATAAAAAAATAAATCCATTATTCTTTTAAACAGCAATGAAGGTTCTCTCTCTCTCTCTCTCTCTCTCTCTCACACACACACACACACACACACACACACACACACACACACACACACACACACACACACACACACACACACACACAAAAAAGGCAATGAGTTCACGTGGTCCTCCAAAACAGCAAGATAATGTTCCACAGTTTTGTGGCGTTTCAAAGAGAACAGAAGCGCAACATGCTGTCACCATCAACTCTCTCACACAAAGTGCGCAGCCAATCACTCCACACCGTTCCAAACGGCAAGCACGCTAGGATAGGAACCTGAACATGTTCGGGTCTAGAAATGTTATGTATTCACGTATGGAACAAGTTTCCTCCCTAAACATCTGCACTCCACCTGTAAACCGAGCTGATGGAGCATGTTCGAGGGTGGGGCGCGGCTATGACATCAAGGGCGCATGTTGATAACGGGATGGGAACAAGCCTGATATAAACATCTTCAAAAAAAGATAAAAGGGGAAAAGAAGTCAATACTGCACCACAAACACACACACGTGAAAAGCCGCTTCGCACACACTGGTCTCTTTCTCTTGGCAACACACACTACAAAAGTTTCTCTTACAGAAAATAAAAACATGGCGATTCCTTTACATGTCTCAGTAATAAAGTTCTTTGTGCAGTCTTTTCTTCAAAATTGCTCTCTCTCGCTCGGACACACACACACACAAAATATAAATCAACCTAATTTTTTTTTGTTTTTTTACTTTTTCACTTTTCACAAGTGCAAATGTTCAAGTTTTAAAATTTTATAACTTTTATATGAATAAAACAAAAAGAACAGTGTTTGTCTTTTGAGAGTGTGTTTACACTCTAGTCTGGTTAAACTACCCACCCACACACACACACACACACACACACACACACACACACCCACACATCTACACATTATATACTGTATGTAACGATATATTCACACGCAAAAAAAAGACACAAACCTCTTTCAAATATTGAAACTCTGGTAATAAAGTGCAAATAGCTTAGTTAAGGTGCTTTAGACAAAAGAGGTGTGAGCGCTCCATCAGCACACGCCCCCTTCCTCTGATCCACTCTCCGTCCTCATGAGTGAAGGACGCAGACAGACAGACGGTAGAAGGGAGCAGTGCACATTCATTTGCTAGTTTGCTCCAGGTTAAGGCCTCAGGTAAACTCAAGTAAAGTTCCACTGGATCAGTAATCCTCCACTGCCTCCATCTCTCCCAGCATCATTCGCTCATTAGAGCCCAAAAAAGAGTAACCTATGGTGCCACACGCGCACGCACACACACACACACACACACACACACACACACACACACACACACACACACACATTAATATGGGGTCGTAATTATTTTTAATGAATCTTTGGTTAAACAGGGAAACTAGCTGAGCATCTGAGGAACACATTGAAAACAAGTGTCGCTATGGCTACATGGTCACCACAGGAGAAGCCTTGTGTGTGTGTGTGTGCTTCACTAACCGAGGATGCTGGGATCGGAGTGAAGCGTCATGCTGGATTTCTTCTTCATTTTCCCGCCCTGGTTGTCGTACACGCCACCACTTTTACCCATGTGACTCGACTGGAACACTGACTGCAAGTAAGACACCATGGCGTGTCGTTATAAACATGTTTCTGTACAGATATGCTGCTTGGTATCATCGTCAATTAAAAGAAAATGATGGCTCACCTGTAATGGAAAGTTTATATTCAGTCCTGCAATCTCCTTACACAACTGTAAACACACACTATGGTTAGCGTTTGACACCATTTTTCATGTTAATTTCTTTAAAATCAGCATATTTTACTGAATCAAAGCAAAATATAAAATGGCACAGCAAACCACATTTAAACAGAAACTTTGGATTGCATGCTATTGGAAAATCGGTAACTCCTGCACCGAAATATTGCCGAAGAAGAAAGTGGAAATGACGTGAATAGCAGAAGTCCAGTCTCATGAAGCCGCACTTGCAGTTTGTTGACTGTGACAGTGAAAGGTTTCCTCTTTCTCGAGAACATGCCAGATGGTTGTATGGCAGCATTTCACTCAAACATCAGAGAGGATGGTTATAGTTTATTTCAGTCAGATACATCGATCGTGAGCTACCAGTCGATCTAGAAGGTAATATTGGTAAATAATATGACGTAAAAAGAAAAATAAATAGACGTATTAGATATATTTTTCTGACCTTTAGCTCACCGCGCATCTGCAAACAACAGCACTAAGTACAGCAAAACAAGCTAGTCAGCGAGTTCCCTCCTATTTTAAGCCCTCGCTTTTTTCTTAAAGTAAAAAAAGCTTATCAAACATGAGTATGGATGCTGGAGCAAAGAAGAAGACAAAAACGTATCACTTTCATACGGAATGGGAGGCAGACTTTTTTTTTTTTTTTTCCCCCACAATGTCATTTTCGAAGTGCGTTTGCCTCATCTGCCAGCGTACTATTGCAATACCAAAGAAGGGAAATGTGGAGCGGCAATTTCGAACTATTCATGGAAACTACGACACCGACTTTCCGCCGGACAGCAGTCACTTTTCACACAACATAGCGATTCAAAAGCGAAAGCCGCCCCCGAAGCATCGTTCTGGGTCAGTCACTTCATCGTTAATAACAAGAAGTCCTTCCGAGACGGAGAGATGGTAAAAGAGGCATTCATTGAAGCGGCTGACTCATTGTTCCGAGACTTTAAAACTAAGGCAGAAATATGATGAACATTTGGAAGTGTGCTTGAGGCCGGCTGTCAGCAGGTACTGTCTGGACTATGCATTCCTGGTTGAGTGGAAAAAAAAAAAAAGTTCATCAAAGTGAACTCAGGTAGTTACAAAAAAAGTTCATAGTTAATTATGTTGTGCTGTGAAATATTGGCTCATGCGGTTATGCAAGGCACATAAACACACATTTACACAAAGAATCCTCAATAAACTTTAAAATAAATATATGTTTTGCATTTTTGTAGTGGGTAGATCTTTGTGACTTGGTTATTCTAGAAGTAGCTCGCATGCTGGAAAAGTGTGAGCAGCACCCCTGATGTAGATTCCCTAAAAAAGACCCAACAGTGGGTAAACAGTGAACGTCGAAAACAGTGAACGAAACAAGTTCTCAGGACAAGAGATAAATGGAAATTCGTCAAGGCTGTGTTCAGCCCACATTGAGGAAAATGGTTTTTATATCTCCACACCTCCACTGGAGACATGGAGCACGTTGGAGGTAAAATTGTGTGTATAGCAGTTGATTGATTTTAAACACATTCAGTCTAGAGTTTTTCCTTTGAAGTGAGAGGACATGCTTTACGGTGGTGTGTACTAAAGCATAGCGGGCATTGTCCCAGTACTATTTTCATCTTTATTAACCTACCGGAAGCCCACAAGAGAGGAAAGGAAAAAAAAAAAAAAAAAAGTATTCTTTTTTTTTTTTTTTTTTTTTTTTCTTGCTGCATTTGTCCATCATTCTACTCTGACCAATTCCCTCGGGCACACTCTGCGACACGACATGATACAATAAATTACAAAACAAGCACTTCATTTCATGATAGCAGATGTATAACGGCGGGATGAGATTTCCGTTCGACTTTTTCCCTTTATCAGGGGTCACCACAGCGGGATAACCGTCCAAAAATTCGGAAAGCCCTCGTTCATTCTGTTGCAACCGTAAGGTCTGATAGGCTGCCAAACAGAAAAACAGTCTGCCGATGATGTTACAATAAAATGGCAGATATGTTGATTACCCCCTGATTCGGGGGCGATAAACATCAATCGTGACACATCTGGTACATTACTAATTATTTAAATCTTATTTTATGTGTAGTTTAGATTTTTTTGTTTCAAGTTTGTGTATTTTCTGGTGTCACGGGCTCATTACAGTTCATAAGTGAATGCTAATGTTGGACTCACAAACACCAAACTAGCTACTAGGCTGGTGTTAGGTGGCTGCTATGGTGTTTTCACATGACCCCAAGTGGTTGTTAGGTTGTAGCTAAAAAAAATATGGTGATGTACAGGTGGTCGTTATCCTGTTGCAAGGTACAGAATATAGCTAGATAGATCTTTATTCACTGTGCACACGGTTTGGTACACGCCCTTCAGCTACACCCTTGAAATGCACTACAGTACACCACACTTCTCACATGCATTAGTTACACCTTTCGAATGTTTTCACACTCGCCATCACCAATGACCTAGCCAACAGATAAAATACCTCCTCAATGGCACTGCTGAGAGAATTTTTTTTTTAGCCTGGCTTCTCCTCATCATATTTGCATACAGGGCACTGGAGCCTATCGCAATTTCTGTGGAGCCAAAGCACGCTTTATGAAAATAAGAGCTGAAAAAGCGCAGGAAAACTTAATATTCTCTCGGCTCAACGTAGTAATGATAGGAGCAGGATTATAGCCACTGCCATCCTGAAATCAGTTTGAGAAACTGCAAACAAAAATTAGTCTGTAAGAGATGTTTTACTGCTGATGGCGATTCGAGGAGAAACACTCCCAACTTTTCATTTCACGTCTCATGCAGGTGTTCACTCTATGAGGTAACACACGCCTCATTACCGCTCCACATCGTTCACAGCAGGAACAGAAACTTGGTTGCTTTATATTTCATTCTGCACAGATGCTGTGGACCATTAATTTAAAACACACACGGTGAAGCATGTAAAACTAAGAAACTGCACCATTCTCGTCTCTTCCAGTTTACTATAACGAGTGATTTTATTTTATAATTATTTTGCTGAAGCAAGACTGACATTACTGCAGTCCTATTACTATGGAAGTTCAGGTGCACCTCGGTTGTGGATATGATGATCACTTGATATGGTGTTGCTAGGCAGTTTTGAAGATATCCCAATCACTCTCATACACACACACACACACACACACACACACACACACACACACACACACACACCTGCTGTTGCTGTCTCTGCTGGTGAGCTTTTTGTTTGGCTCGTCGCTCCAGGAACTGCTTGGCGAACTCTTTGGCTTCGATCGTGTCACCAAGGTATGAGCGGATGAAGTCGTGAACGTCGTACGGTGACTCAACTTCCTTTAGATATGCCACGTAGGTAGCGACTAAATACAATACATACACAACGCAAATATGATAAACACTAAATACAGAAAGTGAGTATTGTGTGTATGTATATATAAACATACATATACACTCACATATACATTATATATATATATATATATATATATATATACATACATATATACACATATACATACATATATATACACATATATATATATATATATATATATATACATACACATATATATACATACATATATATACATAGATATATTGGTCCTTCTCAAAAAATTAGCATATTGTGATAAAGTTCACTATTTTCTGTTTTCAACTAGCAATAATCGCACCTAAATAATAATTTTAGATTCATTGCACACCAATTGAAATATTTCAGGTCTTTTATTGTTTTAATACTGATGATTTTGGCGTACAGCTCATGAAAACCCAAAATTCCTATCTCAAAAAATTAGCATATCATGTTCAGGTAGTCTAAACGAGCTATTAACCTAATCATCTGAATCAACCAATTAACTCTAAACACCTGCAAAAGATTCCTGAGGCTTTTAAAAACTCCCAGCCTGGTTCATTACACAAAACCGCAATCGTGGGTAAGACTGCCGACCTGACTGCTGTCCAGAAGGCCATCGTTGACACCCTCAAGCAAGAGGGTAAGACACAGAAAGAAATCTCTGAGCGAATAGGCTGTTCCCAGAGTGCTGTATCAAGGCACCTCAGTGGGACGTCTGTGGGAAGGAAAAAGTGAAAGAAGGGCCGATTCCAGACCTTGGGGGACCTGTGGAAGCAGTGGACTGAGTCTAGAGTAGAAACATCCAGAGCCACCGTGCACAGGCGTGTGCAAGAAATGGGCTACAGGTGCCGCATTCCCCAGGTCAAGCCACTTTTGAACCAGAAACAGCGGCAGAAGCGCCTGACCTGGGCTACAGAGAAGCAGCACTGGACTGTTGCTCAGTGGTCCAAAGTACTTTTTTCAGATGAAAGCAAATTTTGCATGTCATTCGGAAATCAAGGTGCCAGAGTCTGGAGGAAGACTGGGGAGAAGGAAATGCCAAAATGCCTGAAGTCCAGTGTCAAGTACCCACAGTCAGTGATGGTCTGGGGTGCCATGTCAGCTGCTGGTGTTGGCCACTGTGTTTTATCAAGGGCAGGGTCAATGCAGCGAGCTATCAGGAGATTTTGGAGCACTTCATGCTTCCATCTGCTGAAAAGCTTTATGGAGATAAAGATTTTCATTTTTCAGCACGACCCGGCACCTGCTCCCAGTGCCAAAACCACTGGTAAATGGTTTACTGACCATGGTACAGGAGGCCCTTGACTATTCGCGGTTTTGCACTCGCGGTTTGAGTACACGCAGTCTGCACAGCAGCCGGCACTTGATTCAAATTCAGCCAATGGCTATCCTCCTTTCTGATGGTTGGTTGAGATGATGTCCCGCCCCCTTTACTCATTTGCGCACAAGTTGTCAATGAGCCTCTTTTTTCTGTGTTTTAATTACCAGTTAAGCTCTATGATACCACTCAAACACTGTCTTCTCTGGCTAAGCGATAGAAAACGCTGGTTGTCTCTTCTGAAGAATTAAGACTTTCTCTGAAAGTCCAGACTGTGTTTCTGTGAAACATGGCTCGAGGACAATACACCCGATATGGCCATTATACCAGCCGGCTACACGGTCTTCATCCCCTGCTATCCCAAGCGCCGGAGTCATCGTTCGGCCCCTTCCCGCCTCGGCTTCTTTGTTAGCTGGGATGCGGCTCGCTGCCTACCATCGCATGTCAGCTCTGCTTAGTTATACACTGTTAAGTTATAACTAAGCACGCTCAACTTGGCTTGTTCGCCGGGATGCGGCTCCATAGCATACTAGCTCTGCTAGCCGCATCCCGGCGAACAAAGAAGCCGAGGTGGGAAGGGGCCGAACGACGACTCCGGCACTTGGAATAGCAGGGGATGAAGGCTGTGTAGCCGGCTGGTATAATTGCCTCATCGGGTGTACTCTCCTCGAGCCATGTTTCACAGAAACACAGTCCTGTAGATCCCTCTGCGCTGCAATCTGAGCATGAAGCTCGTCCATCTTTTTTCGAAGGGAATGAACATTTTCAAGTACGTAGTATGGCCGGAAGTGCTAACCAAGCCTCTCAGAGCTCCGTCTGGGCCTAGCCGCTAACCGCTAGCATTGAGCTCCTAACCAAGCGCCGGGAAATCTCAAAACTCTGCCTGGGCATAGCATAGCTGCTCAAGATAAAAGTTATTGCCCGAAGCTGAAGCTGTTCATGCTGTAGTAGGGTCGACCGATCATAGAGGAGCATAGTGCAAAGCATGAACAAACAAATAAAACAAATTAAAACGAACAAAGAAACAATCTGACTCCGAGAACTCCACGAGGTTGCCCCCTCTAGGCAGCGCCATCTTGGACACGTCACTCCAAGTTCAATGTAAAAGGACATGAAGCGTAATAAAGTTTATCCTTTTGGTATCATTTGTTAAATATGCTGCAGAACATAAAATCTCACGCACAAACATTCTAAGAATTAACTGAGGTACTGTACTGGAAAAATAATTGAAAAAGACTTTAAAATGAGTGCTTTACAACAGTATATGCTGTATAACGTTTAAATATTTTATTACTAAATATCACAGTACAAAATTAAAACGTTTTTCTTTATCATGACTACATTTTACTACATTAACACTGTATTAATGAGTAAGACCGTCTGTAGAATGTGTTTAAGAAGCATATTTTAGCGCATGTAATAGATACATAGTATTTTACTGCCGGCTGCTCATTCGCGCATGTGACATCATACATCGGGTTTTACTTGCGCGTACAGAGCTCGCGGATTATCTCGATTCGCGGGAGGGCTCGGAACCATACCCCCGCGAATGTCAAGGGCCTACTGTATTACTGTGCTCAATTGGCCTGCCAACTCTCCTGACCTGAAGC
>CM045743.1:31871439-31876439 GCA_024760905.1 Plotosus lineatus | reverse complement strand
GACTGTAGCTCTGTGGCTGTCAATCCAATCAGACAGTGAGTGTAAACCCATGCAATCAAGACAATGTGTATGTGTAGTGGTGTGTATCTCACCCTCTGCTGCTGCGCTCTCTGTTGTTGCTGTTCTAGCAGGCCGAGGTTCTTCCCCTGAGATTTGCCCAGAGAGAGAGTCCCTGCTTGAGCTGAGCTCCAACCTGAACCTCCTCCCTGCACCTCCCGCTGCTGCTGGCTCTGCTGGAGAAGTTTTAAGAGGAGCTCCTGCTGACGACACTGTTGCATGTGCACGCACGCGCGCGCACACACACACACACACACACACACAAATAGAGAGAGGGACAGAGAGATTTAAGTATCCCTGAGTGCACTGTGGTGTTTATTACACGACGTGATCAGGAAGTTAGATGCCGTTTGTACCTGCTCACGCTTGCGCCTGTACAGCTCTTCCTCGTCCCTCCTCTTCTGCTCCTCCTGCTGCCTCCGCTTCTCCTCTCTACGCTTTCGCTCCTCATCCTCCCTCTTCACCCTGAGTTCAGTTTCACGTCTCTCCTGCTGGAGCTGACACCCACATACACCGATTTTAGAGGGAATTAGTATTAGAGGCACACAAAGTGATTTGTGACAGTAAACCGGTCTTACTTTCTGCAGCTGCTCGAGAGTTGGCCCCTGAGGTGAGTTCGTAATAGTCAAATCCCACAGACTGACCTCAGCACCTACAACACACACAGAGCTGTTTTTACTCTCACTGTCTACATCAGGGGTCGGGAACCTTTGACTCGCAAACCAGATGTGGCTCTTTTGATGACTGTATCTGGCTCTCAGATAAATTAGGTGACCTTTCTTAACAGAATAACGAATACAGAATTTCAGTCATTTAAATAAAAATACAGAAAAAAAAATCCATCAAATAAAACAAAAACATCTGAATAAATCTCGCACATTTAAATGTTTACATCTATTTTCAGTGCCACGTCACTGTGGCGCAGCGGAGAGCCAATCCTTTCTGTACACCAGTGTGTGGGTGGGTCCAATACCTTCAAACTCTAATTTTATTGGATTATAACAACAGCCACAGACTGCGTGTGTTGTTTTTGAGTAAAGAGATAAATTTCCTTGTTTGTTTTGATCAGCTCATTTGCACGAAGCCAGGCACAGCTGGCAAGCAAAACACAAATGGACAGACATGGGGAAAAAAAAAAAAAAAAAAAACCTTCAACCTGCAGGCCAGCTGATTGCCAAAACTTGGGACGCGCTTGCTGGCACAAACACTATACTAGTCCTTCTCAAAAAATTAGCATATTGTGATTAAGCTCATTATTTTCTGTAATGTACTGATAAAATTTAAACTTTCATATATTTTAGATTCATTGCACACCAATTGAAATATTTCAGGTCTTTTATTGTTTTTATACTGATGATTTTGCCACACAGCTCATGAAAACCCAAAATTCCTATCTCAAAAAATTAACATATTTCATCCAACCAATAAAAAAGTGCTTTGAATACAAAAAAAAAGGTCAACCTTCAAATAATTATGTTCAGTTCTGCACTCAATACTTGGTCGGGAATCCTTTTGCAGAAATGACTGCTTCAATGCGGCGTGGCATGGAGGCAATCAGCCTGTGGCACTGCTGAGGTGTTATGGAGGACCAGGATGATTCGATAGCGGCCTTAAGCTCATCCACAGTGTTGGGTCTGGTGTCTCTCAACTTTCTCTTCACAATATCCCACAGATTCTCTATGGGGCTCAGGTCAGGAGAGTTGGCAGGCCAATTGAGCCCAGTAATACCATGGTCAGTAAACCATTTAGCAGTGGTTTTGGCACTGTGAGCAGGTGCCAGGTCGTGCTGAAAAATGAAATCTTCATCTCCATAAAGCTTTTCAGCAGATGGAAGCATGAAGTGCTCCAAAATCTCCTGATAGCTCGCTGCATTGACCCTGCCCTTGATAAAACACAGTGGACCAACACCAGCAGCTGACACGGCACACCAGACCATCACTGACTGTGGGTACTTGACACTGGACTTCAGGCATTTTGGCATTTCCTTCTCCGCAGTCTTCCTCCAGACTCTGGCACCTTGATTTCCGAATGACATGCAAAATTTGCTTTCATCCGAAAAAAGTACTTTGGACCACTGAGCAACAGTCCAGTGCTGCTTCTCTGTAGCCCAGGTCAGGCGCTTCTGCTGCTGTTTCTGGTTCAAAAGTGGCTTGATCTGGGGAATGCGGCACCTGTAGCCCAGTCCACTGCTTCCACAGGTCCCCCAAGGTCTGGAATCGGCCCTTCTTTCACTTTTTCCTTCCCACAGACGTCCCACTGAGGTGCCTTGATACAGCACTCTGGGAACAGCCTATTCGCTCAGAGATTTCTTTCTGTGTCTTCCCCTCTTGCTTGAGGGTGTCAATGATGGCCTTCTGGACAGCAGTCAGGTCGGCAGTCTTACCCATGATTGCGGTTTTGAGTAATGAACCAGGCTGGGAAAAAAGCCTCAGGAATCTTTTGCAGGTGTTTAGAGTTAATTGGTTGATTCAGATGTTTAGGTTAATAGCTCGTTTAGAGTACCTTTTCATGATATGCTAATTTTTTGAGATAGGAATTTTGGGTTTTCATGAGCTGTATGCCAAAATATCAGTATTAAAATAATAAAAGACCTGAAATATTTCAGTTGGTGTGCAATGAATCTAAAATATATGAAAGTTTAATTTTTATCAGTACATTACAGAAAATAATGAACATCACAATATGCTAATTTTTTGAGAAGGACTAGTATATGGCTCTCAGAGGATTACGTTTTTAAAATATTTTTTTGGCTCTCTTGGTCAAAAAGGTCCCTGACCCCTGGTCTACATGCACACAACTTTAGATAGTAATGTAATATGTAGTGTGTGTGTGTGTGTGTACCTGGTGTCTGTGAGGATGAGGTATGCATGTCCCAGGCTTCTGGCACTGAGCGGTTCATAGCAGCCATCATCCCGGTTTCACCACATCTGAAACACACACGCACGCAGAGTAAAGCAGCTGTCCTGGAGAATTCACCACAGGGCGTGTGTGGGTGAATTCGAGTGATCAGGTACCTGTTGATCTGTTGGAATCTCATTTGGAGTTGCTGGTAGAGAGCTGCACTGGCTGCCTGCTCCAACTGCTTCTTCAACATCTCTTGATCCATGTTACCCTACACGCACACACGGACAGAGAGTTGACATATAACAGCCCATGTCCAAGAAAAACAATACACGCATGCACGCGTCTGTGCGTGTTACCAATAGGGGAGGCGGTGAGGGTCCAGGAGAGAAAGGAACGCGTCCCCACATCTTGATGACGTCCCCCAGTGGCTGGAATCCCTCATCACATCCTCGCTTCACGAGCAGGGTCATAGTGAAGTAACCGGCCTGGAACCACTCGCACATCTCCACTGGACTGAATGGGCCTGGGGGGCGGACGGACACAGACACACTGAGTATGGTGTCACGGACACATCCTTCAATAAGATGATAGTAAATGAAGGCTTGGTACCTTGGATCTCGCCTTGAGGGTCTTTGTAGAACCACTTCATGGCGGACTCATGGGTGAGCGGCAGGGCACTGGCAGTGTGAGGCAGGGTATGTGTGTTGGAATGGGAGTGTGTGGTGGGGTGAGTGTGTGTGCGAGTGACAGTGGCGCCATGGCTCTCCTGCAGCGCCTGCGTGAAACGTTCCTCCTCCAGCGACGTGTCCTGAAGAGACGCAACCATCTTTTCTGCCTCCTGCACATGACATCACAGCAACCAAATGACCTTTCACCCTTTAGATCCAAACCAATTACAATAATGTGACAAAAAAAAATAAAGATTTAAATGTAAAGCAGACTGTAATGAGAATCAGCACAGAAATGTGGGAATAATGCCAACATAACAGGAAGTTCCACAAAATTAAGTTAAATAGCAGATTGGAAAACAAACAAAAGTGAGAAAGGGCAACAGAATATTACTAATGCAAGTAATAAATAAAAGCAAAAGGTAAAACAATAAGTGCACAATTTAAATTAAAAGTCTGTAAAAAACAAACAATTGTTTTTTATATTAATTTTTCTCATTTTATCAAATCATACACGACTAATGTTTCAAAAGAGTGACTGATGATCAGAAATCATTTAAAAACAAAAAAAACAAACAATCCATTGATGTGTAAGTGTTGACCCAGAGAGTGCAAATACTTATTTCCTCCAATCTAACTCTGACCTGCTGCATATGCGTCATGCCATCTTCCTCCTCAGTGTCACCTCCTGGAGGTGGGATGTTCACAGCAGGGATGGGGGGAGAAGTGGCAGGAGGTAAAGGTAAGCTCTGAGGAGAGTGCCGAGTGCCGCCCCCTAGTGGAGCTGCATCTGAACATAAAAGATCAACATAAAATATTTAAAAACATGACATCCAAAAAAAACCAAAAACAAAACAAAAAAAAACATATTTAAGTAAAGATGATTTAATGAATAGCTAAGTGACTAAATACCATCATTCATCTCGTGGCTGAACTTTGTGGTTGGAGAAACAGAAGGTGGGCGTGTTTCCTGTTCCAAGTTGAAAGACATAGAAACAGCAGCAGGTGGACTTGATAAGGACGACGTTGTAGTCTTCATCTCTCCTCCATCCAAAGCTCCAGGTGCTTCTGTTTCCTCTGTTGGAAAAATACCAGTGATGAATAAATGAAGGAGAGAGAGAGAGATCCATTTTAAAGTCGCGGCCATTGAGTGATCCGCCACTGTGTTTAACCACCTTTCTCAGCAGAGCCATCCTTTATCTCCCTCTCAGCCTCGTCTTCCTCCTCCAGGGCTTCAAACTCCAGCTCCTGGTCTTCAGGAATGGCGTCTCTCGAACTCTTCTACACACACACACACACACACACACACACACACACACACACATACACACACACAACCAAATCGCTGATTTTTATTACTCATCATTAATTTACCATTTTATATTATTGGTCACAAACTCACTGCCTCACCTTGACACACATGAACGCTCC
>CM045743.1:31793939-31863939 GCA_024760905.1 Plotosus lineatus | reverse complement strand
ATGGCGCTGTCCAGAGGGTGACGTCACGGAGTTCTCAGAGTCAAATTGTTTCTTTGTTCATTTAAATTTGCTTTATTTGTTGTTTTGTTTGTTCATAGTTTGCACTATGCTCGTCTACGACCGGTCGACTCTACTACAGCTATAAGATCGGAGTATCTTCGGGCGTGTAGAACTAAGCAGAGCTAACCTGCTATTTGCAGAGCTAACCTGCTATGGTAGGCAGCTCAATGCGAGCCGTATCCCAGCTAGCAATAAGCCCAGGGGGGAAGAGGCTGAACGACGACTCCGGCGCTTGGGATAGCAGGGGATGAAGCCGTGTCGCCGGCTGGAGCAATTGCCTCATCGGGTGTACTCTCCTCAAGCCATGTTTCACAGAAACAGTCTTGTAGATCCCTCTGCACGGAAATCGGAGCATGAAGCTCATCCGTCAGGGACTGAACATTTTCAAGTAGTATGGCCGGAAGTGCTAACCAAGCCTCTGAGAACTCCGCCTGGGCTTAGCCGGTAACTGCTAGCTAACCGTTAGCATTGAGCTCCCATAGCATATAAGTTCAAGATACAAGTTGTTGCGTGCTTAGTTGCCCAAAGCTGAAGCTGCTCATAGCTGTAGCAGGGTCGACCGATCATAGACGAGCATCATGCAAAACATGAACAAACAAATACAACAAATTAAAACGAACAAAGAAACAATTTGACTCTGAGAACTCCGCAACGTTGCCCTCTAGGCAGCACCATCTTGAAGACGTTACTCCAAGTTCAATGTAAAACGACATGAAGCGTAATAAAGTTTATCCTTTTGGTATCATTTGTTAAAGATGCTACAGAACATAAAATCTCACGCACAAACATTCTGAGAATTAACTGAGGTACTGTACTGAAATAATAATTGAAAAAGACTTTAAAACGAGTGCTTTACAACAGTACATGCTGTATAATGATTATATTTTATCATCAATAAAAATAACAGTAAAAATTGAAAAGTTTTTCTTAATAATTACTATATTTTACTACATTAATACTGACTTAATGAGTAAGACTGCCTATAGAATGTGTTTAAGAAGCATATTTTAACTCATGTAATAGATACATAGTATTTTACTTCCGGCTGCTCATTCGCGTATGTGACGTGTTACATGGGGTTTTACTTCCGGGTACAGAACTCGCAGATTATCTCGATTCGCGGGAGGGCTCGGAACCAAACCCCCGCGAATGTCGAGGGCCTACTGTATATTGAAAAAGAAGGACTTAAATGGAGAAAAACTGCACGAGTGTCTGCACTGATGGCGCTGCATCCATAGTTCAAGTGCACCAAAAGCTCTGTAAGCAGAGTAAAGGAAAGCAACCCAAGTGATATTGTCACGCAGTTTTTTTTTTTACATTGCGAGTCCGTATCATAGCCAAGACTTTACCACTAGACCTAGTTCCTGTGTTGGATGATGTGCACATAGTAAACTTTGTAATGCCATGACCTATGAAAAGTCACATATTTCAATCTTTGCAGGAGGAAACAGGCTGGGAGTATCAAGTCTTGCTGTTTCATATGGAGGTTCGATGGATGTCAAACCAAGTGCTGGCCTGTGCATGTGAGCTGTCTGAGGAATTTAGTGTTTCTGAAAAATGATAGGTCTGATTACACAATGCTGCTTGCAAGTGATGAGCGGTGTGCACAACTGGCAACTAAGGAGACAAAATCCTGGTTTCAAGCCAAGCTTTGCTGATCTACCTTTGGACAGTTTTTGGCTGGCCACTGTCAAGGAGTTCCCTATTCTGGCAAACAAAGCAATTTTGACATTGCTCCCATTTTCTATGACCTATCTCTGAAGTGAGTTTTTCAATCCTGACTGCTATAAAACATAAAAAACAGAGACTGAGAGCTTTGGGTATGTCTTTCTTTGAGATAAGATCTCAGCTCAGTGTTTATCCAAACAGGCCCAGGTTTCAAATGGAGTAGAAATAGGAAATATTATAAGAAGACTTGAGTGTTTATTTGATTCCCATTCAAGACACTTGTTGTTCTGCTTCTTTTCCTTTCCCTTCAGGGGTCGCCACAGCGAATCATCTGCCTCCATCTCACCCTATCCTCCGCATCTTCTCTTACACCAACTACCTTCATGTCCTCCTTCACCACATCCATAAATGTCCAATTTGGTCTTCCTCTAGGCCTTCTGCTTGGTAGTTCCAACCTCAGCATCCTACTACCCATATATTGACTATCCCTCCTCTGTACATATCCAAACCATCTCAATCTGGCCTCTCTGACTTTGTCTCCAAAACATCTTACATGTGCTGTCCCTCTGATGTACTCATTAATGACGTCATGTTAATATAGTTTTATAGACTACATAGTTTCACTTTATCATCTGTCTGATGGTTTGCCTCATGCTTTTTTTTTAAATTTATTTTTTTAAATGTACCAAGGCTCAATAAAAGGTTGAAAAAATTAAAACACCATACACCTAGCTAGAACAATGCTTGAAATTATGCAAAAGTGGCCTTATGCATTTGAACATTCTTATAAAACACTATATTGACAATAATTAGTTTTTATTCGTATAAATCATTATATTGTAGGGCTTTAACTAGTCAGTGAAGAGAGGTGTGTGCCATATCGAAGTTTAGTTCCTACCTAGATTCCCTATATGGGCACAAGAGATTTTCCTTGGCTACTTCTGTGGTCCATATTAACATACAGCGCCAGTTGGGATTCAGTCAGCAAAACAAACACGTAATATAAATAAATCTGCACAAAACTTCGTAACGGATATCCCGTTAAAGACATTGATTGATGACATTTGGCATTTACTAACGCTGACAGTAAATAACTGACCTGAAAGTGAATAAGGACATAAACAGCAGAACGTTCCTGCCCAACACCGACTTGCATCACTCTGCGCCGGACACTTTTTAAACTTTACATCGGGGAGCTATTCAAGGCCTTTAAACCTTAACCCCATTGTCAATCCTTTCAACCTCTTTCCCCCAAATGTTTACAAGCTTGGTACAAATCTCTGACTTGATAAAACATATCAACATAATTAGTGATGACAGAAAAAGTGCTTTTATTACCTTTCTTTTGCGAGATGAAGAAAATGTGAGCCTGCTAACTAGCAAGCAAGCAAAGGTTAGCTGGCTAACCAGCCTGCTAATGCCTTCACGTAAAGTTTATCTACGACTTTATTCCATTTGCACGCGCGGGCATCGTAGTAACAGAAAATTTCAACTTAAATATTTCTAATTTCTGCAGATATACTCTTTAAACACGATAATAAACGGAATTTTATTTTTTATTTTTATATAAAGCTCGCCGTAACGTTTTCTGTCTCGTCTTGTTTGTGTTTTACAAAAAAATGGCTGTTCATTGTCAATCACGTGACACGTTCAGCCAATCAGTGATGGATTTTGCTGACTATTTTTGTCGAATCCCAAATGTTTGTCTACTCCCTACAGCAATGCACTATATAGTGTGTTACAAAACATTACTCATTAACATTAACCGGAGTGGACAATAAGGTCACTAAGATCCTATTTGGGATTCAGCCTTGCTTAGCTGTTGTTGGGGAACCTGTCTTACTAATATCAATGTTCAGCATGGCGTCCTGGCAATACAAACCTATTCAATTTGTTTAAAAAAAAAAGAAAAGAAAAAAAGAAAATACAGTTTCACAGTATGTGTAATCAATTGTGGTGTTTAACAAGTATTCCAGATTCCCTGTTTCTTTCCTCCCTGCTTCTTTATTTCACACTCTATGGCTAGTTAGTAACGTGTTGTTTCTCAACACAACTTTTTTTAATTGACTTTCTAATTGAAATGATTTTTCAAACTCATAATTCTCAGAAATTGTGTCACAAGTATTCTGAACCCCTGCAGTGTTTAATTAACACGTCTACCACTGCTGATTGAACCCAGGTGGTGCAGTGGACCTCACACCTGAACTCTTCACCTTATTGATCTTATTCTGCTTCTTCTCTTCCTTTTGGCTTTCTCCCATTTCCTCCTGATTCGCATGTTTGATTTGGCATAGGTTTTGTCGAATGCCCTCCCTGACACAACCCTTTAGCAAGGGGCAGAAACATGCTGACGGCTATGCAGCTACTGTTGTCGAAAGTCAGCAATGGTTCTTTTACAGTACATGAACCTCACAGCATAGACAGTGAGAGACATGGCCAGCCTTTGATAACCCAGTTACTCCACTGAGGGGACAATGATAACCTTGTGGAGAGTGGGACTCGAACCCCCAACCTCAGGACCAATGATCCGGCGCCTTTACCACCTTTCCATTCATCTTATTCTGCATCTCAGGGATAATTAACTCCTGCATCAGCGCGATACATACGAATAACATACTATTTCAACATGGCAGTCCCGATTGCTTTCTCCAGACATTATCTTCAGGGCTTTAACACATTAACAGCATGTTGTTGTAATGATTAATAATGATAATAATAATAATAATAATAATAATAATTAGTTTTTTGCTTTGCTGAATAGTGCCTAAAATTTATTCAGTTAAAGTTTTAAAGTGTTGAATTATGAAATGCTGAATAAAAGCAGTCACAGAGTTTAAAAAAAAAAGAATTGTGATCAAAAAATAAACTCTAAAGTCTGACATTCCTGATAAACTAACATTGAATACCTTAACAAATAGAGTGTTTGGTTTAATACAGTGTTCAAGATAACGCAAGTTGTGTTTAGTTCTTGTACAGTGTTAAGTTCTACAGTACATGCACCCAGACTCAGAGCTTCTTCTTCTTCTTTCGGCTTTTCCCTTCAGGGGTCGCCACAGCAAATGATCTGCCTCCATCTCTCCCTATCCTCTGCATCTTCTACTCTTACTCCAACGACCTTCATGTCCGCCTTCACCACATCCATAAATCTTCTCTTTGGTCTTCCTCTGGGCCTTCTGCCTGGTAGTTCCAACCTCAGCATCCTACTACCAATATACTCACTATCCCTCCTCTGTACATGTCCAAACCATCTCAATCTAGCCTCTCTGACTTTGTCTCCAAAACATCTAACATGTGCTGTCCCTCTGATGTACTCATTTCTGATCCTATCCATCCTCGTTACTCCCAAAGAGAACCTCAGAGCTATGATCGCTGTAACTAGCTTTGTGCTCTTGGCCATGCAAACATTTCATTCATTCATTTTCCGAACAGCTTAATCCTAATTAGGGTCGCAGGAAGGCTGGAGCCCTCTGGAAAAGGGCGGGGTACATCCTGGACAGCTCGCCAGGCCATCATAGGGCCAACACTCACGCAACCATTCAGACTCACAGTCACACCTCAGGGTTATTTGGAATAGAAACCCAGCCTGTCCTTTTTCCGTTTTACTCGTGAGTCGCCACAGCGAATCATCTGATTCGCATGTTTGATTTGGCTGAGGTTTTTACGTCGGATGCCCTTCCTGTCACAACCCTTTTTAGCAAGGGACAGAAACACGCTGATGACTTTGCAGCTACTCTTTACGAAAGTCAGCAATGGTTCTTTTACATGAACCTCTCACCATAGACAGTGAGAGACATGTCCCACCTTTGATAACCCAGTTAGCCACACTGGGGGGACAGTGACAACCTTGTGGAGAGTGGGACTCGAACCCCCAACCTTTGGATCAGCGAACCAGCGCCCTATACCACTAGACCACCACTGCCCCCTCGGGAACAGAAACCCAGCCTACTGTGCATATTTTGGGATTGTGTGTGTGTGGGGGGGGGGATCCTGAGTACCCGGAGGAAACCCACACAAGCACGGAGAGAACATTCAAACTCCACACAGAAACGCCCGAGCTGGGACATACAAAGATTTGTCTCAGTAAAATGGATTATTTTATGAGAAGAAATTTTTAGTTAATGTTTATTCGGTATGGTGTTAAAGCTAGTCAGCACCAGAACCTTTCCATTCCCTTCGAACCCTTTCATCAAATTAGGGAGGCCATCAAAACCACGATCAAAGCACTTTACCACAAATAAAATGTATACAAGTCTTCAAAAGTATTCACAACATAGTTGTGTTGCTTCCAAAGTAGGAAAATCACCACACTCTTCATTGAGAAACATGAATTTTTTCGGACTGCGCTATCACGGTTTCTTCATGTATGCACTGCAACTTTCAAAGGAACATCAGCAAAGACATTTTTTAAAAGTTGTAAAAACAATTATTAAAAGAAAAATTTAATAAACTGCCACCTTGGCACAATGCATTTCACGTAAATTATTCTTCAGAGTGTGGAACGTCGATATTTTTATATTATCTCTCTCAGGATGAAGGGGAAGAACATACACTACTCTGTTCTACCTCATCACTAGGGCTCCACTCGCAAACACCCCTAACTAACCCACTGCTCAGAAAAAAAACATCTAATGAAATATCTTTTAAATCAAATCAGTGTACAAAAAAATTGACAACAGCTGAGTCGAAAGAAATCAAAAAGAAAAGAAATAAAAAGACGATAGAGAAGCTAAAACCAAAAAGAAGGAAACAAAGACATCACTTGAACTGAAAAGGAGACAAAAAAGAAAAAGAACAAGAAAAAGGGGGGGAAAACAATAAAAGGAACAGTAATAAAGAAGAAAATCAGGTGGGACTGAAATGTAAATATTGCCACCTAGAGGATGAAGTCGGTGATACAATCAACTTTTATCATTCCAGGTCGAGACTTGAACCAAAATATACAGAACACATGACGTAGATAAGGAATTCATTTGACTCTGAATGCAGTCCATCAGTGAATGTAAATAACAAGTAATAGAAGATTGTAGACACCAGATTAGCATAGTACACTAAATCAGCAGCGGCGACTCGAGAAACAGATTGTGGTTCATGGTTTCTGATTCTGTATAAAGCAGTCATTTATAAACAAGAAAAAAAAAACCATATAAAACAAAAATAATAAAACAAGCCGAATCACATTAATATCGGTCAGCGACTGGCTTCCATGCTGACCACATTAGCCTCCTTGGCGTGTCATGTAAGGACTCAGAGACACGTGGGTGTTTTAGAACGTCTTTTAATGTTCTCCAGTTCATATACACAACATACAGTGTGTAATAGCCTTTATATGAAAAGAAATATGAACGCCGTTTGCCCCCAAACCCGTTACTCTCATCCCGAGTGGTTGAGACTGAACAAAATGGAAAGCAACAGGTGCAAGTGTATATTTGGCGACCCAGCATTAATATTAGAGCAGATGCACTTGGTAAATATGTGTAATATATCTCTACCCCAACCCCACCCCCCCGGATCCCACCACACAGTAATCCACACATGGCTACGGCAGACGATAGGATCACCATGAGATCTGGTGACAGTGTGCTTCGTGAGTCTGTCCGCTGACCCTCAGTTCCTCTGTACAAAAATATGGACACTTTTTTTAAAATTCTCTATTTCTGAAATAGAACACGCAGAGAGGTTTTAATCTCCATCAACTTAAACAGCAACGGGTTCGAGAGAAGCTCACACGGCCACAGTGTCATGTGATCAAATCAACCAATGATGATCAAGGATCGTAATCCGTTACACAATGTAATCGTGGACGCTTCAAAATATCATCGGTACCTCCAAGATGAAGCAAAATTACAGCGTTCATCACAGATTTATAAATTGTAAAGAAAGACAGAAATAAAGAAGGAAAAAAACAAACCATGCATGTGAGTAGGAACAAAAATAAACAAAAAAAAGAAAACAACAACATGGAAAAGAGAAGCGAAAGAACAGAAGAAATGGAAACTGAAACAAAAGAAGAGTGAGAGGAAGAGAATAAAAAGAATGATTAAAAAGAAAATAAAAAAAACAAGGAAGACAAACAAAAATATAAATGGATAAAAAAGATAAAAAATAAAGAAATAAAAGAAGAATGAGAGACAGAAACAACATGACAGAATGAAAAAGAAGGAAAAAGAAGTGACAGAATGAGTGGTAGACTTTATGCATGTTGTGATGCAACATTATGACATCATCAGCATTTCTCCCAGAAGTGAGGAGAACCGTGTGCAGCGCTTTGCTGTGGTCATGTGACCCTGTGTAATGACTTCCGTGAGGTCATGTGACCGTACACCATGACATTGAGAAGACAGCTGTGCTTTTCAGGCTTGTTGAATGGGGCGGAGTTTATAACAATGCCTCCACCTCCTTGTATACCGAAGTGCTAAGTTCGGATGATGCGTTAAAGCGTTCACGAGAAAGTGTCGAGTGTCATGTTGGTGAGGTCAATCTCCGAGACTCAGGAGAAGCGCGGTCACGTTACGTACGAATGAACGAAAAAAAAAAAGAAAGAAGGGAAAACGTCACTCAGTGAAGAAATGAAAGAAACTTAACTTGCACCTGTTCTCACAAAAGAGTCGCTCGGCCATTCACCTGTAAAACCAAACAACAAAAGAGAATATTTACAAACAACGTGTCATCTTGTACAACGTCAAAAAAAGTGTACAGTTTGTAGATTTTATTTCTTTTTTCTTTGTGTTTGTGGTGGGATTTTTTTTTTTTGTGTTGTTTCCATGGAGATTTTCATATCCATCCTTCCACTGAGAGTTTTCCGGAAACAAGACAAGGAACAGAAGATGACGATGAGCCGAGCGATGCGGGACGAGGACGGGGACGCGCCATCACACTCAGAGTTTTAGTCATTCAAAAAGTATTTAGGCCTCCGTCCATTCGATCCTTGTCGATGGGCTGCTTGTCGTTCCGTGCCGCCTGTTTAGCACCCTGACTGAAGAAGAATGTAAAAATTGGATGGGAATCGGGGATGAGAGTGAAACGCTGAATGGCGTGAGAGAAAAAGATAAAGAACAGGGATCTCATTCCTTATTGTGCAAGTTCGATGAAAATATTGTTGAATATACAGTATAAAGATGGAGAGAGGGAGAGCGAGAGAGATGGAGAGGTAATGGAGGGTCAACGCCGGAGTCCTTCCTTGATGCTCCACGTCTCCGGCTTTTGATAAAAGAACAAAAATGGGATCTTTACATCTTTTTTTTAATTATTATGATGGTAATCAGTTTCCATTTTCCTGATACGCTCCTGATAAGTCTCTAGAGAAGGAAAATAATCTTCGAATGAAGCGCACGATAAAGCGGCGATATAAGAGAGAGAGAGAGAGAGAGAGAGAGAGAGAGAGCATGAAAGAAAAGGATGGCGATAATAAAAACCAGACGAGGAATCTCGTGAGCGTCTCCGATTTCTTTAAAAAATAAACCATGCAAAGTTTCCCCGAGAGCAAACAAGATAGAAATTTTTATAATTCTATATTTAGACTTTGATATAGATATTTTACTTATAGACTTAAATCTCATCCCACACCAGCGAGAGTGCAAAAGCGAAAAAGTGAGTGAGAGAAAAAGAGACAGAGAAAGAGAAGAGAGAAATAGAATAAAAGCAACCAAGGTTTTGGCACTTTTTTAGTGACGTTTAGATTCCGTGACTGCGATCCTCTGACACGTTCCCGATCCCCGTCTGTCCTTTCTGCGGTCTCGGAGCCTTATCGGATGGATATCACAGTACTTGGCACAGAAATGCTGGTTAAAAACTAAATATTCAAATCTTTTTTTCTCTGTTCTGGTTGATGTCTTCTCAAGGTTCTCGATAGTACGTATTACACAGAAGTTTATAAAAATGTTCCTTTTTTTAAACAAAACAAGCAAAGGGAGTTCTGCAGCAGGTGACAGAAATAAAAAAAAAAGAAAAAAGGAGAGAAAAATGCAAGACGGTAAGTGCGGTTAAAAAGAACACAAAACAGGAGACTGTTGAGAGGAGGACGAGAGTAAGATGGCCGACTGAGCGGTTCCTCATTGTAGAAGTCTTTTTATTTTTGTAAAAAAAAAAATAAAAAAAAAAAAAAAAAAGGGCCGGGAGGTTAAATGAGACGAAGAATGAGATATAAACATCTAGAAAGGTTTTCAGTCTTCCAAGTGGAAGGAAGTCGAGACGTCTGGACTGGTCAAGATCTCCAGAACAGTGGACTCTGACTCTCTACCACTAGGCTACAGGTTCCAGGTTCCCCTCTTGGAGTTCTGGAGTACAGTACAGATTGGTTTACCTTTGAGCACCGAGCTGTGCCGGAATCCAGAACTCCAGGATTGTATCTGAATTTTTCCAAACTGTTCCCTCTGCAGAGCACCAATCATGGCGCAAGTAGTCCTCAGCTGTATTAAGAGTTTGGCGGGGTACTATACACGGGTGGTTGAGTGCTGATGGGACAAAGCATTGTTGGTATGCACAGAGCTAGAGCTAGACCCAGGGGCGGGGCCTTGATTTGGGGTGTGGCCAGGGGCAGGGGGATATGTATTAAAGGCATGCATGGCACTAATGGTGCTGGGCATCATGAGTGGCACATCATCGGGCGCCCTCCTTAGGGCCAGCGTGTAATCTGGCGGGCATCGAAGTGGCTCCAGGTCCAATTCAGCCCTCTGCTGTTTCATTCTCAATGACATCAGTTCCTCCTCCAGGTCGTTGCCCACAGCGATGGCTGTCGCAGGAATAGGGGCGCCAGAAGCGCCACGCTGGGGTGACAGGCGCCGGTGGCGTCGCCGCTGTTGCAGCAGCATCATTTCATGGCGCTTGTCACGTTTGTAATACAATGCTGCAAATGCCAGGACGTTCAGAAAGAGCAAAGATGCACCGACCGCCACTGTCACACTCAACTCTGTTGAGTAATCACGTGCCGCCTCTGGGAACGGAGGCAAGCGTGGTCGCTCCGAGCCTTCAGGATCTAGATCTGTATCTGGTGGGTACGTGGAAGAAACGGATGGTTGGCGTGTCCCAGGATGATTCGGACCCAGGCCTGGATTTTTCCATCCAGGTCTGTGGGGGACGATCCCAGGTGGCGGTAAACGTGTCGCACCCGAAGGGCTGTTAAAAAAAAAGATTATTGTTACTATTTTATTTTATAACGTTTTTATTCATTTGTTTGTTTGTTTGTTTATTTATTTATTCATTCATTCATTTATTATTTATTTATAGCATTTATTATAATCACTATTTCTGTGATGCGCTGAAAGTCCTAGATGAAATAAAATAGATTTTATTGGTGTGTAACTGACCCTATGATCTGCTCGTGCAGCGTGTGTAAATGTGGTACCAGCTCGAGCCAGAAGGCCACTTTGTTGGCCCGGTAGTTGTCTCGTACACGTGGTTTCAGACCAATATGAAGGTACTGCTTGTCCTTTGAACTGAATTTAGTCCACACAACCTCCTCGAAGCGGTTCGGCTTTGTGTGGATGAACTTGGTGTCCTGGGGGACAGGAACATTTGGGTCTCTGAAAGGTCCAGAAAAGATATAAAGAGTTAGCTCAGGGACTGATGGCATACATTACAATCAGTCTGTAATAAAGATGTCAAACCGCTTAATCCTGCGAAGGTTGCGGGGGGCTGGAACTTATCTCATTAGACTTGGGGAGAAGGAGTGGTACATCCTGAACAGTTCCTAATCCATCTCCAAGTTCCAGTTCCCATTCTGTGTCTCAGAAATGAGCACCATTTCAGTTCCTGTTCCCAACCCTGATCCGTCTCTGTCTCCACTTTGAACCCAGGTGCCATCTCTTCAGGGTCCGTACTATACTGTGGCATAATCTTGTTATCCCCTCCAATGTTTCTTGCTTGTACAGTGGTACCTGACTTTACGAAAGTCTCACCAAACAAAAAATTCAGGTTACGAAACGCATTTTCCTAAAATTTTTGTCTCTGGATACGAAACAAGTTCACGTTACGAAAGCGCCATCTTAAAAATTCAAACGCGGCATTCAAACATTCAAACAATGCGCGAGTTGCTTTCCCATTGGTTTTCTCCCAACTCACCGCCCCGCTGGCCTCCCATTGGCTAGGAGGGAGCGGAATCTCCATAATTCAGTACTGTACCCATAATGCTTTTCTTGTGCCTTCGATCCATTGTTCGACACACGCGTGACGGAGAGTTGTACTGTTGGTTCGTGCGTTTCGTAAGTTTTTTTAAGTGTACTTATTGCAGCGTTATTTTTCGTTATTAATCATGAGCCCTAAGAAAGTGATTCCCGGTGAGACTGAAAAGAAGAAGCGGGCTCTGTTATCAATAAAAGTAAAACAGGAGATAATAAAAAAATGAGTGGGATTCGGTTGAGTGAAATCGCAACGGCGTATGGCCGAAACCCCTCTACAATCGGGACGATATTGAAGCAGAAGGAGGCATTAAAAGCGGAGATACAGTGACGGAGGTGATTATTTCGGAAAAAGCAACCGCCATATTTAAGGACATCGTAAAGGAGGGTTGGATTGATGGTTCTTCAGAACAGCAACCTCCGGACTTTAAAGCGTCGCATAGGTGGTTCGAGAGATTTAAAAAAAGGGTAACATATTTCATACAAAATTGGTGTACCTTTAACATTTTTAAAGGGTTTATGGGGTAGTATTGGAAGCCTTGGAATGAATCACGCATTTTACAAGTAAAATGCGGTTCAACTTACGAAAAATGCAGGTTACGAAAAAGGCGCTGGAACGGATTAATTTTGTAAAGTGAGGTACCACTGTACTTCCTTCTAAAGATCTCATTGGATGAAGACCCTGCACCCTTATAGCACTTCCTCTTATAAATACAGCTACACAACCATAATTACTTTGAGATTGACTTTTAATCTCAAACAGCAAAACAAACTGACCCGGTTTTAGCAAAGTTGGTCCAGTACGTCATGATGACGGCGCTGAGCATCACGTCATTTTTGGAGAAGTTGCAGGGAAAGAGGTCGGTGGCGCCCACCATGGGTACTCCAAAGACGTAGGGAATCTCATCCCCATGCGCAGCATCTGCCCATTCCGGTCGCCCCTCCATCTGGCAGTGATGGTGGAAAGTGTAGAAGAAAACCGGTGACTGGAACTCTGCATGAAGCTTCGCTGTAGCCACTGCTGGCGCCACCCACTGGTGATCTGTGAAGAGCGCAAGCAGGGTCTTCCTCCTCATGTCGCCATTATCGCGATCGGCCCAGTCAGTGTACATAAACTTTATGGTTTCACGAAGGATATCTACACCATCAACGGGAGGGAGTGAGGGAGCGAGGGAAAGACAGGGAAAAGAAGAACATACAGTGAGACATTGGAAAACGCTGAAGCGCATGTCTGTATGTTTATATACAGTATACTGTATATCACACACCACTCGGGTAGCCATAAAGGTTGTCAACGAAGTTGGATATGGTGTAGTCAAACGTGGCAGCTGAGATACCATCCTCTCCTTCACTATCATCCACAAACTTCAGACCTTCTCCCTGATTCACCCCCAGCAAGATGTCATAGTTCAGAAATTCTCCCTGTACATGGCAGAGAAAAATGAATTTCACAAGCATGACCAAAGCACAATGTTTACCTTTTTTTTCCACAGTTTTTTTCACAGGGAGACAAACGATCTGCTGAATATTAAACCGTGACATGAAATATGTAAAGCTTTGTAACAAGACCTGCTGCATGAGGATCTCAGGGTCATCGGGAACAACATCTCCGTCCACTACAGGGCCGAAGGCAATGTGATAGCGGGCGGGCTGGATGTCCTGATCCACCAGCTCGCGGAAGTTCTTCCTCCTGAGACAGCTGACCATTTCGGCTGTGTCCTTGGAGCTGCAGCCCACCTTCTTGGCCAGGCTCTTGGTGTACATAAGAGGGCGGTAGTTTACAGACCAGCTGGAGATGGCAGAGCCACTCTGGGCTATCGCTCTCTGGAACAAACCTACGACAAGAAATGTTTAGAAAGAGATATGTAATGGATGATTACACTTTTCTGGCTTTCCTGAACAGGTGAAACCTTTCCAATAGGAACTATTAGGTTGTCAGGTTCCTGTAATAACCACTCAAGAACATTTAGGGTTCCAAAATTTTCTCTAATTTTTTTTTTTGCTGATCCATAAAATGAAAAAAGGTTTTAAACTAAAATACCGTATTGGACGTGATAATCGTCCAGGGCGCTTAAGAAATTGTAGTGGGTGGGCGCTTATTAAAATGTTTACCAGCGGAGTTGAACAGTAACTGCTTATTCCCATCGAGGTGGAAAACATGAATAATAACAGAACAATAAAATAGTTTTACTGGTATTTGTGTTATTCATTTTGTGTGTCAACCAAACTACTTACACAAAATCTGAAAACAAACAGAAAACAGCATAAATAAAAAAAGACTCCTTACTTTCCCCTCCCGGTGCTGTTCCTTTAAACATTTTCCGGGACGTAAAATTGAGCCAATCACCACGAATGTCAACTTTAGCACATGGCACGTTGAACCAATCAACACGAACATAAACAAAAGCACATGTCCAGGAACGTGCTTAAATTTATGAAATTAGTGAGCAGGAGAATCAGGTGAAAAATACTTGTCATCCCTTTCTGATAGGTCCATATGTCGTTCATCGCTCCATTCATTCAGAGCATCCCATAGTTTTGCTGTAGCAGTTTCTCATGGTTCATCGGTTGTTGGACATTTACCAAGAGAACACTGCAAAATATTTTCCGGTTTTTTAAAGCATAATGGAACAATCAAATGTGTTGTTACTGATGAACATTATAGACATTCCCCAGTGGCATGGGGTCATGAAATAGCATGTAAACTCACTTTTACAGGCAGTGAACGCCTCATTTCATGGTTACAGAGACTAATCGAATAAAATTGGCAAGTTTGATCTACGATTTTGCTCCCCGTACACATGGGCGGGTATTAGTGAAGTCAAATCAAGTCATCAGTTCAGTTCATTTTCTGTAACCGCTTAATCCTAATTTGGGTCACAGGGAGGCTGGTGCCCATCCCAGCCAACTTCGGGGGAGGGCAGAGTACACCCTGGACAGCTCGCCAGGCCATCGCAGGGAACACGTCGGAAACACGCCGACGGCTTTGCAGCCTGCTCTTTATAAAAGTCAGCAATGGTTCTTTTACATGTCTCACACCATAGACAGTAGGAGACATGGCCGGCCTTTGATAACCCAGTTAGCTGCACTGGGGGGGGGGGACAGTGACAACCTTGTGGAGAGTGGGACTCGAACCCCCAACCTTTGGATCAGTGATCCAGCACCCTATACCACTAGACCACCACTGCCCCCTCGGGAACAGAAACCCAGCCTACTGTGCATGTTTTGGGACTGCCCCTCAAATCAAGTCAAGATTCTTTATTGCCATTTGTGCTTTTAACATACATAGGAATTTCTTGTGCGGTTGTGCAAAGAGTCAAAGTTGTGGAAAAGAAACAAAAAAGAAAAGAAAACAGCAGGCTCAGAACAGCAAAAACACATACTACTACGGAATAAGTATTTAAGTCCTATGTTTAGAAGTGACCATACACAGGCCTAATAAACAGCACAATTATAGTACAATATTATAGGAATAATAATAATAATAATAATAATAATACAATTTATTTACTAGACATAAGACCAAAAACATTGGAGGGGGTGCTTATTACGTCGAAAACGGTAATAACATTGTTTAAATGAATGCACATTTCTGTTTGAGTGGTTTCTGATTAAAAAATATTGGGTGGAGACAAAGCAAATTGACTGATTCATCAGCAGGGATTGTGTGTAAACAAGAGGTTATGGATGGTTACATCATAAGGAAAACCCTTATCTTGTCTGGGTGACTCCCAATAACCTGATTGTAATCTTACAAATACAGAAAAGATAGCTGAACCATAGGACAGAAAAGTGATAATAAAAGATCTAAACCCAGAGCATATGTCGAAAGAGATGATCGAGTCTATTAATAAAGCAGAATTAAGTGGTTCGGCCAATGAGAGATGAGTGAGTGAATTGTATGACAGTTAGCAATAAAAAAACATTATGCTGAAAGATGTAGTTTCTAGCAATGTCTTGCTGTCTTTGTACGCTCATAAGGCTGAAACATGTACAGGTCAAAGTTCATGCAAGAGCACAAGAGAAATTCCACCTGTGTATTCTGTCCTTTTCCCATTCAGTGAACCTGCTTAACCGCAGGGCGAGTCTGATTCCTCCTGACCGCTGCTTGAGCCGGAACCTTTAGAAAAGCCTTTAGTAACGGCTCTGGTATTGCCATAGCAACGGGTCAAAAGTAAGCTACAGTACAGTGAAAGCATAAACACTGGCACCAGTGGTACACGGTTCATAAAATAATGATCAATTTGTTTATTCTTCGTATCATTTGAGGTGTGAATTGAGTCTATTTGCTCCAACTTTAAGTCAAAATTACCTCATTTACATATCAATTAAGGAGGAAGCAGGCAAAATAGGAAAAAAGATGCATTATTTAACTTTTATAAATCCCAATCTTGCAGCAATCCTGCTAAGAAATGTATTGTGTGAATTTGGTTAAAGAAAATTTATTTTAAAAACAAAAGTTTACTTTTTGTTTATCATGCATATATTATACAGTCATTACACTATTATTATGCTGTAATAACACTAACTCTGTAATGCCAAAAATACAGAATGAGGCTGAGTGTTAAACATTACTGATTTATGATGTCACCATATGTATGTTCATGTATGTAAGAGAGTGAGAGCTGCAAAAAAACCCTTGATTTTTAATTATGCTGAATGAATGTATTAGAATTAATGACCCAGATATATAGCAAGTACCAACCACCACTGCCCTCCTTCCCTCAACAGCCTCAGGGTTAAATCTGTGTATGGACTTATATGTGCATCACACAGGATGACCCAGTTACGACAGACGTCATGGTTGGGAAAGAATGATACGTTACACTCCTTTTTTACATCAATTTGACATCACCACATATCTAATTTATTTGAATAATTATTGTGCTAATTGCATGACTAATTAGTGGGGAAGGAGAAGGTGAAAGGGAGGAACGGCGAATGTGCCTTTCTGCGTTATTGTATGCCAAATTTATATATTAAAAAATCAATTATGGTATTTTAAAATGCATCTTTGTGGGCACCTTGGAGTTGTTATAATGATGTAATAAGTGTGGCAACCACCAGAGTGAGCCCCAAGACAACACAACACACACACACATCTCTCTTTATAGACAGGAATGGAAAAAAAATTAGGACACAAGATAAAATGGGATCTTATTTATTTAAAAAAATAGAGATAGATTAATATAACTAATTACAATGTATAAATATAAATATACTTTATAGATAAATAAGTCCGAAGGAGATGATGAAGGTCTGTGTGTGTGGCATTATTCAGTATCTGGAGTGTAGTCTGAAGATTCTTCCATTAATTATTAATTACAATCTCATACATTAATTTCACTCACACACACACACACACACACACACACACACACACACACACACACACACACACACACACACACAGAGAGGGAGAGAGAGACAGAGACAGAGAGAGACAGTGAACACCGTATCCCCCTCTTCAGTTCTTGTCCCTATGAAATCAATTAAGAGTCAGTTCAGATGCAGCTGAATGCATCATTCTCTCTTTCTTTCTCGCCTCTCACCACACACACACACACACACACACACACACACACACACACACACACACACACACACACACACTCCTTGTTATGGATCTGTCTTGCACCCATCTGTATTTATCACACGCTTCTTCATTATAAAACCCCATCAGAATGCTGTGAGATCTTGCTGAACATCTCCATCACACACACACACACACACACACACACACACACACACACACACACACACACACACACACACACACACACACACACACACATTGCTGTAACTCAGTCACACTGACACAAACTCAATGTGTATCTATAACTGAATGGAACACAAACATAAACTCTGCGTGTGTGTGTGTGTGTGTGTGTGTGTGTGTGTGTGTGTGTGTGTGTGCTCCTCTTGCACAACAGCACTCACACTGAAGACCGCTTCCATAAACATTAAAAAGGAAATATCTCGTCAGAAAGCACCAACAATTTTCCCAACGATGTTACTTAATTTTATGATTGTTAGCTGCGACTAAACAGTTACTATGGAAACATATTAAAATAAAAGCCTTGATATAAACCTGTGATTTTTTTTATCAGGGCTACCATCAAAGCTGACCGAGCAGCACCTTCTAATCAATCACGATCCATATCTCAGCAGTAAAACTGAGAACAATGATGGTAGCATCAATGATGATAATGATGATGATGATGATGATGCTGCTGCTGCTGATGATGATTATGATGATGCCAAATCTAACCTTCAGAGTGATGGGACAGGATGAGCAGGTTGACGCACGACGCTCCGGCTCCTGAGCCAAAGATGGTGATCCTCTTGTGGTCACCTCCAAAATGGCCGATGTTTTCGTTGAGCCAGCGCAGTGCTTGGATTTGATCCAGCAGGCCGTAGTTCCCTTTAGCCGCCTGATCACCGGTGCTCAGGAAACCTGTCCATAAGCACATACATGTTCATAATTTACTGTAACATTTACATTTATGGGAATTGGTAGACTCTCTTCTCCAGAGCAACCCATACACATCATTTTTTATATAAACCTGAGCAACTGAAGGTGAAGAGCCTCGTTCAAGGGCCCAACATTGGCAGCTTGGTGGTACAGGGACTCGAACCCCCACCTTTCTACTTCTGTATATCAGGAAGTTTCAAAATGTGTATGCGCTCTAATCAGAACTGGGTGGCCCCCTCCTTTTCCAGCCCCACTCACACCTGCTAGCTTTGCCCCTTGCCACAGCCCTGCCCATCTCTGCCCTCTGCCCCATGCCCCAAGTCACAGTCACATTTCAAATACAGTATAGTACTGACCAAGAATTGGTGCATACATCCACGACGGGAGTTTTTTTCACCCCCATGCTCCTCGCCACCCTGCTCTCTTACAGTCTACTTCTTCCTCATAACATTTATTAGTTTTCTTGATCTATTAGTTGCTAAAAACCTGACACCAACTCAATCATGAAGCTCTTTAATATTAATATTATTAGCTCATCCTGCTTTTAACCAATCAGAGCACACTGTACTGGACTTGTCTTCCTGTCGAATAATGAAATCTTGCAAATATGGAAATCACATTAGCATTTAATAACTGATGGAATAAAAATGGCTCTCCGTGGCAGACCAGCGCAAATGCAGAGCTGAAAATGAAATGAACAACACGGCTCTTACGATAATGTCTTATAATATTAAATTAGAGCAACTGTATGTCACAGCTTAGGTCTGATTCAGTGCCATATAAATTAAAAAGAGGAGGAACATTTTGAATAAGAAAGGGCACTATAGCAAAGACAGGCTTTTTACTGAGGATGAAAAAGGAAAGTGAAGGAAATGGGAACGGAGGAAGAAAGCAAGAAGGATAAAAAACCCCCACAAAAATAGACTTAAAAGCTTAAAAGCGTTCTGCCTGCCTTAATATCTGAGATTGAGTGAAGGCCGAGTCTGTGTGTGTGTGTGTGTGTGTGTGTGTGTGTGTGTGTGTGTGTGCGCGTGTTGGAAAGTTAGAAGGGGAAAAGACAAGAAATGTGAGTTCTATAATCCTGCTGCAACTGAAGCAGTTTTTTCAGCCCGCATCACTTAAGTAGAAAAAACCCGCAACAATGAACACTAGACATGTTTACAAACGATAAGAAACACAATATGGGGTCTCTCAAGGTTCTGCTTTAGGCCCATTGTTGTTTCATTTTATATGCAGCAGCTTGAACTTTTAATTCACAAGAAAACAACAACATTGTCTTTCATTTCTCCCCAATGATCAACTTCATCAGTTCAGTTCTTACTTAATTCCGGAGATTAAAGGTCTGGAATTATAGCAGAACTGAATTAATGAAGCTTAGCAGTCCACTGTCCAGTTATATTTGAGCCTGTAAAAATTGGGTGCAATTCCTGGTTGATGTGATATTTCAGTAAACCCTTTAAATAAAATCGACACTCTGATCCCATTATGTCAGATACATTTTAAATCCACTGTGGAGATGCACAGTGACAAAATAAGAAGCACTGTGACATTGTCCTAATACTTATGGACCTAGCTATCTTGCGATCCATCCATCCATCTATAGTATATGTATTTGATAACTCTTTATACCGACGCTGGGCCTAATGTTCAGGAATTTTGCTTGATTTCTATCAGAGCTGGGCATTACAGGGCAGGACACTGTCGGGGAGCATGAATATTCTTAATAATACAGTAATAATCTCTATTAGAAAACAAACTGATTTTGTGTTTTGGACGTCTCTGGTTTTGGAGGACATGTCTGACTGGTCGGTTGCCAGGCAACAGCAGCAAAACATCACCAAAGAAGGTTAATATGATGGCAGACGGATCGTTTTATTTGTTTTGTGTGTGTCTGTGTGGTGTGTGTGTGTGTGTGTGTGTGTGTGTGTGTGTGTGTGTGTGTGTGTGTCTCCCTTCTTGTAGTTCAGCTGTCGATATAATCATTAATATAAAATTGTACATCCATCCAACCATCCTACACAGGCACTACTTTTAAAATGAACCATCCCTCTATCATAAGCACCTGTTTCATAAATTATACCTTTATCCATCCATCCACCTTTTCATAGGGATCAGTTTTTCAACTATCCACCCACCCACCTAGTCATAAATCCATCCTTCCTTCCATCCATCAATCCACTCCAAAGATTCAACTATCCATTTATTTATCCATGCCTCCGTCTCTACATTAATTATTTACAAGGACCCGTTCATTTTATCCATCCATCTTTTTCTTTGCCCATCCATCTCTTTATCTGCCTATTATGTTACAGGGTCTATTCCAATCTGCAGAGTTGGAGTGCTTACTAATTTTCGCATGAGCGGAGTATTCCACATCAAAACTCATATTCACCAACTTGCCAGCAGTACAGCGCAAGCCCACATTCTTTATTTTTACTTAGATGAGAGTACAGAGAAGAAAAAAGGAAAAGAGAGAGAGAGAGAGAGAGAGAGAGAGAGAGAGAGAGAGAGAGAGAGAGAGAGAGAGAGAGGTAGTGAGAGGGATAGAGAGACACATACATACATATATATCCAGGCACTCCCCAACTTACGTTTTAGTTCAGTTCCGGACGGCCGAACGTATGTTGAAATAAAACATAAGTTGTTACTGTATGTTCCAGTAACGTATGACGTTCATACTGTACTATACATCCAAAAATACCATTACTGTATGTCATAAAACACCCCGAAATCAATTATTATAAACATAACATTGTAAAATAATATAAAATATATCAAATAATATCAACATTAATTGCAAATAAATTAAATTCAGGGGCAGTGGTGGTCTAGTGGTATAAGGCGCTGGATCGCTAATCCAAAGGTTGGGGGTTCGAGTCCCACTCTGCACAAGGTTGTCACTGTCCCCCCCCAGTGGAGCTAACTGGGTTATCAAAGGCCGGCCATGTCTCTCACTGTCAATGGTGTGAGGCATGTAAAAGAACCATTGCTGACTTTCGACAAGAGTAGGCTGCAAAGCCGTCAGCGTGTTTCCACCCTGCGATGGCCTGGCGAGCTGTCCAGGGAGTACTCTGCCCTCGCTCGAAGTTGGCTGGGATGGGCGCCAGCCTCCCCGCGGCCCAAGTTAGGATTAAGCGGGTACAGAAAATGATGAACTGAATTAAATTCAAGCAAAATCATTTCAAATAGATAAATTTTAATCAAATTTACTCATCAAATATCAAATACAATATCAAATATAACCTCTGCTTGTAAATGGTTCCGATGGTCGACAGAGCCATTTGGAAGAAACATGCAACAGTCACATGGTTTCCACCAGCCTCACTTTTCTTGATAATAGCCATCATTGTTTGTAACGAGATGGCTTGCCGCTTTTTCTGATTACCACTATCATTAGTAGGCTTACGCTTCTGACCAACCATATTTACATAGGGTTACAAACGTCCTCAAAACAGTGTAAACACAGAGATCACAGAGACGACGTCTTAACACAAGGGTAACACGCAGTGAACTGGGAAGAAGGAGGGACACGTTCAGTCTGTCGTTTGTAAACAATGGACGCAGCGTCATTACGCCATTGCGTCATTACGTAGGAACGTCTCGTACTACAGAGAGCATGCTAAACTCAAAATTTGACATTATTTTTTTTTTAAACGTAAAATCGAAAAATACATAAACTGAATGAATGCAAGTCGGGGGGGAGCTGTCTGTATATATATATATATATATATATATATATATAAGGTAGGCTGCAAAGCCGTCAGCGTGTTTCTGTCCCTTGCAAAAGGGTTGTGTCAGGAAGGGCATCCAACGTAAAAATCTATGCCAAATCAAAGTGCGAATCATTCGCTGTGGCGAACCCTGATAAAGAGAAAAAGCCGAAAGGAAATCTCATTCCAGTAAAGTATCTAAGTTAATGTTCGTGCGTGAGATTTTATGTTCTTGTAGCATGTTTAACAAACGATACCAAAAGGATGAACTTTATTATGCTTCATGTCCTTTTACATTGCGTCTCCAAGATGGCGCTGCTTAGAGGGCGATGTCGCGGAGTTCTCAGAGTCAAATTGTTTCTTTGTTCTATTTAATTTGTTTTATTTGTTGTTTTGTTTGTTCATGTTTGCACTATGCTCGTCTATGACCAGTCGACAGCTTTGAGATCGGAGTGTCTTCGGGCGTGTATAACTAAGCACGCTCAACTCCTGAGCTAATATGCTATGGTAGCTCAATGCTAGCTGCATCCTGGCTAACAATAAACCCAGGGGGAGTTTTCAGAGACATGTTTCTTTTTATTTCTTTTTATTTGTTTTATTTTTTGTTTTGTTTGTTCATGTTTGGCACTCTGCTCGTCTATGACTGGTCGACCCTACTACAGCTATGAGATCGGAGTGTCTTCATGCGTATATACTTAAGCACGCTCAACTCCTGAGCTAATATGCTATGGTAGCTCAATGCTAGCTAGCCGCATCCCGGCTAACACTAAGCCCAGGCGGGGAGGGGCCAAACGATGGTGGACGAGGCTCCATGCTGTGTTTCTGTGAAACACGGCTCGAGGAGAGTACACCCAACGAGGCGATTGCACCAGCCGGCTACACAGCCGTCATCCTGTGTGATCCCAAGCGCCAAACTAATTGTTAGCCAGGGTGTGGCTAACATTGAGCTACCATAGCATATTAGCTCTCGATAGGAGTTGTTGCGTGCTTAGTTGCCCGAAACTGAAGCTGCTCATAGCTGTAATAGGGTCGACCGGTCATAGACGAGCATAGTGCAAAACATGAACAAATGAAACAAATTAAAACGAACAAAGAAACAATTTGACTCTGAGAACTCCGCGACGTCGCCCTCTAGCCAGCGCCATCTTGAAGACGTCACTCCAAGTTCAATGTAAAAGAACATGAAGCACTGTACTGTGTACGTGTAAGTACTGTACTGAAATAATAATTGAAAAAGACTTTAAAACGAGTGCTTTACAACAGTATATGCTGTATAATGTTCATATTTTATCATAAATAAAAACAAGAGTAAAAATTGAAAAGTTTTTCTTAATCATTACTATATTTTAAGACATTAATACTGTATTAATGAGTACGACTGTCTATAGAATGTGTTTAAGGAGCACATTTTAGCGCATGTAATAGATACACAGTATTTTATTCCGGCTGCTCATTCACGCATGTGACATAATACATGGGGTTTTACTTCCGGGCACAGAACTCGCGGATTATCTCAATTCGCTGGAGGGCCCGGAACCGAACCCCCGTGAATGTCAAGGGCCGACTGTACCGGTAAGACAATAATAACGGTTTATTTAAAATGTGGGGTTTTTTCTGTGCGACAGTTTGTATATGTAAAGAATGCTGATATGAAATTTTAAACAAAACACATTAACTGTTGCCAGTCACAGGTTAATGAACAACTCTGTAGGGTTTATATGTGTGTAAATCTGACTCCGGACATCAGTGCCTCACCAGGCATGAACCTCACCATACGTCACTGATATATATATATATATATATATATATATATATATATATATATATATATATATATATATATGTATAGGGAGAGACAGAGAGAGAGAGAGAGAGAGAGAGCAGTAACAGTATTCTATAATAGTACTATGAGTTTATGATATCACCAGACATCTGCTGCAGATTCTATCAGACGTCAACAAAGCATCATGCTGTGATTTCTTTACCACAGAATAATCATTATACATGAACGTATTACATGCATTTTCCTTCCGCTCAGTATGGTGACATAGTGGCTAGCATGTTGGCCTCATAGCAAGAACCGGCAGGACAGAAATATTGATCTGAGTCTTGGGTTTTTCTATGCAGAGTTTGCATGTTTACATGTGCATTTATGGCATTTTGGCAGACACCCCTATCCAGGAGTAACTATTTATCATTTATATATATATATATATATATATATATATATATATATAAATGATAAATAGTATCTATATAGTATATATATATATATATAAGATAAATAGTATATATATATATATATATAAGGTATATGTATATCTTCTTCTTCTCTTTCGGCTTTTTTCCTTTCTCGGGAGTCGCCCCAGCGAATCATCTGATTCGCACATTTGATTTGGCAGAGGTTTTTACGTCGGATGCCCTTCCTTTCACAACCCTTTAGCAAGGGACAGAAACACGTCAACGACTTTGCAGCTACTCTTTACGAAAGTCAGCAATGGTTCTTTTACATGCCTCTCACCATAGACAGTGAGAGACATGGCCCGCCTTTGATAACCCAGTTAGCTGCGCTGGGGGGGTCAGTGACAACCTTGTGGGGACTTGAACCCCCAACCTTAGGATCAGCGATCCGGTGCCCTATCCACTAGACCACCACTGCCCCCATATATATATATATATACACACACACACACACACACACACACACATACACACACACCCACACACATAACAGAGCACCTGGGGGTTAAGAATCTTGCTCAAGGTCTCAACTGTGACAGATTGGTGGTACCAGGGCTTCAATCACCAACCTTCAGATCAGTAATCCAAAGCTTTATCCACTGAGGTGCCACTGCCCTGTAGGTTACATCAGGGTAATCCAGTTTCCTCCAATAGTCCATGCATTTTATGTTAACTCGAAATACAAGCTGTGATGGTCAGGTAAACGGTTCAGGGTGCACCCTGCCTTCACCCAGCATCAGCTGACACAGGCTCCACCCTCCCCGCAACAGTCAGCAGTTTGGCAAATGAATGACTGAATTAATTAGTAATTCCTCTGTGAGGATCACTTAGGATTCAGCATCATCAGTTCATTCAGTTAATTTTCTGTAACCCCTTAATCCTAAGTAGAGTCACGCGGAGGCTGGTGCCCATCCCAACCAACTACGGGCGAGGGCAGAGTACACTCTGGACAACTCGCCAGGCCATCGCAGGGCAGAAACACACTGATGACTTTGCAGCTACTCTTGTTGAAAGTCAGCAATGGTTCTTTTACATGAACCTCGCACCATAGACAGTGAGAGACAGGGCTGGCCTTTGATAACCCAGTTAGCTGCACTGGGGGGACAGTGACTACCTTGTGGAGGGTGAGACTCGAACCCCCAACCTTAAGATCAGCAATCCAGCACCCTATACCACGAGGCCACCACTGCCCTATATTCAGCATTATACTACATTTAAAAGTGCTCTACACAAAGCCCATGCACCACACTATCTATTTGAGACAGAAGCTGACTTACTTGGGATTCATCTACAATCTTCCTTTATATCTGCACTACACAGGGTATAATAACACCTCCAAAACACTCCATACTCGTGCCTGCAGTCTATCTAGCGAACTAGGTGACCAATATAGATCCATTTAGGCTTCCTGCTCGCTATGTAATGGCTGTTATAGCCTATGCAGTGCAATATGATAACAATACAGCTCTGTTTGGGACACAGCCTGTTGGCTTTAACTGTCCTAATCTTATACAGCCTGGTATATAGGGCACTTCATAAGCAATTCAGATTAGTTTGGAACACAGCATGAATCTCATTTAACATTCAGGTACCTACTCAGAATAAAATGGTCCTGTGTGATCCACATGGATTTGTTTGAAACACAACCTGGTTCTCATATCGCAAAATGTATTCTGCAGACTTCCCAGGCACAATATGGATAATATGGATCCAATTGGAATGCATTGTTGGGATCATTTGGTCTTCACCCTACCTAGTGGATTATTATATAAGAAATACTGGTCTATTTGGAAAGCAGCTGGACTCTCATTCAGCATTTAGCCTCCTAATCCCTATGAAATGGCCTTGACAGCTGATTGAGTGCACTATATAACCAATATGAATACGTTTGGATCAGACCCAAAGTCTCATTGACATTTAGGTACCTAATCCCTATTAAATACTTTTTTATACTCTGCAGGGTGAACTACAGAACTCTTATGGATTCATTTGGAATGCAGCCTGATTCTTATTTTGTATTCAATTTATGTAAAGCCCACCCTATGAAACATATGACCAATATTCCTCCATTTGCAACCGTGCTCAACTCTCATTTGGCAGTGAGCTCCTTATTCCCAACAGCCTACATAGGACAGGTATGTAGGATATCACCAATACAGAGCCAAGTGGAATGCAGGCTGTATCTTATTTGGCATTCAAGTACCTGATTTGTCCGTGGTGGGTTTTTTTTTTTTACATTCTACATGGTGCACTATGATGAAGATGGATACATTTGGGACGCAGCCTGACTCTTTTTTTTAAGCATTCAGCTCCCGAACACCTACACAGTGGCTTTTACAGTATGCTTAGCTCAATATATGACCACTACAAATCAATTTTGGACAAAGCCTTTTGACATTCAGCTTCCTCCTCCTTAGATAATGACTCCACAGCATACAAAGTGTACCACATGACCACTACAGAGCCATTTGAAATGCAGCCACAGGCTGATTTGGCATTCGTATGCCGATTCCCATCACAACTGTTTCTACGACCTATCTAGGGCACTATATGAGCAATAAAATCTGTTTGGGAGGCAGCATGTCTCTCTGTTCTTCATGTACAGATTTAGAGGTGATTTTAAAAGCTAACATAACAAGTAAAACACCTCAAAGTTCCACTGGTACATTTTAAATTAGACCTCATAATGACACGTCTGGAGGCGACATCACAAGAGAGGAACACAAATGGCTCAAAGTGAACACACGAGAAGAGCGGCACAGGAGCACAAAATCCTAATTCGGGGCTGTGAAGCTCACTGTTATCATCCGGAGGAAAAAAAAAGCAGCAGAAAGGTCTTGTGTGAAATTAGGAAGCTAATTAGGGTAATCAGTTTCTGCAAATAGAGCACATCTGATAAAGGGATGGAGAAAAAATAGATAAGCATAAGAGAATGATGAAGAGTAAACGACACATTGGACCAATGGGGATGGAAGGATGAACAGAAGGAAAACAGTTGACATCAGCGCCCAGGGCGCTTAAAAAATTGGAGTGGGTGGGCGCTTATTAAAATGCTTACCAGTGGAGTGGAACGGTAAGTGCTTATTACCATCGAGGTGGAAAACGTGAATAATAACAGAACAATAAAAAAAAAGTTTTACTGGTTCAGTTCATTTTCTGTAACCGCTTAATCCTAATTTGGGTCGCGGGGAGGCTGGTGCCAATCCCAGCCAACTTCGGGCGAGGGCAGAGTACACCCTGGACAGCTCGCCAGACCATCGCAGGGCGGAAACACGCCGACGGCTTTGCAGCCTACTCTTTATGACAGTCAGCAATGGTTCTTTTACATGCCTCACACCATAGACAGTGGGAGACATGGCCCGCCTTTGATAACCCAGTTAGCTGCACTGGGGGGCACAGGGACAACCTTGTGGAGAGTGGGACTCGAACCCCCAACCTTAGGATCAGCGATCCAGCTATAGGGATACCATTAGACCACCACTGCCCAAGTTTTACTGGTATTTGTGTTATTCATTTTGTGGTATCAACCAAATTACTCACATGAAAGCTGAAAATAAACAGAAAACAAAAAAAAAGACCCTTTAATTTTCTCTCCCAGTGCTGTTCCTTTAAATATTTTCCCCCAAAGTAAAATTGAGCCAATCAACATGAATTTCAACTATAGCACACAGCACATGGCACGTTGAAAAGCACATGGCCAGGAATGTCTTTAAATGTATAAAGTTCGTGATCAGGAGATTCAGGTGAAAAATACTCATCATCACTTTCTGATAGGTCCATATCTGGCTCATCGCTCCATTCATTCAGAGTATCTCATAGTTTTGCTGTAGCAGTTTCTAATGTTTCATCTTGTTGGACATTTACCAAGAGAACACTGCAAAATATTTTCCTGTTTTTCAAAGCATGGCAGAACGATCAAATGTGTTGTTACTGATGAACAAACTAGACATTCCCCAGTGGCAGGAGGTCTTGAAATACCATATAAACTCACTTTTACAGGCAGTGAACGCCTCATTTTACGGGTACAGCGAGATTGATCGAATAAAATTGGTAAGTTTGATCGACGATTTTGCTCCCAGTACACATGGGCAGTTATTAGACGTAGGATAAAAAAAAAACAAAAAAAAACACTGGTGGGAGGGGCGCTTATTGGAGCAGGACACTTATTACGTCGAATACGGTATTATTATAAGATCATCAATAATAAAATTGCATCTTTAACAGAAGGACTCCTTGAGCATAATTAAGTACACTGATAGAATATGATGTTTCGAAAAGGAATGAGGGAAGTGGTGGGACCAAAAAAATAGTAAGGAGTGAAGGAGTTTTATAAAGAGGAGGAAAGGAAAAGGAGTATGACAGGAACGTAAATAAAAGATGGAGAGAGAAAGACGATGAGGAGTCAGAGAACAAGGAAAAAGAAAGGTTTGCATATATATAAATACATAAATATATATTTCATAGTTGTTTTTCCCTGTGATGGCCTAGCGAGCTGTCCCGGGTGTACCCCACCTCTGCTTGGAGTCTGCTGAGATGGGTGCCAGCCTTCCTGTGACCCTAATTAGAATTAAGCGATTCAGAAAATGAATGAATGAATTAATGAACTACTGCTGAGGGCCAATTTAACTAAATAAACAGCTCGGTATCTACAAACGTTATTGCTATCATTAATGCAGTAAAGATTTGCAATAAAACAACCCAGGAAAAGAATTGTGTGTTTTATTTTTATTTCCGCTCACTGAGACGTAGGGAAGTCTTGTCTCATAAACATGAAAATCGTCTCTGGTTTTAAACATTTCTTACATAAGGGCCATAACAATTTGTAGAAAATATAAATACTGTGTAGACAAAGCTGATGTCTTTGAAACTCACAAATATTTGTCCTCTTTAGTTGTGTAAAGCAGGGGTCCCCAACCACTGGTCCATGGACTAGTACCGGTCCACGGCTCAATTGGTACTGGTCCGCAGAAGAAATAATTCATTACAGTGGTACCTCACTTTACGAAAGTCTCACCAAATGAAAAGTGCAGGTTACGAAACTCATTTTCCTAAAATTTTTGTCTCTGGATACGAAACAAGTGCATGTTACGAAAGCGCCATCTTAAAAATTCAAACGCGCAATTCAAAAATTAAAACACACCATTCAAACAATGCATGAGCTGCTCTCCCATCAATGACATTCAAACATCCTACCCCACTGGCCTCCCATTGGCTAGGAGGGATGATGCAGCCACCTCCCATTGCGTATCATCCAACATCCCGCCCCGCTGGCCTCCTATTGGCTAGGACGGATGACGCAGCGCTCTCTTATTGGCTATCTCCCAACATCCCGGCCTGCTGGCCTCCCATTGATTAGGATGGATGACGCCGCTCCTTCCCAGCTACCATAATGCTTTGCGTGTAAAGGACAGAGTTACTGTTGTTTCATGTTTTATTTCTTGACTCAGGCTTTTAACCTTCCATAAACATTAGTAAGATTATAACTCTGCTAAGAAGACAGAAGGAGGTCTTAAACGGTATGCTTTTATCATTTTTAAAGGGTTTAGGGGGTAGTATTGGGAGCCTTGGAATGAATCACACGTTTTACATGTAAAATGCGATTCAGTTTATGAAAAATGCAGGTTACGAAAAAGGCTCTGGAATGGATTAATTTCGTAAAGTGAGGTACCTCTGTTTTTCCGTTTTATTTATTATCTGAGTCTGAACGATCTTTATTTTTGAAAAATCTTTTATTTTGAAAAATGACCAGATTCTCTCGGTTACATGTCGGTCATTTGAGCGCTAAAATGTAACCCACAAGAGGACGACACATGACCAAAGGTGAGTTGGACATGTTTCAAACAATAGCGGGAGTTTTGGGTCAGACTGAGCCTTCATTCTCCCAGCTGGTCCACCATCACCTGTGTTGTTGTTGTTGGTTTGGTTTTTTTTTTTGTTTTGTTTTTTTTAGAAAAGTTCAAGCTCTACTTCCCAACCAACTTTATTTCAGCTGTTGAAAAAATAACATTCATGGAGTGCTTATTATTATTATTATTATTATATTGATGACGATACTACTACTACTACTACTACTACTACTACTACTAATAATAATAATAATAAATATAAATAAATTATATTTACAATATAAACAATCTATGGAACCAACCTCCCCCCCCCAGTCCACCGTAAAATTGTCAAGCGTTGACCTGGTGTAAAGCATAAAACCCATAAGAATATAATTTACATATATTTATAACAATATAATATTAATATTCAGGCAATATAAGTAGTTTTTATTCGAGTATCACAAGTGTTAGGCAAAAGTTTTTCAATTCTGATTCTGTTTTGTTTTTGTGAGTTTTGGTGTCCGTATAAACACACTCTCTAAATCTATCACTTTAGACATGGGATTAAGGGTTTTGCATAGGATTCTAGCAGACTGAACAAATGTCCAAAATTATGTGCTTTCCAAAAACCTTTGTGCAGTTCGACACCATGAAAGTCACAACAATTTTTGAGCAGATTGAAGCCTGTTAATTTTAATGTGCACAAAGTTAGGCTATAAACCTGTGTACTGGATCAGGGATGGTTTTGACTCTCTAATGACATGATTTAGATATTAATTTTATTAATTTTCTGTAACCGTTTAATCCTAATTAAAGTCGTGGGGAGGTTGGCGCCCATCCCAGCTGACTCCGGGCGAGGGCAGAGTACAACCTGGACAGCTCGCCAGGCCATCGCAGGGCAGAAACACGCTGACGGCTTTGCAGCTCCTCTTGTCGAAAGTCAGCAATGGTTCTTTCACATGAACCTCTCAGCATAGACAGTGAGAGACGTGGCCGCCATTGAACACAGTTAGCTGTACTGGGGGAACAGTGACAACCTTGTGGAGGGTGGGACTCGAACCCCCAACCTTAGGATCAGTGATCCAGCACCTTTACTACCAGGTTACCACTGCCCCTGAGATCTTGTGTCCCAATTTGTGGTTCCATTAGCACAGTCATACACAAAGAGTAAAACATATGTGTGAGAGAGAGACAGAGAGAGAGAGAGAGAGAGAGAGAGAGAGAGAGGAAGGAGATTGTAATGGAAAGAAAGAAATAGAGAGAATAAAACAGGAGGTGAGAGATTAAACAGGTGAAAGGGCATTCCTATTTCTCTATCTTCATCAGTCTGTGTGTGTGTGTGTCTCTCTCTCTCTCTCTCTCTCTCTCTCTGTCTCTCACATACACACACACACACTTTCTCTTCTTTTTCTATCTCTCTTCTTTCATTAATTTATCTCTAATGCTTGTTCAGTTTTTTCTGACTCTCTCTCTCTCTCTCTATCTATCTATCTATCTGACTCTACATCCATCGGACTCTCCCTGTTTTTCATCTCTGTTGCTCTCTTCATCTGTCTCTCTCTCTTTCTCTCTCTCTCTCTGTCTCTCACATACACACACACACTTTCTCTTCTTTCACTTTTCATTTCTTTCTATCTCTCTTTCATTAAATTTCTTTCATTAATTTATCTCTAATGCGTCTTCAGTTTTTTCTGACTCTATCTATCTATCTATCTATCTATCTATCTATCTATCTGACTCTACATCGGACTCTCCCTGTTTTTTCATCTCTGTCTCTCTCTTCATCTGTCTCTCTCTCTCTTTCTGTCTGTATGAGTCACTCTCTTTCTCTCTCTCTCTCTCTCTGTCTCTCACATACGCACACGTTCTCTTCTTTCACTTTTCATTTCTTTCTATCTCTCTTTCATTAAATTACGTTCATTAATTTATCTCTAATGCTTGTTCAGTTTTTTTCTGACTCTCTCTCTCTCTCTCTCTCTCTCTCTGTCTCTCTCTCTATCTATCTACCTATCTATCTATCTATCTGACTCTACATCGGACTCTCCCTGTCTTTTCATCTCTGTCTCTCTTTTCATCTGTCTCTCTCTCGCTTTCTGTCTGTATGAGTCTCTCTCTCTCTCTCTCTCTCTCTCTCTTTTTGTCTGTATGAGACTCTCTCTCTCTCTCTCTCTCTCTCTCTTTCCCTCTCTCTCACCTGTCTATTACTCTCACTCTCTGTCTCTCATTGATTCATTAGGTAATGAGTATATTAGTCGGCACAGATGGCGGCACTCACAAATCAACAAGTCTTTGGGATATGAGGATGGAGTGATTGCAGGATTGAGGAAAAAAGGAAAGGCGAGAGAGAGCGAGAGGGAGAGAGAGAGAGAGAGAGAGCTAAACAGGGAGATCGGACTGATATCAGTACGTATTGATATCACAAGCATGTGCAATCACCTAAAAACACTCAAGGAACATCCACACACCTTTCATCATATTAAAAATTCCAGGATTATATAATACATCAATATGCAAATTAAAAACGTTCTCAATATCACTAATGTTAGCTAACCTAGCGAGGACGTTTGAAAACTAGCGGTAATCTTTCTCTGTGGGAGTGCAGCATCAGTTTATACCATCGCACTGACAAATGTCAGCGCACGTTATCATGATAACCAAGATTCTATCGCATCAACAGCGTTAGGCAGGTTAGCTCCCCCCCGGACCCGAGAGATTCAAGGCCACTGCAGCTCGAAGACGGCGGATATTACTCTTTGTACATTCCATCATCTTATGATCTATATGCAAGTGCTGAGAAAGTTTCTATTTCACAAAATGTCTTCACTTCTTCAAATATCGCTACAGATCAATCATAGACCCCACCTCCTCTATTGGACTCCACCTCTCTATTAGAATCAACCCAAACTCCAACCCCTTTTTGCCCCTATAAATCAACATAAGCTGATCTAGAGCAGCCTGGCTTCGTCAAAAATACTTGGGGAAAAAAATGGTAGAATAATATGCATAAGTCAAATAGGACAAACAATACACCTCTGTGTGTGCATGTGTGTGTATTTGTTATTTGTGTGTGTGTGTGTGTGTGTGTGTGTGTGTGTGTGTGTGTGTGTGTGTGAGAGAGAGAGAGAGAGAGAGAGAGAGAGAGAGGTCATTCAACATCATGATCATCGTTTTTAGCTTTACTGCAAAACATAAAATACCCTAGATTTATTTTTATCCAATACCTACCATGCCATCTCTCTCTCTCTCTCTCTCTCTCTCTCTCTCTCTCTCTCTCTCTCTCTCACACACACACACACATACACACATATTTACACACACACACACACACACACACACACACACACACACACACACATTACAATAGTTTATTTCTTGGCTGTAATTTCAGTATGTAGAGTTTCGAGGCAGGTGATGATGGTGGTATAGTTGCTGATGATGTCACACATACCCAGAACCCCCAGTCTGTAATTCATGGTGACGACGATAACATTGCCATAGGCGGCAAGAACACTTGCGTCGAACATACTTCCTGATCCCTCCATATATGAACCTCCATGGATGAACAACATGACCGGCTTCTTTCGACGGTCTCGGATATCTGAGAACACACACACACACACACACACACACACACACACACATACACACACACACACACACACACACACACACATACATGAAATTAATTAATAATTTTCTCCTACAGCATGTGCAGTAACTTGCTACTGATAAGGATTTTCTCTTAAATGGTACCAGCACCGAAAAAATTAAAGTCATGGATGCGTTTGGGTTCCATTTGTTGGGTTAACCATTACAAATCACCAGTCCACATTTTATGTAAATATCTTGAATGGTTTCCGAGATAGAGCCTGTTCCGTTACCCCCGTTTCAAGCCACTGGTTCGGACATCATTTGGAGCACGTTTGGGGAGTCTATGAAACAAGAATTATTACTTTCTACAAACAAGTAATGTCATTTCTCAGTCATGTCTAAAACCTAGTTCTGCGTTATGGAGGTTCAGACATCTCAGGTAAAAGGTTTTGTAGTGAAAGCCATTTCAAAATGCTTTTTTTTTTTTCAAATTATGGTAGCACCAAATTGTCAAAGATGGCATTTTTAGACACCCATAGTTTCAAAATTAGACATCTACAAAGCCCAATTGTAGTATTTTCTAAGACAATGGGATAGACTAAATCACTGTCATTTTTTTGGAGGCCAGTTCTTCTCACTTTTGAAGTTATTGTTCCTCAAAAATGCCTCAAATTGCAATTTACGCTGTGGAAAAAAAATGACCGAAAAGTAGCAAAATCTTTGAAAATTCATTCAAATTTAACGAAGTCATTAACCTGAAACGTTTGTTTCTACGGTATAAATAATAACCTGCTTAATCCATTTGAAGCATAAGGTTTTGGCTATCTCCAATGGTGTGGGGTTTAAAGGGGGTCAGACAAGTGACATTTGACAAAAATGCCGAAAATCTTCAAATTTTGAAAATCCGTTGGACTTCAACCAACCAAGCCAACAGCTTGAAACTTTTGTTTCTATAGTATAATGACCTGCTCAATCCATTGGCAGCATCAGATCAGATTTAGGCTATCTACCATGGTGTGGGGTGGGAAGGAGGTCAAAACATATTAAATGGCAAAATGTCAAATTATAATCATTTTGGAAAATTCAAATATTCAAAGAATCAGACACAGCCAAAATCATGGCACACCTACACACATGTATTGCACAAGGCTATCGTGTACAATACAAAGTAGCTTCAAAATTCCGAGATAATGAAATATCATTTCCCATTGCAATGAATCAGTTCAATTGTTTTTTTTTTTCGGTAATAAAAAGATCTGAGATATTCCAAGATCCGTTTCAGAGTATTGAACTCTTCATTCAGTGGAAAAACAAAACGGATCATATCAACAAGCAATCCTATTATTGATAATGATGATCATTCTACCTTGAGTGGCTGGGGGCGTGGCCTCGAGTACACATACAGCAGCTGATTTTAGACAGGAATGTATGCATTGTCATATAATGTAGGCTGTCTGTATAAACCTTGAATAATAAATAAAAATAAAGTACTGTAATTATAAAAAATACCATGTGTTTGTTTACTTATTACTAATGTTTAATACTAATTAAATATTACATATATAACATTAGATATTAGCATATGTTATTATATTAATTATAGTACTAATACTATAAGCAACGTTGTGAATTTTTCATGATGACACAGTATTGTAAAAGTAAGATTTCTCCATCAAAACACTATTAAATAGCCTCAGACTAAGTAGGAGTCTGAATTTACCTCTGAAGAACATGTCCTGTCTGTTGATTTTGAAATTGGAAGCCATAAATTAAATAAAACTCTGTCGGAAGTAGGAAATGCAAATTCCGTTCATGTTTAACCAGCGAGCTGATCAATTCAGAGTCATGGTCTATATTTATCGCAAGATTTCAACAAAACAGCCACGCTAGAAAATCCTATAAACAATAAAGGTTATATTCCGATCACAGATATATATTACTCATCCAAGTATGGAATAAATAGATCAGAAATAACGGTCTCCTTCTCAGACGCGTCCATGATGGTTGTGGCCATCTTGGCGTGTGATAGTTAATACCACTTTTTTTGAGGGGGACTCGCAGTTAAATTGCCTGGAGCGTCGCGCTAGTGTATTCTTGAGCTTCCATTCAAATTTCATTTTAAACCAGATGAAAATCTCGAAATTTTGTTACCTACTTTGTTTGGGTTATATTTGACCAATTTTTAAAGAACTGAAAATCGTCTTGAGGATATTTATAAATATGAAGTTTTTTTTTTTTTTTCAAAATGGTGAAATATACCCCTGACAAACTGGGTATGGCTGGAAAGCTGGAGATTCACTACTGAATACGGTAATGGTTTAAACCACGTCCGTCATATCAGTGCGACGCGTGAGCCGATTTCGTGGACGATGCCTTGCAACCGGGGCACGGTGCACTTGAGATCTCATCAAAACAAAGGCGCTCTAATCAAGGTTGGTGAAAAATCAACACAAACAGTCTAAAATTGAAATGTTCCTTTTCTATGAACATGGCTGAATTTGGTACCACGAGAACAGGAATGAAATGAACTTTTAACACAATAAATTTATTCAGCACTATTTGCTTACAAGGGCTGCATTTACTGGATGAAGTTTGATTGTTTTCAGCCGTCAGACTTAGCTGTGTCACAATTCCTGAGTGAATCACGTGGCAGTGCCGGTACTTGTGCTACTTGTAATAATAAAAGAACAACTTGATAAATCATTACAGCCGATGCTGGAGACTCCTTCCGTACAGGTCACGTTTCTGCATGAATACTTTCAGCATGCCCCTCACAGGGCTCATTATTTCTGTACAAATCTGCACTAGTGCCAGAGCTGTCGTTCTGGAAAAGTAATCGACACCTTCTGATAACCAATTAGAACTGAGATTGAAAAGAGTTAAGAGGTTGATGTACAGTATAATGTATTACACTGTATTGTATCCTTGCGAATGTTTGGGTTTTTTTTTTTTTTTTTTTGCTTTGGTAAAATACTTTTCCTGTTCAGACCCTGTGTTTTCACAATTCTTTTGGATTTAGAAAACGAGGAGTGCGACTGGTGAAAATGATGACACCAAAATACATGGTAGAAAAATGAGGCAGTAATATCGAAGAGGACGCAGAAGCCTGGGGTTTTATTTAGAGCTTCGCAGACAGTAATTTTCTGGTTGTTTACAATTTTCTTCATAAGTAAGTGGACATCTTGACACATCAGGGTGATGTGTGTGTGTGTGTGTGTGTGTGTGTGTGTGTGTGTGTGTGTGTGTGTGTGTGTCGGTGACTTTTCTTGCTCAATTACAGTGATTTGCTTTTGGGGATGGCCCTTTTCTTTTTTCCCCCTCACAAAACTTTATGTGATTTATTTACTGACTGTTTTTCAGAACTTGATTTAGTGCACACTGAGAGACCTCAGATGGAACTGTGTAGCCAAAATGAGTCCCTAATGGAGCAATAACTTCTAAAGAACGTGTGTGTGTGTGTGTGTGTGTGTGTGTGTGTGTGTGTGTGTGTGTGTGTGTGCGCGTGTGTGGCCATTTCCCAGTGCAATTATTGGGATTTCTTATACACACACCACAAGAGATTCCAAAATGGTATAAGAAAAACAGAAAGCAATTTAAAACACAAATCAATTTATAGGTGCTTTATTAGTGATGTCTGTTATGCTGTTCTATCAGTGATCTACCGCCAATGTCTACCTCATACTCAGGGAAAATTTATAAAGCATTGATTATAAAGAATCGTAGCATATGATTATTAATGCCGGATGAGTTCATCTTGGCTCCATTTTTAAAGTCAAGCTCTTTTATCATTATTCTATTGGTATTGTCTGTTTCGAATCCTTACTCTATTAGTAATGCCTGTCTCTTTTATCCTCAATCTATTAGTAATGTCTGTCTAGCATCACCTACATTAATAGAATCAACGTCACTCTGTAGTTTTACAGATGACAAGCCACACCTTATATAAGACGCACCCACTTCAGTACATAACATCCCCACTGAAAGAAGGCAGACTTGAAACTCAAACCCTAACCCTACCTACACATGTAATACTGGGCATGTCATGTAGTAGACGTGTCATGTACGCAGTAGGGACCCTTGGAAGAAGCAGTGCCTGCAGGTACTGTCAGTAATACTAACGACAATCTTTGCTAATTTAGCAACGTCTGGATCTTTTCTGCTCACTCTGATAATGCTGATAAAGAGTCTTAGATGTTGGTTCTATCGGTGCTCTGTTGGTGGTGGCTGGCTTTCTCTTTTATTCTCACTGTCTGCAATGTCTATCCTGTTTATCCTGACTCTGTTAGGAATGTCTGTCCCTTTTATTATCATCCTATAGGCAATTTCCCTCTGTCCTTTATTCTCTTCTTAGTGAAACGTGCTTAACTCCCACTTTTAACATTTCTCCATCTGTGGTGTTAAACACCCCCCCCCCACCCCGCACGCACAGTGTGTGTCCCCCCCGCGCGCAGTGTGTGTTTGTATATGTGTGTCAGAGCTGGCCGGTTAGCCCATGCGTCTGCTCTGTGCAGGATCTGTGGATAATTCATATGAACAGCAGACCAACTGGAAACAAAACTAACAGCCATGGCATCTGTTTCTCCAGACGAGAGAGAAACACAGTGGCAGAATGTGATAGAGAAAGAAAGAGACAGATGGAGCAGAAAACAAGAGGAGGGAAAGGAGAGGGCTGTGGAGAGAAAAAGAGAGAAAGTAAAGAGGAAAAGGTGGGACACGTAAAGCAGATGGCAAAAGAGTGAAAGAAAAACAAACGAAAAAGGACAGATAGATGAAAAAACACACAGAGAGAGAGAGAGTGAGAGAGAGAGAAAAGAAATGGCCTTGAAAACAGGAAAAGTTATACAAACCAAGGTCTTTTCATGGACACACACAAGCTCTCTTGCTCTCTCTCATGCTCTCTCTCTCTCTCTCTCTCTCTCTCTCTCACACGCACACACACAGCTGTGATTGCCTGGTCGCTATGGAAACTGCCTCTCTGCCTAATAGAGGCTCCATTCCACAGCACTGACTCACTCAGGCCTGTTGCCACGGAAACAAATTCTACGCACGTCCTTGCACGCTCGCCCGCATCAACACCTGAATACACACGCACACACAGAGGTTTGAAACCTCTTGCTGCCTCGCTATCTTTTCTACCTTACGCTCTCTATCGGTCTCCCTCTTTCTTTCTCTCTTCACCATCCCCATCTCTGCCTAGCTATCTTTGTCAGTCTGTCTGCCTTTCTCTTTATCTCTCTCGTTCCCTTTCTTTCTCTCTCCACTGAGTTCAACTATTTGCTAATTTCCCACATGAATTGTAAACATGTTCGATTATTCTGGTGTTAGTATAGCGTGTCCCTTACAACCCACACATGCACACATTAATACAACTTCTCTTTTTAGCATGCGATGATTGCATGATAAGTCATGGCGGCCATTTGTGCAACATAATTGTAAAAATGCTAACATTAGCAATACTAGCAATACCAAGAATGCTAACAATAATCATTATGCTAACAACAGTTTCAAGTTTATCCCCGAAGTCAGACCTCCGTCCTAAGCGTTATATTGTGCACTACCTGGTGCTGAGGTGTGAAAGAAGATAATTATTAAATTTGCTCAGAGTTTACAAACCAAGCTAGCTTAGTTTTAGTGACAGAAGCTAGATACCAACCAGAAAACCGTTTTGTGACACAGCAGTTTTATTTTTATGCTTAGCTAATCCAATGACATCTCGCTCTCTCTCTATTTCTCTCATGCTGATATACAGTAATCTTACTCACGCGCGCACACACACACACACACACACACACACACACACAGGGAAAAAGCCTATATTTGTGTTGCCTGGAAACAAACTGGTACAAAAAGATCAATAAAAATACCAAATTAGCACCTGAGAAAACTCGTGCGCTCTCTCTCTCTCTCTCTCTCTCTCTCTCTCTCTCTCTCTCTCTGTCTCCCTCCCTCCCTCTCTCCATCATAGTGTGAAAATGTAGTTTTAATGGGCAGCTCAGAAAAAAAAAATCACTGGACCCATTTGAATCCAAAACCCAGCATCTTATGTCGGTGTGCGTGTTTGTTCTTAATGCATCCGTGTGAAGCTGGTACTCTTCCCAGACTTCCCTTCTGATTATTAACGAGGACCAATCACAATGAGTTTGTTTAGAACGGAGTAGGAGCAAGAATACAATTCATCTCAAGGGTATTGAAAGGGTTCTTCTGGGGCTCTTTAAGGGTTTTGGACAAGCCCAGTTTGTGTGTACCTGTGAACAGCAATGACGGTGAAAGTTCATATCAGAACCTTATACTATCTAAATCTTTGGTTCTTAACCTGGGTTCGATTGAACCCTAGGGGTTCGGTGAGTCAGTCTCAGGGGTTCGGCGGGGGTCAAGACACACACCCGACTCATATTCATGATGGCACGCCCCGCTTGGGCATCATTGACTGCAGGTGATCATGCTACATTGCTTGGCCAATCGGTGCTGCAGGAAATTTGGTGTGCTTAGTAGTCGACTTGTGACTGTTGTGATGGTACATCATGTGATTTCTTAATGTTTTAATTCTTACTATATTGAGCAAAAACAGAAAGTGGTCAGACGAATATGTACAACATGGATTCACATATATAACGGAACGTGATGCTTGTCAGCATCCTATCTGCATGATTTGCGAAGTAGGATCAACCCCCGCTGTTAATGTACGTTCATTTTGGTGCCCCAGTAAAAACATATACCTATGTCTTGAATTTGAAAAAAAAACATATATTGTTTTTCAATAAAGGAGGGTTCGGTGAATAAGCATATGAAACTGGTGGGGTTCAGTACCGCCAACAAGGTTAAGAACCACTGATCTAAATTAACCTGTGTTCAAGTAGGAAATGGAATCCTTTTCCTTTCTTTAAACAGGAATACTATGGAGAATCCGTTTTAGAAGATTCTGTGGAGGCTGAAGCCTTAAGAAGACAAGAAACGTTTGAGGATCTCTTTTATCTAAAATGATTGAGGAGTGGTCATGGTAAAGCACACCTTGGAGTATTTAAATAACACTTGCAGAATTGTCTTTGGACCGAACTCTGATTCTCTAAGGAGAGGCAAAGTAAAACCTATTTCTGAATGTAAGATCTGGAAGAAAAACCCAAAAGGAAACATAGGTTTAGGTTTCCCTCTTCAAAGAAATAAGAGAAGACATTCAGAGGAGAACCCATTCAGAAGGTTTAAAAGCCCTGAACGAACGAACCCTGAACGAACCTGGGACTTTTTTTTTGTTTCAGTTCTTTTGGAAAGATCAATCAGGAAGCACAGAGAACCTCCACAGAACCATTTTACTTCTCTAAACTAGAAATCATAGAGCAGGTTCCAAAGAGAACTTCATTCTGAAGGAAAGGAGCCTTTGGTGTCCAAAGAACCCGCATTTATTTTCTGAAATATTCCAGCTGTGCTTGAAATACCAATCAGGAATTTGTTCTGAAACCGGAAACTCCTGGACAGTTTCAGGACTTTTTATTTGCTCGGAAGGTTCTCAAGTCAGTTCAGAGTAATAATAACCCTGGTTTTGTGGAGGCTGTGCTGCTGATGCTGTGATGCTTTTATGGACGCTGCGTGTTGTTCAGCAGGACTGGTGAAGGTCAGGATTTTATTGACCCAGACTCGCAGGAATGTTTCACAGGTACACGAGCTTAGCAGAGAGATTAACGTAGCATGATTTACAGAGGGAGACGGAGAACATAAAGCCTGAAAGCATCCTTTCTCACATTCAAACTGAACAGTTTTTTATTTTGTATTTTCAGATAAATAAAATCAAATCTGACTGTAAAATGTACGGTGCCCTTTCATATGGTAACCTAACGCACTGATACTGACACAGATGCTAATATTCTAATACTGTAACTGACATTAATACAGTACTGACAATGAAACTGACACAAATACTGATACTGACACTGATGCTAATATGAATACAGGGATACCTCACTTTCCGTGGTTAATTGGGACCGAGATCCCCCCGCGACCACCGAATTCCTCGAAGTAGGATCAACCCCGCCAAATGACGTATGCGTACATGTATATGTGTATATAATATCAATAAATACATATTCAATGCTATAAATGCTTGTAATAACAATTAAACACTAAAAAATAATGCATAAGATGTAAATAAAATATAAATACACACATACAGATGCACGTGCACGCACTCAGATGCGCACTTTTGTTTGTTTAGAGTTTTTGGGGTTTTTTTGCATAATTGGCCTTGTTTTTGTGGCATTTTCCTTAACTTTTTCCCCTATTCTTTCTTAATTTCCTTATTTTTTAATTCAATTAATAATTAAAAAAACCTGCGATGCACTGAAGCTGCATGAATTTAAGCGCAACATAGCGAGGGATCCCTGTACAGTAAACCCCTGTTATTCGCGCGGTTGTGTTCCGCCCCTTCCCGTGGATCCTGAAAATCCGCAAATTATCAATGCGGTTTTAAAACCCTATGCATGATATTACATGCGCTAAAATATGCTTCAAAAACATTCTATCGACAGTATTACTTATTATACAGTAATAATATAGTAAAATGTTGCAATGATTTTTAATTTTGTACTGTGATAATATTTATGAATAAATAAAGCGCTTAGGCTCCTTACCAGAAGCAAAAGAAGAGGGCAATTGAGTGGCATCATAGGGCTTAAATAATCATTAAAAACACACTAAAAAAGTGAATACACAATTCAAGCAATCACGTTGATGACATGTGACCGAAGGAGAAAAAAAAAAGGTGTACACATCATCTGCAACCAATCAGCAGAAGGGAGAAACAAAAGCTCTCAGCCATTGGTTGAATTTGAATCACGTGCCAGTAACTTCTGGGGCTGCCGCTAATCCGCGAGTATAATAATAACGTAGTAAAATGTAGTAATGTAACTTCCGGGTTTGCCAGTAATCCGTGAATATCCAGGGCCGCGAGCTCTGAACCGCGAATGAGAAAAGGCTCACTGTACTGACACTAATATTTCCACTGATATTGCCACTAATACTGATACGGACATACTGACACTGATGTGTAAGCATTCTGCTGATACTGACATTAATATCAGCACTGACACTGATGACATGGAAGCTGACACCAACACAGATTGTGATGACACTGACAGAAACACCGACGGTGATAATGAGATGTTCACTTGTATGAATAATGTAATAGGTCCCTTTGGAGACCGATATTTCCTAAATGACAAATGCACTAAATTCCAATGAGATGGTTGACATCTCTAATGTATTCACTTCATGTTTTTTTTTTTGCTGACATTAAAATATAGAGATAGAACCACTCCCATACTCAGGATGTGATACACACAGGTTCACAACATGAACATTACAACAGTTGTTTTACTTAATTTTTTCTTTAAATGGGAAACACCTATAACTTTTAATCAGAACATATACATTTATATATATACAGTCAGCCCTCTACTTACGAAATTAATCCGTTCCAGTGCCTTTTTCGTATCCTGAGGTTTTTGTAAGCAGAGGTGCATTTTACATGTAAAACGCGTGCTTCGTTCCAAGACTCCCAAGACTATCCCATAAACCCTTTAAAAATGATAAAAGTACACCAATTTTGTATGAAATATGTGTTAAAAGTAAAAGAAAATTATTTACCTTTTTTTAAATCTCTCGAACCACCCATGCGACGCTTTAAAGTCCAGGGGTTGCTGTTCTGAAGAACCCTCACCCACCCCTCCCTCCTTCACGAGGTCCTTAAATATGGCGGTTGCTTTTACCGAAATAATCTCCTCCGTCACTGTATCGCCACTTTTAATGCCTCCTTGTGCTTCAATATCGTCCCGATTGTAGAGGGGTTTTGGCCAAACTCCTTTGTGATTTCGCTCAACCGCATCCCACCTTCATTTTTTTATTATCTCCTGCTTCACTTCGATTGATAACGGAGCCCGCTTCTTCTTTTCCGTGTCACCCGGAATCACTTTCTTGGGGTCCATGATGGATAACGAAATATAACGCTGCAATGATCACTCTCAAAAAAATTCACAGGCCAACAGTCCTGTTCGACTCTCCTTCACGCGTGTGACAAACAGGAAGTATGGGTACAGGAAGTATGGGTACAGGAAGTATGGGTACAGTTCAGCTCCCTCCTGGCCAATGGGAGGCCAGCGGGGCGGGATGTTGGGAGACAGCCAATGAGAGAGCAACTCGTGTATTGTTTGAACGTTTGAATGGTGTGTTTGAATTTTTGTAAAAAGATGTTGTTTTCGTAAAAAGAGAATGAAAATTTAGGAAACTATTTTTCGTAACCTGGATTTTTCGTATTCAGAGGTTTTCGTAAGTAGAGGGCTGACTGTATATATATATCATATCTTTCTGATCCACCTGCAGGTGGATCAGAAAGATATGATAAAACATAGTGATGTAATATTTGATTGTGAATGGATGGTCAGGATGTGAATGTTGATGATCTGATAGTGTCATAATATTAATTTTTATTCTATAAATTTAACTTGTTTAGAGTTTTTTCTGTGGAAACAGGACTCATATGTAATTTAAGGGTGCTACAGTGAAGGTAACACAAGAGCCTTAATTTCTAATTTAACAACCAAGATAGAAAAATTAATTAATTAATTAATAGTATTAATTGTATATTGCTTTCTCTTCTCTGTAAATTTAATTTCATCAAATTTTATATTTTTCTGCCTTCACTTTTGGTTCATGTTCACACTGCACTCATTCCTCTTCATCTCTTTGTTTCTATCGTTCCGAGACAATTGGATTAGCCAGATGTGTCTCTATTTAAACCTCAGCAATTACAGAGCAAAGCTGTGTGTGTGTGTGTGTGTGTGTGTGTAAGAGAGAGAGAGAGCGAGAGTGAGAATGTGAGTGTTTGTGTGTGTGTGTGTGAGAGAGAGAATGTGAGAGAGAGGGGGAGAGAGAGAGAGAGAGAGAGAGAGAGAGAGAGAGAAAGAGAGCATGTGTCTGTGTCTGTGTGACATACAGTGTAAAATCTCATCTCAGGCTGAGATAATCAAGAGATATTCACCTCCCCCCCAAAAAAGACAATGCTTGTGCCTGTGTGTGTGTGTGTGTGTGTGTGTGTGAGTGTGTGTGAGTGTGTGTGTGTGTGTGTGTGTGTGTGTCTGTGTGAAAAAGTTGACCAAAAAAAGACATGCAGGAAAAATACCTTCATCCCTCGGCCTGTTCGTCGCCGACTCGTCAGGTTTTTTAGTGAGTGGACCTGAGACAAAAAAAAAAAGAAAAGAAAAAAGAAAAAAAAAAGCCACACACACACAGGGGGGAAGAAGAGAAAAGAGAAAATTCAAAAAGAGTCTCACTGAGTCTCATTTAAAAAAAATCTAGAAAAAAAACAGACAAGAAAAACAAGAAATGACAAAAATCTTTTTTAAAAGACAAAAAAGACTCAAACCACAATAAAAAAATCAGACATACTAACAGTGCACCGTCACTCAGTCCCGTGTGTCCTTCTCTCTCTCACACACACACACACACACACACACTGTACAGTTAAACCTGAATGGAGTTAAACAGATGGACCAGATCACACACCTGTACCTGTGAATTTCTGTTTCACATCCGCTTAACCATAGATTCCCGCAATACAGCCCTAATGCAGCCAACGGCACCAATACTTTTTTGTAAATGGTAGGGGGCGGTGAAGCTACAGTATTTTCTGTATTTCTCTTTGTATTCTGATTTCAAACTAAAGTGGGTGTGGCCTAGACATGCATTCATTCATTCATTCTCAAAGCTACTTAATCCCAATTAGGATCAAGGGGTGCTGGTGCCCATCTCAGCCAACTCTGAGGGAGGGCAGGGCAGACTCTGGAAAGCTTGCCAGGCCATTGCCCAAACAAATTATTTAAAAAAAAATAAAGTAAATCACTGGGTAGCATTGTGATGTATTGGCTACACAGCAACAAGGTCCTTGGTTCATGTTCCAGGCTTGGCGGCGGTATTTCTGGGTAGAGTTACATGGGTTCGTACGAGGCACTCCGGTTTACTCCCACTGTCCAAAGAGAGGCCGGCCCAACTGGCTGTTTCAAATTTCCTCTATGTGAGCGTGTGAGTGGGTGTGTGATGGCCCTGTGATGGTCTGGTGAGCTGTTTGAGGTGTACTCTTTCTTCACCCATTCTCCCCGTGACCCTAGTAGTTGAATGAAGTGATTCATCAGATGGATGAGGGAGTGAGTATATTTTCAAAGACATGACTTTGTGCAGTATGGACTTTAAAGTAAATTACACTGAATTTTCTATGGTTGTGGACACGTCTCAGCTTACAAATGGAGTGTATGCATTCGCCAACTTTATTCTAAAACTTCACCTAACCTCCTGGGGCAGCACAGAGCATGTGCTCTATTACAAATACAGTAGATGATAAACTCAAACAAGAACTCAAAAATTATGTCAGTTTGGAAAATTGGCAATCTCAAAAGAAGAAGAGAAGCGTGTTTTATGTTTGCGGTGGAGGACCGATTATAAATTTAAAAGTCAAAAAATATAAAATCTTTTTCAATATCGTTTCAACAGCTACGACTCTTCACACCCAGAGGATCGGGGTGATCGGGGTATTATTGTATGCATATGCAGTCAATGATGAGAAAACCTGGACCAGGTGCTTTCTGAACATTATACAAAAGTACTATCCACTCTTTTATGTATAAATGAGCTCATATACACTCACGATTATTAACCTGCTATCAGCTCTATACACATTTAACTCTTCGTACTGAATTCTGTGCTCTGATTGGATTATATCCAGGCAGGAAGTGTGACCAGCCAAAAACACAAGGACAACGTGACAGTAAATATGCACATTTGTTACAGAAGTAAAAACTCTTCTATGCACTGTATATCAGTATCCAATGTGTATCAGTTGTGCCAAACTTGGCGGTAAATGCACCAGCTATTAGCAAGAGCTATCGGTGGAGCCTGTGTGTGCCTGCCTGTGTGTGTGTGTGTGTGTGTTGCTGTGAAATAGTGAGATAGGCATCTGCTTCATTATTTACTCTGTTTACCTATTGGCAAGGAACACACACACACACACACACACACACACACACACACACACACACACAGACACAAACACACAATATGCCCCTGCTGGCCATACTTGATCCATCAATGTCTAGACATAGATGGTCCATGCAAAACACACACACACACACACACACACACACACACACACACGCCCTCAGACACACACTTCTAATGCTTGTTTACTGCCAGTTGCCATGGTTTCATTGCTAGCATGATGGTAGTAAGAATCAAACAAGCTAATAACACAACATATAAAACCAACCATCACCGCTTGGTTCAGAATCTGGAGCTTATCTCAAGTGTAACTTATACAGGTAGTGTTCAACTTATGACCGCACTTGGTTCTGACCAACAGGTCGTAAGACGGTTTGGACGTAATTCAGGTCTGTACGTGTATTACTACTAGTATGTATACTGTACCTTTATGAAGTTGTAACTGGTAGCACCATGGAGGTGTAGCAGGTGGTGTCGTCTTTGTTTGCAAGCTCTTTACCTTTCTTTAGACATTAATATATGGAGAAAGAAAAGGTGGACTAGTAGACATGTATTTTCAACCTAATGCATCTCTATACAAAGGATGTGGGGGAAGAGTCACTTCTCATGAATCAGTTCATGGTTCAAAGGATCAAGAGTCAACTACAGAGCATCAGAGTCATTGTTCAGCTCAGAAGATGGAAAGGGGAAGAGTACAGGCCAGATATACGAGGAAGACCAAAGAGAAGATTTATGGATGTAGTGAAGGAAGACATGAAGGTAGTTGGTGTAAAAGAAGAAGATGCAAAGGATAGGGTGAGATGGAGACACATGATTCGCTGTGGCAACCCCTGAAGGGAGCAGCCGAAAGGGAAAGAAGAAGATATATAATATACAAAAACAATAATAAAAGGACAGGACAAAGACTTTCTATTGAAACTCCATTTATCAGTACAGATCTGTTTCGAGGGGTGGTGAAACCATCCTCTCTCTTCAGGTGATTATAGAAGAACCTGAAAATCATATATATATATATATATATATATATATATATATATATATATATATATATATATATTATTCACATGTACTATTTACACTTTTAGAAAAAAAAACAGTACCACAAAAGTCACCTTCTGGGGTGCAGGAATGCAGAAAATTGTTGTACCCTCAAGGGGGTATTGGTACGTTTAGTTACTTGACCTATAAGATGAATTCATTAAGTACTAACCACTTTCATTTCAGATGAATTAGTTGTTCTTAAGGCTAATGGCAGGCTGGAGCCTCCCTCAGGCAACTCTGGGCAAAGGCAGGGTACGCTCTGAGTACCTCAGTTCAGATAAAAGCAGTTCATTAATAGTTCATATAAACTTGCAAACTGTACACAATACTGCCTTCGCTGAACCTGGGACTCGAACGCACGACCTTCTTGCTATCAGGTGAACACACTAAACAAATACACCACGGCACCACCCAATCTGTAATATAGTCTTCCTGTAATTGTTACCTCTACCATAATTTTTGTTGCGATCACTGCAATTTATTTTTCTGGTTGCCTGTGAAAAAAAATCATGACCACACCCCTGCATGGCTTTTCATCAAAGTTGGTGGGGACACTTACTACCTGAGTGCCAGGGATGATTCTATTTTGAAATGCCTAGGTCAAGGTCAGAGGTAAGACAATAAAAATTTGGATATTATATTATTGTCATATCTAGTCGGTATCTCTCCGCCTCACGCACCAAATCAGGCTCCTTCCCCACCAGAGAGATGACATTCCATGTCCCGAGGGTCAGAGTAAGTAGCTGAGGATTGGTCCGACAGAACCCATGCCTTCGGCTGCCACCCAACTCAGGGTCTGCTGGGAACGTTTGGCGGAGTCCCCTCTCTGAGAGGCCTTTAACTCCCACCTCCGGAAGAGCTACAACCACGTCCTTGAGGAGGCGGGGGGCATGGAATCCAAATGGGCCATGTTTCGTGCCTCCATTGCTGAGGCGGCAGCCCATAGCTGTGGCCGTAAGGTCGTTGGTGCTTGTCGTGGCGGTAATCCCTGAACTTGGTAGTGGAAACCTGCGGTGAAGGGGGCCGTCCAGCTGAAGAAGGAGGCCTATCGGGTTTTATTAGCTTGTGGGACTCCCGAGGCAGCAAACAGGTACCGGCAGGCCAAACGTGCTGAAGCCGAGGCTGTCGCAGATGTAAAATCTCGGGCGTGGGAGGAGTTCGGTGAGGGCCTGGAGAATGATTATCGCTTGGCCTCAAAAAGGTTCTGGACCACCATCCGACGCCTCAGGAAGGGGAAGTAGTTCTCCACAAACACTGTTTACAGTGGACCTCCTCAATCCCACCAACACATCCTCCGTGAAAGAGGAAGACCCTGGGGTTTCGGGTGGGGGTCCGCCAATCACTGAAGTGGAGGTCACTGAGGTTGTCAAAAAGCTCCTCGGTGATCGAGCTCCGGGGCTGGACAAGATCCGCCCGCAATATCTCAGGGCTCTGGATGCTGTAGGACTGTCTTGGTTGACACGTCTCTGCAACATCCCGTGGTCATCGGGGGCTGTACCTCTGGATTGGCAAACTGGGGTGGTGGTCCCGATTTTTAAAAAGGGGGACTGGAGGTTGTGTTCCAATTATTGGGGAATTACACTCCTCAGCCTACCTGGGAAAGTATATGCAGGGGTACTAGAGAGGAGGATCTGACCGGTAGTCGAACCTTGGATTCAGGAGAAACAATGTGGTTTTCGTCCTGGCCGTAGCACTCTTGACCAACTCGATACGCTTCACAGGATTCTGGAGGGGGCATGGGAGTTTGCCCAATCTGTCCACATGTGCTTTGTGGATTTGGAGAAGGCTTTCGACCGAGTCCCTCGAACGATCTTGTGGGGCGTGCTCCGAGAGTACGGCGTTCCAGACCCTTTGCTAGGAGCCTTTCTGTCGCTGTATCACCGGAGCCAGAGTTTGGTCAGTATTGGCAATAAGAGGTCGAATTCATTTCCGGTGGGAGTTAGAGTCTGCCAAGGCTGTCTTTTGTCACCGATTCTGTTCATAATTTTTATGGACAGAATTTCTAGGCGCAGTCGAGGCATTGAGGGGTTCTGGTTTGGTGGCCAGCGGATCTCATCTCTGCTTTTTGCGGATGATGTTGTCCTTTTGGCTTCATCAACTCGGGACCTCCAGCTCTCATTGGAGCGATTCACAGCCGAGTGCGAAGCAGCTGGGATGACGATCAGTACCTCCAATTCTGAGGCCATGGTTCTCAGTCGGACAAGGGTGGAATGCACTCTCCGGGTCGGGAATGAGGTCCTGCCCCAAGTGGAGGAGTTTAAGTATCTTGGGGTCTTGTTCACGAGTGAGGGAAGGATGGAGCGAGAGACCGGCAGACGGATCGCTGCAGCCTTTGGTACAGGCACCACTTAACAGTATAGGCTGTCGATCTACGTTCCAATCCTCACCTATGGTCACAAGCTTTGGGTAATGACCGAAAGAACAAAATCACGGATACAAGTGGCTGAAATGAGCTTTCTTTACCGGGTGGCGAGGTTCTCCCTTAGAGATAAGGTAAGAAGCTCTACCATCCGGGGAGAGCTCGGAGTAGATCCGCTGCTCAGCCGCATTGAGAGGGGCCAGTTGAGGTGGCTCGGCATCTGGTCTAAATGCCTCCCGGACGCCTCCCTGGTGTGGTGATTTGGGCATGTCCAACTGGGAAGAGACCCTGGGATCGACCTAGAACATGCTGGAGGGACTATGTCTCTTGGCTTGTCTGGGACCGCCTCAGTGTCCCCCCGGGAGAGTTGGAGGATGTGGCTGGGGACAGGGACGTCTCTGACCTCTTTGCTTAGGTTTCTGCCCCTGCGACCCAACCCTGGACTTAGTGGAAGATGATGATGATGATGATGATGATGATTATTGTCATATTTTACCTTTTAAGACAAGTGTTGATAGACATGCCAAGAAACAGTAATAGGAAACCATATATGGGATGAGAACATTACCTTTGACCTTGGGTGACCTTAAAAGGCCAAAACCAACAATCCCATAAATCCTTCAAACAAATGTTTTTTCACTGATTTGGTCACATCCATGTACTATAATATTATAAGAGGTATACATGGATGATTAAAACCTTAACCCTAATTGGAAATATTTATTACATTATTTGTACTGTGATGTATCTTACTGTGGTCATACTGTGATATGACAGTACCACAAGTTCTATATTTCGCCAGTACCATGATTAGGTAGTGTAGGTACACAGAAGTACTACTCATCCATTCATTTTCTGAACCAACTTAAAGGTAACCAACTAATTCGGGTTGACTGGCACCGACTCGGAGCAAGGGTAGGGTACACCCTGGACAGCTCACCAGGCAATCACAGGGCAGAAACACACTGACGGCTCTGAAGCTTACTCTTGACAAACGTCAGCAATGGCTATTTACATGCCTTTCACCATAGACAGTGAGAGATGTGACCAGCCTTTGATAACCCAGCTGGGTGCACAAGAGGGACGGCAGTGGCAACTGTTGACAGTGGGCTTGAACTCCCTACCTTAGGAGCAGTCTACCACCAGGCCACCACTGCCCTGCACCATTTAATATGATGCAGAATTCAGACTTGATTCAATGATTGCAAATTGTCCTGTCCCCGAGGCAGAAAAACAAGCCCAAACCATAAAAATTGGGTCTTTAAGGATAGAATCCTTTGATAAAGTGGCTGTACATGTTAGGCTTGTTAAATTGATAGCGTTCTCAAGGATGCAGGTTGTAACCTTTACATAAAGGATCTAGATTCTAAAAGATGAAAGACTGCTTACTTTTTAGGTTTAAATTGCAGTAACTACTTTTTTTTGAATACTTTCAGATCATGAAACATTTTGTTCAGAGAATATAAAAAAAAAATACACACTGGCTTTTCTTGGGTATTGCTTTGAGAGAACGGTACCAAAAAGTTTCCGCGTCATAGAGGTACATATCGTACTTTTTATTGAGAAGACAACAGACATCAATTTCAAAACTGTAATTGTCCAATCACTTTATTTGGTTGCTGTGGGCAAGTTAAATATGCGACACTGATAAATACATCATGTACCTTTATTTAGAGCACATTGATGAGTGTTACGGCCTCTCCAGTCTGAATCCGAATGGTGTTTCGTTGTTGGACTTCTGTGGTCGTCATAGTTTGTCTATCACGAACACCATGTTCGAACATAAGGGTGTCCATAAGTGCACTTGGCACCAGGACACCCTAGGTCGCAGTTCAATGATTGACTTTGTAGTCGCGTCATCGGACTTGCGACCATATGTTCTGGACACTCGGGTGAAGAGAGGAGCTGAGCTGTCTACCGATCACTACCTGGTGGTGAGTTGGCTTCGGTGGTGGGGGAGGTTGCCTTCCAGACCTGGCAGGCCCAAACGTGTAATCAGGGTCTGCTGGGAACGTTTGGCTGACTCCCCTGTCCGAGAGGCCTTTAACTCCCACCTCCGGCAGAGCTACAACCACGTTGCGGAGGAGGCTGGGGACATGGAATCCGAATGGGCCATGTTTCGTGCCTCCATTGCTGAGGCGGGTGCTTGTCGTGGCGGTAATCCCAGAACCCGGTGGTGGACACCTGCTGAAGAAGGAGGCCTATCGGGTTTTATTAGCCTGTGGGACTCCTGAGGCAGCAAACGGGTACCGGCAGGCCAAACATGCTGCAGCCGAGGCTGTCGCAAATGCAAAATCTCGGGCGTGGGAGGAGTTCGGTGAGGGCCTGGAGAGTGATTATCGGTTGGCCTCAAAAAGGTTCTGGGCCACCATCCGACGCCTCAGGAGGGGGAAGCAGTTCTTCACAAACACTGTTTACAGTGGAGGTGGGGAGCTGCTTACCTTGACTGGGGATGTTGTTGAGAGGTGGAGGGAATACTTTGAGGACATCCTCAATCCCACCAACACGCCCTCCGTGGAAGAGGAAGACCCTGGGGGTTCGGGTGAGGGTCCGCCCATCACTGGAGTGGAGGTCACTGAGGTTGTCAAAAAGCTCCTCGGTGGTCGAGCTCCGGGGTTGGACGAGATCCGCCCGGAATATCTCAGGGCTCTGGATGTTGTAGGACTGTCTTGGTTGACACGTCTCTGCAACATCGCGTGGTCATCAGGGGCTGTACCTCTGGATTGGCAAACTGGGGTGGTGGTCCCAATTTTTAAGAAGGGGGACCGGAGGTTGTGTTCCAATTATTGGGGAATTACACTCCTCAGCCTACCTGGGTAAGTCTATGCAGGGGTACTAGAGAGGAGGCTCCGACCGATAGTCGAACCTCGGATTCAGGAGGAACAATGTGGTTTTCGTCCTGGCCGCAGCACTCTTGACCAACTCTATACGCTCCACAGGATTCTGGAAAGGGCATGGGAGTTTGCCCAATCTGTCCACATGTGCTTTGTGGATTTGGAGAAGGCTTTCGATCGTGTCCCTCAAACGATCTTGTGGGGCGTGCTCCGAGAGTACGGCGTTCCGGATCCGTTGCTACGAGCTATTCGGTCGCTGTATTACCAGAGCCAGAGTTTGGTCCGTATTGGTAACAGCAGGTCGGATTCGTTTCCAGTGGGAGTTGGAGTCCGCCAAGGCTGTCCTTTGTCACCGATTCTGTTCATAATTTTTATGGATAGAATTTCTAGGCGCAGTCGATGAGGGGTTCTGGTTTGGTGGCCATCGGATCTCATCTCTGCTTTTTGCGGATGATGTTGTCCTCTTGGCTTCATCAAGTCGGGCCCTCCAGCTCTCATTGGAGCGATTCGCAGCCGAGTGCGAAGCAACCGGGATGAAGATCAGTACCTCCAAGTCCGAGGCCATGGTTCTCAGTCGGACAAGGGTGGAATGCACCCTCCGGGTCGGGAATGAGGTCCTGCCCCAAGTGGAGGAGTTTAAGTATCTTGGGGTCTTGTTTACGAGTGAGGGATGGATGGAGCGAGAGATCAACAGACGGATCGCTGCAGCCTCTACTGTTAAGCGGTGCCTGTACCGGTCCGTCGTGGTGAAGAAGGAGCTGAACCGCAAGGCAAAGCTCTCAATTTACCAGTCGATCTACATTCCAACCCTCACCTATGGTCACGAGCTTTGGGTAATGACCGAAAGAACAAGATCACGGATACAAGCGGCTGAAATGAGCTTCCTCCACCGGGTGGCGGGGTTCTCCCTTAGAGATAAGGTGAAAAGCTCCGCCATCCGGGGAGAGCTCGGAGTAGATCCGCTGCTCCTCCGCATTGAGAGGGGCCAGTTGGGGTGGCTCGGGCATCTGGTCAGAATGCCCCCCGGACGCCTCCTTGGTGTGGTGTTTCAGGCATGTCCAACCGGGAAGAGACCCCGGGGTCGACCTAGAACACGCTGGAGGGACTATGTCTCTCGGCTTGTCTGGGACCGCCTCGGTGTCCCCCCGGGAGAGTTGGAGGAAGTGGCTCGGGAGAGGGATGTCTGGACCTCTTTGCTGAGGTTGCTTCCCCTGCGACCCGACCCTGGACTAAGCGGAAGAAGATGATGATGATGATGATGATGAGTGTTACCGGTCCCTTCCGTGCTGTTAAAGGTACATTTGCATGGTTTTTATCATAAGGAACACAAACAGGTCTCTACGGTGATTTATACTTATTAAACCGTTGACCTGTGGTGCATCGATGATGTACATCGTATGTGTTTGCTTACAATACCATCTCTCTCTCTCTCTCTCTCATTCTCACACACACACACACACACACACACACACACACACACACACACACACACACACACACCACTTCATCACTGCCTCAGTGAATTGGAGTCACAGTGGCTGCACCACACTTGCAAACACTAGTGTATCTGGTTCACCACAACACAAATGCATGCAAAACTTCTAATAGCAACCCCCCCCCCCCCACACACACATACACACACACACACATACACACACACACACATACACACACAAACTTTCCCCTCAGCACTTAAAGAGCAGCAAGCGATCAATGCAGGGCCGATTCACCATCTTAAAACACCTCTTCTGGGAAAGATCTTAGAGGTAGACGGCCAGACGCTATAACATTCTGTGTGTTTGAGTGTGTGTGTGTGTGTGTGTGTGTGTGAGTGAGGGATATAGATGGATAGGTATAGATTAAGTGTTGACCATATCAGCACTTTAGCAGTGTGTTAGAGTGCACTTTAATTGCTTTAAATGGAGTTCTCCATCATTGTGTGTGTGTGTGTGTGTGTGTGTGTGTGTGTGTGTGTGTGTGTATTTACTACTCTGTGGGGGCACTAGAGATCTGCTTTGGGGAAGTTTCTTTTCCTTTTTGCTAAGGCTGAGGAAGGAATGTGGAGAGCTTGAAGGAAGCTCACATGGAGACAAAGAGAACCCTACGAGAAGCTCGGCAAAAAGGGTTACTCCATGAGGTGACGACACCACCTGCTACACCTCCATGGTGCTACCAGTTACAACTTCATAAAACTACTTGCTACACCTACATGGTGCCACCTGCTATACCCTCACAGTGGCATTCACTACACCTTCACGGCACCACCCACTGCATGTTCACAACAACACTCACTAAACCTTCACGGCACCACCCAGTATACCTTCACAGTGACTCTCACTACACCTTCTCGGTGCCACTTTCACAGCAACACCTTCACAGCAAAACCTGCTGTGCCTTCACAGACCGATTCCCCAAACCCCCGCACATTTATTAGATATCGGAGAAACTTAAGTGCCCTTCATCAGAAGTTCTCCACTGGAAGAGCATCCAATCCGGCACTTCATTACAACTTTTTAGAGCCACCCAAGAGGGCAATTTATCATTTGTTATACCTAGGGGGCGACCTAGAGGGCATTATCATAATGTTTTTAATTCATGGCTGAATGTTTTTAAATTAACAGCAGACGTGAAGTAAATTATGGAGCTATTACACTCGGAGTCCATGCTACTGCAGAAAATTAACTTTAAAATGTTTATTTCATGAGTTTAATATAAACCTGATATTATTTACCTGTTTGCTTTTTATTTTCATTTAAATTTCCTCATCCATCAATCTTTAACGAGTCGAAATATATTTTTTCAATAACGACTCTCCCCCTCTCTCTTTCCACCCCTTTAATTTAATCTCTGCATTAACATTATTTATCTCTCTGTCTCTCTCTTCCTCCTCTCTTATTTCATCCCACATTTATCTTTCTATCTCCATCTCTCCATCCCACTCCTCCTCCCTCTGCATTTCTTATCCTCCCCCTCTCCATCCCTTTTCTAGCTTTCTATTCTTTCTCTCTATCACTCCATCTTAAAACCCCTCCCTTACTATCTCACTACATCTATCTACCTCCACCCTATAGTGCTCTCTCCCTTTCTCCATGTGAAATCCAGTATAGCAATAATAAAAATTAGAGATTGCAGAGCTCAGCAATGGATGGCTACAAGATGAAGGAGAAACATGTCTGTGAGTGTGTGCGTGTGTGCCTTGGCATGGTTCCAGTTCCTATTGTAAGGGAAGGTCAGTTATACCTTTGTTTAAAGGGAAGTTGGATTGCAGTGGATCTGGCAGATCACAGGAACACACATGCAATCAAGGAGCCGCCGGTTTCAAGTGTGTGAAATCAATTTGGTGGTAAAAAGGTGTTTTCAAGAAGTGTGCTTGTGTGCTTGTGTGTGTGTGTGTGTGTGTGTGGGTGTGTGTGTGTGTGTGTGTGAGTGAGACTCAGACTGGATAGTGATATCCAAAACATGTCGATATTACTGATAGTTGATACTCCATGAGGAATTTGGACTCATAAAACACTCATACTGGACAAACACAAACATATTTGATCCGCGTCCTCTTTCCAAAGAAACACACACATACACACCCATGTACACTGAGTACATAATCAATAGCCTGATTCCAACACAGTGTCACCCAGTGTTTCCTTTTGCTTTTGCTTTGTTCAATATGTTTCATCAAACACCAAAATTCACCATCAAACACAATCAAACCAACAGCCAACCCCATTAAACACCACAAAACACCATCACTCACCTTCAAAGACCATAAAACACTACCACTTACCCTCAAACATCACAAAACACCAAGATTTATCCTCAGTATACAACTAAACACCACCATTCACATTCAAATACCACAGAACACCATTACTCATATATCTTCTTTTCCTTTCGGCTGCTCCCTTCAGGGGTCGCCACAGCAAATCATCTGCCTCCATCTCACCCTATCCTCTGCATCTTCTTCTCTTACTCTAACTACCTTCATGTCCTCCTTCACCACATCCATAAATCTCCTCTTTGGTCTTCCTCTAGGCCTTCTGCCTGGTAGTTCCAACCTCAGCATCCTACTGCCAATATAATATACTCACTATCCCTCCTCTGCACATGTCCAAACCATCTCAATCTAGCCTCTCTGACTTTGTTTCCAAAACCTCTTACATGTGATGACCATCTGATGTACTCATTCCTGATCCTATCCATCCTTGTTACTTCCAGAGAGAACCTCAACATTTTCATCTCTACTACCTCCAGCTCCGCCTCCTGTCTTTTCCTCAGCGCCACTGTTTCTAAACCATACAACATCGCTGGCCTCATCAGCATCTTGTACACTTTTCCTTTCATTTTTGCCGATACCTTCCTATCACATCTCACTGGACACTTTTCTCCAACCATTCCAACCTGCCTGCACACGCTTCTTCACCTCTTTTCCACACTCTCCATTGCTCTGGACTGTTGAGCCTAAGTACTTAAAATCCTCCACCTTCTTTACCTCTGCTCTTCCTCTTGGCTCCTTCTCGTTCACACACATGAACACAACAATACACGATCACCCACTTTCAAGCACTATAAAACACCACTACTCATTTTTAAACACCAATAACACCATCACTTACCTTCTAACATCATAATCACATAACTCACCTTCAAGCACCATAAAACACCATCATTAACCTTAAACCACCAAATAAGATTAAAAGAGCATCAAACACAATCAAACCAACACCCTATTTGATCAAACACTATCACCCAATCTCACTTTAATCACCACAAACATCACCATTTATCCTCAAACACCATAAAACCCAATACTCACATTTAAACACCATATACCATCATCACAAACACATCACTTACCCTCAAACACCACAAAACATCCACACTCATGTTCAAATACCATAAAATGCCAACACTCATAATTGAACATCACTCACCTTCAAACATCATATCATCCACCCTGAACCACCACAAAACACTATTTCTTACATTTAACACCATATAACTCCAACACTCACATTCAAACATCATTGACCACCATCACCCATCTTCAAATACCATCACTTGACTGCAAACACCATTACTCATATTCAACCACCATTGTCCACCTCAAAGACCATAAAACACAACCCTTTTCAAACACTGTAAACACCAATATTTACATGTAAACACCATGAACATCACCATTCACCCTCAAACGCCATATAACTCCAACACTCATATTGAAACAACATAAAACACCATCACTTGTCCTCAAATACCAAAAACAACACATCTTCAAACACCACAAAACACAAATACTCACATTTTAATACCATAAAACATCACCATTCACCTTCAAACACCACTAAATTCCACCATTCACCTTCACACGCCAGCAATTACTCTCAAACACCAACACTCATATTTAAACAACACAAACTCCAAAACTCACTTTCAAGCACCAGTAAGCACAATGACGCACTTTCAAAACCATATTTCACCCACAAAAACAAAAATCCTACACACACCTTTAAACACCATAAAACACCATTGCCCACCTTCAAACAACATAAAAACACAATCAAACCAACACCAAACAGGAACAAACACCACCACTTATCTTCAAATATCATCAAACACCACCACTCCCAACACCCAAGTCAAAACCATCACTCGCCTTCAAACATCAACACTCACCTTTGAAAGCCATAAAACACCACTATTCACCTTCAAACACCAAAATTCACCACCAAACCAACACCCAACCAGATCAAACACTGGCACCCACCTTCAAGCACACTTTCAAACCCCACAAAACACCACCATTCACCTTCAAACACCATAAAACAAAAAATGTTGATTTTTCACTTTAAATAAAACCCGAAAGAGATCTTCCAGAACTGAACCTGAGCACTGTTAATGTTCAGGTCAGAAATCTTCTTTTGGTTTCAAGGTTAACATGATGCCTCTGAGCTGAATAAAATTTTAGCGTTCATTCCGAAATGGCATCACAGTGCAGAAATTCATCCGGTGCTGAAGGAATGTTCTGGTATCACTCAGCACCGTAACTCAGTTAGGATCGATCAGGAGGCAAGAGATTTAATAGCCACACTCACACCGCAGCTCTCAGACTCCTCTCTGATCATGTGGATTCCACCAGACAAGTCAGGCAGTGTGTGTGTGTGTGTGTGTGGGGGTTATCCTTTATTGGAAAAGCTCTGGGTGGAATTAGTGACAAGCCAATGACAGTGAGGCTTGAACCCTGACATTGGGTTCAGTAATCCAGCACCCTACCACTGGTCCACCACTACTACTACTACTACTACTAAATTATTATTATTGCTACTGGTAGACCCATAGGCTGGAACCAGGCACAACTTCTGGAGGGACTGCAGGGGATGGGTGGTTGTGGCAGTGACCTGTGGTAGTCCAGCCCCCAGCACCCTCATGGTGCTCTCTCTGTTCATGAGCCACCCAACTACCTGGCAATGTTGCATTTAATTTAATGCATAACATTAGCATGTGCACCCACCCACACATACCAATTTCTAAACAAATAGCCTCTTCTCAGATGCCTGCCGATGTGAGACACAGACTGCACACTGGACCAACCTTTAATGCATCACACTATTTTAGGACAAACATAAAGACAACAGCAAAACAATTCAAACATAGGCTAAGCATGGGATGGAAGATTTTTGAGTTTGGGGTGCCGTGATGTGGGTGGGGTTGTCTAATTGAGCCTGCCGCCAATTATCTTGGCTGCCTGAACCTATTATTATTATTATTATTACTATTATTATTATTATTATCATCAGCATTATCATTATTATTATTATTATTATTATTATTATTATTATTATCATCATTATCATTATTATTATCATTATTATTATCATTATTATTATTATCATTACCATTATTATTATCATCATTATCATTATTATTATTATTGTTATTATTATTATTATTATTATTAATAGTTTTTCACTACTGTTGCTGTTATTATTATGACTGTTATCACTATTGTTGCTGTTCCTGTTGTTGTTATTATTATTATTAATATTATTGTAATATCATTGTTGTCTTAATTATTATCAATTTTTGCATATTCTCCCTGTGCTTTTGTGGATTTCCTCCGGGCACTCCGGTTTCCTCCCACAGTCCAATAACATGCACAGTAGGTAATGGGCTGTTCCAAATCCTCCCTCGGTTTGAATGTGAGTATGAATAGTTGTGTGAGAGTTGGGTATACCCCACCATCGTCCAAAGTCGGCCGAGATGGGCGCCAGCCTCCCCCTCGCTACCTTAATAAGGATTACATGGTTTAGAAAATGAATGAATGTTATTATTCTTTTTTTTCTCTCCTTTTTTGTAATCTTAAGGAATGTATGAGTGTATGTCATTCAAATGCACTCGCGTTTTTTCAGTCATTTACTTGCCTGCTTTTTTTTTGTTTTGTTGTTATATTTTCCTTTCTCTTCTGTATACTATTTCGTCTCAACACCCCATGTTGTGTTTTTTTTTTGCTCCTTTTGTAAATACACACATTAACACGACATTTTAGATGGGGTGGCATGGCGGTGTAGGGTCAGCACGTCAAAGTATAGCAAGCACAGCAACAAAGTTGAAGATTCTCATCCTGCACTCAAAGACGGTGTTTCTGTGTAGAGTTTTGCATGTTCTCGTGCTTGCATGGGTTTCCTCCTGGTACTCCGGTTTCCTCCTACAGTACAAAGACATGCACATTCGGCTAACTGGCTGTTACAAATTATTCCTAAGTGTGAATGCGACTGGTTTCGTGCGTTGGCGCTGTAATCTAATGGCGAGCTCTTCAGAGTGTACCCCGCCCTTACTCAGCGACTACTGCGACCCAAGCAAAAGAATGAATGAATGATTATTGGATACATATCGCACCACTAGATGGCCCCGTGATTTAGCTTTCAGAGCGAAAATATTACGACATTCCAGAGATTTCAACTGGACATTTTTTGCGAAAGTCATGGTGACATAACACTGTTGGGCTTTTTACACCCGAGCCAAGTGGCTTTTCTGGCGGGTGCTTATCCCCGGTTTCCGTAGCGTGAAGTGACCAGGTGTTCAACTCCTCCTGGATGGGACGCTAGTCCATCGCAGGTTACCTTCCCAGTATATTTTTTGACTGGTACCCATTTATACTGCTGGGTGAACAGAGGCACACTAGTGGTTAAGACCTTTCCCAGGGGTCTCAGCACAGTGGGGGTCTCACTGGGATTTGAACACACAACCTCCTGCACCCACCCGCCCCACCGGCAACAAAAAACACACTTGTAGAAAAATCCTACCCCTATCATTCCCTTCTTTCACACAAGCTCCCAAATGATTGGCTAGTACCTTTGTTATTGACAGCTCCCACAGTGCAGGGCTGATTATAACCTCTTGGACTCCTGCGATCTCAGAATAATGTTTTCTAAGTAACCCATCTTGTGCATGTACGTGTGTCAGTAAGAATCCTAAGCACTGTGTGTGTATGTGTGTATGTGTGTGTGTGTGTGTGTGTGTGTGTGTGTGAGATGTTCCTGATACACACCTTAAGCACGTATAAATGAAACCTGATCTCATTTTCACCAGATCACGAGCTGCAAAAATAGAATTTGTTCTCGCATAAAAAGGAAAATTGCGTGACGATTCTTCTGCTGAGTCAACTGACTGCTGGATTTTATTTATAAATCAGTCCCTACATCCCCTCACACACACACACACACACACACACACACACACACATTATTCAACAAATCTACATTTATATTCCACTCCTGTGATTGGGCCTCTGTACTGGAGCAGGTTATTGATTGGATGAGGAGAATCTGAATCGACACAGAGGAAAAGCTTCAGACGTGATTCTCTGTTTTATCTAGAAACATGTAAAAATCAGTCCAGCATCCATCCTGCACAAAATCTCTCGTTCTTTTCCTGCAAAAGTGAATCTTGTTCCTGAGGGAAGTAATAGAAACCAAAAGAACGACTGCAGTGCATACAACAAGAGGGATGGAAAAAAGAAACAAGAGGACAAATAGAAGGAAGTGGGACAGGAAGAGGACGACTGCAGTGTGAGGAAATTTCATGAATATAACGAGAGGCGGGTGTTAAAAAAGAGAAGGTGGGAAGGGAGTTGCATGATAAAAAGGTGAGAAAGATGAGAAAAGAGAAAAGGATGAAGAAAAAGAGAAGAGGGGGAAGAGACACAAAAAAGAAGATGAAAAGAGGAGAAAATATAAAGAACATGAGAAAGAAGATGAGGAGAAAGGAAGGAGATTTAAAGGAGGATAAAAATGAAAAGCGAAGGGGCGGAGAATAAAGAAAAGGTGGAGAGTGATGTTATTGTGACTTCACAGGAAAGTCGAGATGCGCTTTTAAAAGAAAGTGTGAGTGTGATTATTCCGCAATGCAAAAAAAAATAAATAAACAACAACAACGAGTGTCTCCTAACAGATAAGAGTCATCCTGAGCAGCCGTGTTACGTTCAGTGACTCTCTGATAAACCGAGCAGGAAGAACCTAATTCTGAATCTGATTTAAAAAAATAAAATTAAATAAGACAAAGGAAAGTGAGACAGGAAGTGCATCAATCAATAAAGTGCTGAGGAAACCGTGATCCAGGAACAGGAGGAAGGCAGTAAATAGCGTGATGCGTTTCGCTAGCTATGGAGAGTTTCGGTCATTAATCAGAATCTGAACACACAAAAATTAATTATCTAATTTCTCTGATTAATTTAGCATCCTTTAAAAAGAGAAAAATAAGGTGTGAGTGAGAATGGAGACAGAGAGAGAGAGCGAGAGAGAGAGACAGAGAGACAGGGACAGAGAGAGAGAGTGGAGAGAGAAAGAGACACAGAGAGGACAGGGACAAAGAGAGAGAGAGACACACAGAGAGAGAGAAAGAGTGGACAGAAAAAAGAGTGGAGAGAGGAAGAGACACAGAGACAGGGATAGAGAGCGAGAGAGAGAGAGAGAGCGTGGAGAGAGAAAGAGACACAGAGAGGACAGGGACAAAGAGAGTGAGAGAGCGAGAGAGAGAGAGAGAGAGTGGATAGAGAAAGAGACACAGGGAGCTAGAGAGAGAAAGAGAGAGAGAGAGAGACAGCGATAGAGAGAGAGAGAGAGAGAGAGAGAGAGAGAGAAGAGTGGAGAGAAAGAGACACAGAGACAGGGATAGAAAGAGAGCATGGAGAGAGAAAGGGACACAGAGAGACAGGGACAAAGAGAGAGAGAAACAGAGAGAGAGAGAGAGGAGAGAGAAAGAGACAGAGAGGACAGGGACAAAGAGAGAAAGAGAGAGAGAGAGAGAGAGAGAGAGAGAAAGCGAGAGAGACAGAGTGAGAGAGAGAGAGAGAGAGAGAAGAGTGGAGAGAAAGAGACACAGACACAGGGATAAAGAGAGAGCGTGGAGAGAGAAAGAGACACAGGGAGATAGAGAGAGAGAGAGAAAGCGAGAGAGACAGAGAGTGAGAGAGAGAAGAGTGGAGAGAGAGAGACACAGAGAGAGGGATAGAGAGAGAGAGCGTGGAGAGAGAAAGAGACAGAGAGACAGGGACAAAGAGAGAGAGAAACACAGAGAGAGAGAGAGAGAGAGAGAGGAGAGAGAGAAAGAGACACAGAGAGAGAGAGCGGCGAGAGAGAGAGAGACAGAGAGAGAAAAGTGCAGAGAAAGAGACACAGAGACAGGGATAGAGAGTGGAGAGAGAGACACAGAGAGACAGGGACAAAGAGAGAGAGAGAGAAAGAGAGAGAGAGAGAGAGAAAGAGACACAGGGGAGAGAGAGAGAGAGAGAGAGAGAGAGAGAGAGAGAGAAAGAGACACGGGGGAGAGAGAGAGAGAGAGAGAGAGAGAAAGAGTGGATAGAAAGAGACAGAAACAGGGATAGAGAGACAGAGAGAGAAAGAGAGAAGAGTGGAGAGAAAGAGACAGAAACAGGTAGAGAGAGAGAGAGAGAGAGAGAGAGAGCGAGAAAGAGAGAGTGGAGAGAAAAAAGAGTGGAGAGAGAAAGAGACACAGAGACAGGGATATATATATATATATATATATATATATATATATATATATATAGAGAGAGAGAGAGAGAGAGAGCAAGCGAGAGAGAGAGTTGGTAGAGAAAAAGAGACTGAGGGACAACATTGACGTGTTCTACATTTGTCTCTAAAACTGAATGTAGGTTCACAAATCAAGTGATGATTAATCAGTAAGGATATCTCTCTCTCTCTCTTTCTCTCTCTCACACACACACATCTCACACCCACACCGTCACCAGGGTGGTGAGTGGCTAAGCGCTATGCTATCAGTCTTTGGCAATCTCCTGAGCTTTTGGTGTGAGCAGCGAAGTGCTCTCGTCTCTCTGATGACAGACTCATCTCCAGAGATCCGGTGACTGATTCTCCTCCAACGTGCTCACACATGCACGCACACACGCACACACACACGCACACACACACGCACACACACACACGCACACACACACACACACACACACACACACACACACACACACACTCCTGATTTGCCAAAAGATTGAGAGGATTGGCCCGGGGAGCCATTACTGAGCAAAACTCCTCATTTACTGCAGCCAGCGTGTCGTCCCCCGAGACTTCCTCCTTCAGGGAGAGATTCAAAACGGAGGGACGACTGCAGTGCAGAGAGGAAGAGGAAGAGGAACAAGATAAAGAGAAGGAAGAGAAAAAGGAAGCGGGAGAAAAAGAAGAGAAGGAAGAGGAAAAAGAGGCGGATGAGAAGGAAATGGAAAATAGGAGGAAGAGGAAGAAGAGGAGGAAAATGAAGAAGTGGAAGAAGAGAAGGATAAGGAAGCTCTTTATTTGGAGAAAAACATCAGATTCAGAGTGAAGTGATCAGCACTCACAGTTCAACCTTGGGACAACCTTTCACCTGTTCACCTCACATCAGGAAGGTCTTGGGTTCGATTCCCAGCTTGGGTTTTGTTCTCCCCGTGCTTATGTGGGTTTCCTCCTGGAACTCCCGTTTCCTCCCACAGTCCAAAGACATGCACAGTAGGCTAATTGACTGTTCCAAATTGACCCTAGGCATGAGTGTGAATCTTTGTGTGTGTGTGTGTGTGTTGGTAATGCAATGGAGTGACAGTGCTCCAGCCTCCCTGTTACTCTAGTCGGATTAAGGTCAGTGAATGGATGAGTTCCACCCTGGCAATAACAGTTTATAGATAGTGTGTGTGTGTGTGTGTGTGTGTGTGTTCATTAGTCAGCGTTTGTTGAATTGCAGCACATCGGCAGTTTATTATTACCATTCATTAATTATTTTTCCAAGCCACTTAGTCCTAATTAGGGTCCCAGGGAGGCTGGCACCCATATCAGCTGACTCTGGGTACGGGTGGGGCACACCCTGGTCATTGTTGGGCCAAGACTCAAACAAGCATTTATTATTATTATTGGTCTGGCAAGCTGTCCAGAGTGGAACCCGCCCTCGCCCAAAGTTGACTGAGATGGGTGCCAGCCTCCCCGTGACCCTCATTAGTATTAAGTAGCTCAGAAAATGAATGAATGAAAAAAGTATGAATTATTATTATTATTATTATTATTATTATTATTATTTTATTGAAATGTTTATGCAATGCCCCTTTGTTCTCTGGACAAACCAAAGTAAAGTAACCCGAACCAGAAACTGTTTTAAAGCCTGAAATCTTTGAATAGGTTCAAATTTTTTAATAAATAAAAAAAGTTAATAATGAGTGTACATCGCATCACAAAGGCTCATTACTCAGTCCATGTGAAGCCGAACATCAAAGGATTTCATATTCATAAAAGTACATAATCATATAGCGGGTGAAGAACCCGTAGATACCCATTGGACCCTTATAGAACCTTATTATTCTATGACTTGGGCACATGTAGAATAAAAAACTATGCAATAATGTTTCTTTGTCCAGAATCAATAAAAGGTTTGTTGTGGGACCGTCCATTGCAGTAGCACCACACGAGAACAGATTCTATGATATATATAGTAGATCTATATAGTAGATATATATATGATCTATATAGTAGAAATATTCAATGGATCCTTAAAGAGCCCATGAGTAGCCCACCAGCAACCCTGAAAATCAATTAACTCTACAGTAGGTGTCCTGGTACAACGGAGTACAGTAGGCCCTTGACCATTCGCGGTTCAGCGCTCGCGCCCCCACATACTCGCAGATTGGAGACAAACCCGGAAGTAATTGGCACGTGATGCAAATTTAGCCAATGGCTGAGAGCTTTTGTTTCTCCCTCTTGCTGATTGGTTGCAGATGATGTGTACGCCTCTTTTTTTCTCCTTTGCGCAAAAGTTGTTAACATGACTGTCTGAATTGCGAAGTAAATTTTTGAGTGTTTTTAATGATTATTTAAGCGCTATGATGTCACTCAAATGCTCTGCATCTTCTTTAGCTTCTGGTGAGGAGTCTAAACGTTTTATTCATTATTAAACATCATCAGGGTAAATAATTTAAATGTTTTTACTTAATTATTACTACATTTTATTACATTATTATTATTATAGTTCCGGATTAGCGGCAAACCCAGACGTTACTGGCACGTGATTCAAAGCTAGCCAATGGCTGAGAGCTTTTGTTTCTCCCTTCTACTGATTGGCTGCAGATGATGTGTACACCTCTTTTTGTTTCTCCTTCGCACACGTCATCAACGTGATTGCTTGAATTACGAATTCACGTGTGTTTTTTAATGATTATTTAAGCGCTATGATGTCACTCAAACGCCCTGCATCTTCTCTAGCTTCTGGTAAGGAGTCTAAGCACTTTATTCATTCATAAATTAATATTCACAGTACAAAATTAAAATGTTTTTACTTAATCATTACTATATTTTACTGCATTATTACTGAATTAATGAGTAAGACTGTCTATAGAATGTTTTTTGAGGCATATTTTAGCGCATGTAATATCATACATGGGGTTTTAAAACCCCGTCAATAGTGGATTTTCATGATCCACGGGAAGAGCCGGAACTGAACCATCATGAAAAACGGGGGGGGGGATGTCTACTGTACCCCTATCAACAAGAACCCAAACAAAATGTTGTTAACATGCAAAAAAATGATTTATTTAAATTCTTTAATGAACGGATGAGCCCATAAAGAAACCATTTGTAAAAGACTGAGCCATATTTTTCCAGCTCAGTGTGACTTGGAACCACGTTAAACCAGTGGGAGAAGCGCCTGGGTAGACGGCTGTTTTATGCAATAATTTGGAGTTGATACTGCAAACAAGTTCTCTCTGGGCTCTTTATTGGGCTTTATGCAGGATCAGGTAAATCTTTGATTCTTGAATCTTTTCACACAGGGATACACTGTGCTGCTACATTCTATGTAGGAATTTCAGTCTGAGGAACCCTGAAGGGATTTGAGGAAAACAGAGAGGATGAGGAGGAGGTAAAAGGATGAAGAAAAGGAAGAAGAAGAGGCCAGGAGGAGGAGGAGGAGGAGGAGGAGGAGGAGGAGCTGTAGATGAAGGAGGGAGGAAAAGGAAGATAGTTATGGTTTTGGAAAATCTATAAGTTTTTTGCTTTAACAGCAGAGTAAACGATGAGAAACACACACACACACATACTCACGAAAGCAAACGTACACTCACACAGAACAAAGGTGAGTGTGAGTGTGAGTGTGTGTGTGTGTGTGTGAGAGAGAGAACGAGAGAGAGAGAGAGAGAGAGAGTGTGTGTGTATGAGTGTGTGTGAGAAAGAGAGAGCGAGAGAGAGAGAGAGAGAGATTGTGTGTGTGTGTGTGTGTGTGTGTGTGTGTGTGTGTGTGTGTGTGTGTATGAATACATGTTATTTACTTGTGTGTATATTTGATTTGTAGTTTTGCAATGTCAATCAAACAGCCTGTTCTTGTAAAAGTGGGTGGGTCTAGAGTGGCTTTTGAGCCTGTTTGATCAGCCTATGTGATCAGATCTGTCTAATCAAACCTGATGCAATGCAGTGTGGGATTTCTGCAATTTAAGACATGATTATTAAAATAAAATAAAAATATCGCATGGTGTAATGGTGTAATATCAGTTATATGAATGAAGTGTGTGTGTGTGTGTGTGTGTGTGTGTGTGTGTGTGTGTGTGTGTGTGTGTGTGTGGTGTCTTACCGTCCTCTGTGGGGACGTAGATATTGAGGTAGAGACAATCCTCGCTCTGATCCTGCAGGTACACAGAGGCAGCGTCCAGGTTCTCCGTGAACCAAACAGGCATCATGATTTCAGGCAATGCTCCGTGGACATTTTGCGGACAGGCGGGTGGGAACCGTGTGGCATTCCGAATGTCGTGCCAGGCTCCGGGTGCCTCTGGGGACTGAAAACGACGATCTCCGATGGGTGGCGTGGCGTATGGAACACCGAGATATTGTTCCACAGGGCCGAGGATCTCGTTGTTCAGCTCCTTCCGGATGCCGCGGATCTTTCCATAACTGGTGGAAACGACGGGGTGTTTAGAAGTGCTGTAATCCGAGCGCTGGCACGAAGACAGTGCCAAACGAAGCGCCAATCCTAATAGCCATACCAAACACGTGTCCCATTTACGACGAGGGCAGGAAAATGGACGCCGGCGTCCACCTTCAAAGGTCAGAGACATGGTGAGGGTGATGATGTGGCGGGAGGAGGAAGGTTCCTACTTCCTGTCTCAAAAGGATCAAAAAAGGGATATGGTGGAAGAGGGGGAGGGGCCAGAGATACAGTGGTGTGTGTGTGTGTGTGTGTGTGTGTGTGTGTGTGTGTGTGTGTGTGTGTGTGTGTGTGGTCTAGCGGTGCACAAGAGAGGCCTGATGCAGAGCGCTGAACAGCTTCATGCTGACGTTACTGCACCATCCACATCGTTCTCACTCAGAGCTCCGTCAGCTTCCTGCAGAGGGAAAGAGAGAGAGAGAGAGAGAGAGAGAGAGAGGAGAGAGACCGAGAGAGCGAGGAACAAAGACATGGATAATAATGGACGAGTAGGATACAAAAATGAGAGAAATAGAGAATAGAGGGAATAGGGGAGAAAAGAGGAGTACAAGACAGAAAATCAGGCAGAGCAAGTAAAAAAAGAGAGTGTAAGAGGGACGGAGCGAGAAAGGAGGGGAAGAGAAAGAGAGAAAAAAGGCAGACAGATGGACATGAAAAAAGAAACAGAGAAACAAAAGGCATGGGGAGAGAGGAAAAGTGAAAGAGATAGAAGGATGGAGTGAAAGCAAGAGAGGAAGGAATAAACAAGTAAAACAGGACATAAACAAATCATACAAGAGAAAGAATGAAAGAGAAATTGAGTGAGAAAAAATAAAAGAAGGGAGACACAAGGAGAGAGAGATGGGGAGAGAAAGAAAGCAAAAGAACAAGAGAATGAGAGAGAAAGAGTGAAAGAGAAAGTGAGTGAGAGAGAGTGAGAGAGAGAGAGAGAGAGAGAGAGAGAGAAAGAGGGAAAAAAGAGAGAGAGGATTAGAAAAAGTGAAAACGAGAATGACCGAGAGAGAAAGAGCAAGCGAGAAAAAGAGAGTAAGAAAAAGAGGGAGAAAAGAAAACATAAAATTCAGAGAAGTGACAGAAAGTATCATTCCCACCCCCCACACACACCTCCACCCCACACACACCCTCACCCCCACCCCCACCCACACATCCTCCACCCCACACCCCCACACCCCCACACATCCTCCACCCCACACACACCCCCCCACCCCACCCACACATCCTCCACCCCACACCCCACACCCCCACACATCCTCCACCCCACACACACACCTCCACCCCCACACACACCTCACCCCCACACCCCCACCCACACATCCTCCACCCCACACACACACCCTACACACCCCTCACCTCCACACCCCCACACCCCCACACATCCTCCACACCCACACACACCTCACCCCCACACCCCCACACACCTCCACACCCCACACACCCTCCACCCCCACACACACCCTCACCCCCCACACACACCCTCCACCCTACACACCCACCACACCCCACACCCCCACCCCCACACACCCTCCACACCCCACACACACCCTCCACACCCCCACACACACACACACTCACCCCCACACACACCCTCCACCC
>CM045743.1:31738939-31788939 GCA_024760905.1 Plotosus lineatus | reverse complement strand
CCATAGACAATGAGAGACATGGCCGGCCTTTGATAACCCAGTTAGTTGCACTGGGGAGGACAGTGACAACCTTGTGGACAGTGGGAATCGAACCCCCAACCTTTGGATCAGCGATCCAGCGCCCTATACCACTAGACCACCACTCCCCCCCCCCTCAAAACCATTTGTTTGCTCCTATACTCACGTGTTAATGAGCTCTGCACCAGGCGCCATCATAGCAATAACATCACCGTCTTCTTTTATTTCTATAGGATTCTCTTCTGTTTCTTTCCACTTTCTATCAATCACTGTTGTCCAAGTTACCACACATGCGCAAGAACATTTCTCAGATCATGGCGTCTCGTTATTATTGTTATTGCAAACACACAAAACCAAAACAAGATGTAGAACAGGTGATGAAATACTACGCCCGCAAGCTGGGGTGGTTTCACCAAGAAACCTTTATATTCATCCATAACAAACTGATAATAGACGATAAAGCACCGACAGGTCTCGAGGAGTGAAGGGAGAACTTTAATAAACTTTATTCTCATTAATAGCATTTAATATTGTTTATTAGTCTTTAACCAGGTTTATAATTAGATCTCTTCAATGTTCTGTTCGTGATTATTAGTGTTTATTGCTGCTCTCTCCAGGGAATTTATGATTCTATAACAGTTTCATACACACAGTTTATTGGAGGAGATTTCACTATCATTGGTCCTCGCAGGCCAGTGTGAGCGGACAGACGAATGAAAGTGTGTGAAACTTCTACAAGTGTTTTGCTACCGTTTATACACACTTCTCTGTCCTCCTCTCTCTGTGTCTCCTTCTCTGTGTCTCTCTTTCCCTCTCTTACTCTCTCTCTCTCTCTCTCCCTGTCTCTACATCTCTATTTCTTTGTCTTTCTCCATCTGTCTCTCATTGTCTCTCGCTGTCAGTCTGTCTGTCTGTCTGTCTGTCTGTCTGTCTGCCTCTCTCTCACTCACTCACTCACACACACACACACACACACACACACACACACACACACACACACACACACACACACACACAATGTAGGAATGCTAAGATAAACATTCATCAATCAGAAACCAGAAGCAAACAGTAAAAGAATTTCAATTAATTCAAAAAGCCTATGCTACTTCCTTAAAATGCCGCCTCAATTTCTTATTTGATATTTTTTTCTTGCACTGGAGTGAATACATGTCATCTTTTAATATTTTATTAATCCTCTCATCCTTACAGGAGACCCCGCACCACCTTTTTTTACTTGTGACTTTCAAAATGCTAAGACTTAAAACTTACAATGAATTGGAGTGTGTGTGGGTGGTGTGTGTGTGTGTATGTGTGTGTGTGTGTGTGTGTGTGTGTGGGTTCAGCACAGAAAACCTGAAAAAAATTATTTTCATTCGTTTATTTTCTGAATCGCTTAATCCTAAATTAGGTTCGTGGGGAGGCTGGCGCCCATCTTAATCAACTCTGGGTGTGGGCAAAGTACACCCTGGACAGCTCACCAGGCCATCGCAAGGCATAAAATGGCTGACTGCTATGCAGGCTACTCTTTACAAAATTCAGCAATGGTTCTATTACAGCCTCACACCATAGACAGTGAGAGACACGGCTGGCCTTTGATAACCCAGTTAACTGCACTGGGGGAAGGGTGACAACCCGTTGAGAATGGGGCTTAAACCCAATACCTTGGGATCAGTGATCCAGCACCTTACCACCAGACCACCACCACCCACAGAAAAAAAAATCACAATATACAATCCAGGTTAAAGAATCTATATGAACGTGATGGAGGCATATGTGAATATGTTTTACTTAAAGCCAAAACTATCGCTGATAAGAATCCTGGTTACTATGCTGGTAATGTACTGTGATGAAGAATGTAAACACGCCTTTGCAATGCCACGCGATATCTGACTGTAATTTGATGTGAAGTATTTGTTGAATGTTTGCTGGAGCTCCAGTGTCATCAAGTTGCCACTGCTGGGTCCTTGACAAGACCCGTAACCATCAACTGATTAATTGTATAAATGAGATTAAAATGTACTGTATTTTCCAGACTATAGCTTGAATTTTTTTTTTTCATACTTTGGCTGAAGGTGCGACTTAATACTTCAGAGCGACTTATATGTGAAATTATTACATATAATTCTGCTCATCATCATAACAAACATAATTTCATATGTTTGAAATTTTTACACTTGCAACCACAAGAGGGCACTCTAGGCTTGGCTACCAGTACCTGCTCATCCACCACTGAAGAAATGTCCCCAAAAAGAAAATCTTATTCTGCGGATTACAATCTCCAAGCAGTGAAATATGCATCAGAAAATGGTAATCGAGCAGCAGAAAGAAAGTTGGGAGTGAACGAGAAACTTGTGAGGGACTGGAGAAAAGCAGAGATTACTATTACTGCAATGAAAAAAACAAAAAAGCAAATTGCAGGTTAAAGCTAGATGGCCACAGCTAGAGGAACGAGCTCACACATGGGTGCTTGAGCAACGCGCTTCAAGGAGAGGCTTATCAACCGTCCAGTTGTGTCTCCACGTCCAGGTAATGAAATTATTACATATAATTCAAACAAGAGGGCAGAAAAGTGGAGATTATTATTGCTGCAATGAAGAAAACAAAAAAAAAAGCTAATTGCTAAAAAGCTAAAAGCTAATTGCGGGCTAAAAGTTAGATGGCCACAGCTAGAAGAACGAACTCGCACATGGGCGTTTGAGCAACGTGCTGCAGTGAGAGGCTTGTCAACAGTGCAGTTGTGGTGACACATCCAAGTAGTTGTCAAGGAGATGAATATAAATGACTTTGCGCGAGGACTTTCTTGGTGTTACCGCGTCATGCAACGCAACCCCCTCTCTATATCAGAGCGAGGACCAAAACGTCACATAAACTACCAGCAGATTTTCAAACCTAGGTAGACAGTTTCCATGAGTTTGCGACTTATAGTCCAGTGCGACTAATACGTGTTTTTTTTTCTTTCTTTCTTTCTTTCTTTATTATGCATTTTTTTGCCAGTGCAACTTGTACTCCGGAGCAACGTATAGTCCGGAAAATACGGTCAGTTGCTCCGGATATCAAATGCCATAAATGTAAAAGAAGACACTGGAATCCTACGACATAGCTATAATAATGAGTACAATGTGTTGTCAAATTTCATGATCAAAGGCTGGAACCACACCAGTAATGGTGGAAGAGTGCGAGGAAGGTCCAATCTCACTGACAGATTGTGTGTGCGCGCGCGCATGTGTGTGTGTGTGTGTGTGTGTGTGTGTGTGTGTGTGTGTGTGTGTGTGTGTGTGTACCCATGCCCGCGTGTCCCTGTGTGCGTGTGCATGTATAATAAGGCCTGTGATTGAGCTACAGGTCCAAGCTGACATGAGACAACCCATCGATCTTCTAAAGTAATAACACATCAATACTGTGCATAGGAAGAGGAAGTAGGCGGGGCTAGTACTTTAATAAATCCCTGACCTCATCACAGCCCACAATTGAGAGGGAGAGAAAGAGTGCGAGAGAGACAGAGAGAGAGAGCGAGAGAGAGAGAGAGAGAGAGAGACTTTTCAGTGACTTACATATATAGCTGCTACAATCACCACTTGACCGACAGTGGAAGTCACATGACTAAGTGAGTGACGTCGAAGTGAGAGTGAAGGTACATGACTGATGGTGGAGGTACAGTTGGTGATAGTGGAGGTCATATGACTGTCTATTTGTAATTTCTAATCCCCACTACATACAAATTGCACTGTTACATTACAATGTCAACTCTGTTGCATTACATCACCATCGTTCTCACTATGCCAACACCGTTGTCAACACCCTTGCTGCAACATCAACATTGTCGTCACTACATTAACATCGCCGTCACTACGTTAACACCACATCAACACAATGCCAACACCATCATTAATATGTCAACATTGTTGTCACTTCATCAAAACTGTTAACATTACATTAACGCCATGTCAACAATGTCGTAAAGGTCTTTTTGCATTTATAATGTTTTTGAGGACTTAAAAAAATTCACCAGCTACATTTCGCTTCAGTTAAATTCCTTTTCACATTGACTTTCATTCCATTTCTAACAAATTCAAGAAGTAAAAATAAAAACGATTTGAATGAACTGCAACAAACGTTTGAATGAAGTGAACTGTGAGAACTCATTCCTCGCACTGAAGCCGAGTTTCCGTCTCTAGTAGATGTTAAACGTTGTATTCTGCACCACTGATTATAAAATCCATTTCTAAAGAGAAATAAATGCTTTTTTTTCTCTTCCTCCACTCGTATTTATCCAGTATTGAGTTCAAAGCCTAAGACTCCACAGCGGCACAGAATCAGAAACCTAGAGGTGAGGGGTCATGCTCCGATGTCACGAGCACGCCTCTGAAAACTCTAGAAGGAAGCAGAAAAACAGATTTCCAATAATTCTAATAAAGTCTTCTCCATTTTTTACATGATCTGATGTTTTGGCTGAAAAATCATGTGAACTGTAACAAAATATTATACATTCACGCCATCATGTGAAACGTACGGCTTCCACCAATTTATACATCCATCAGCTTCTTAAAATGTCTTCTGATTAATACGACCAACAACATTTCTCCACGTTGTTGAATAAAATGCGGTATGATGCTTTTCACATCAAAATAAAAATTACCAAATGTTATTAACTACTTAAACATTGATTAGTGATAAATAAACAAACAACTTATTTACATTTAGTCACAACCACAAAACGCCATTAGAGATCAAGGTGTTGAAGTCTGTGGTGAAAATAAACGATGGCACAAACAGTGATGAAGATGGTGAAGATGGTAAGGATTATGATAATGGTGGTGATGATGAAGAGGACATTGAAGATTGTGGCAAGGAAAGATGATGCTGAAGAAGATAATAAAGTTAGTATTGACAGTGATGAAGATGATGGAGAAGGTGAGGAAGGCAATAAGGCCAGTAATGAAGATGGTGGTGAGGAAGACAGTGAAGAAAGTAATGACATCTGTAATGAAGATGATGGTAAAGATGATTTTGATGAAGGTGGTGGTACTGCAGATGGTAATGAAGACGTGGCGCCTTTAATACATTTGCACTCCTGCACTGACTCCTCGGACTCTAACGCTAATACAATCTAAGAGAAACATTTCGGCTCAATGAGACGCAACGATGCTAATTAGCTTTTGGGGTTAAAGTGGCTGTGTAAGTGCTCGAATGAAGCCAATATGGGACATGTGGGACCTAATGGAGACATTTAGGGACACATCCATTTCTTTAGCCTCCTCTTTTTAGTGATAGGGGGGAGACAGAGTAAATAGTACTAACAGAGTAATGAAAGGGAGTGTGAGGGTTTATTAGCGAAATGACTCATTGATGTGATTAACGTCAAATGGCTGCCGAGAGTAAACACGTGTCTGGAGAGCGAGAGAGAAAATCGTGGAGCCGAAATTATGGATTGATAAATCACCTTAAGATCATCAGCTCGAAATAAAGCTGAAGAGCATCTCACATTACACATAACTCTGTTATGACATCATCAGCAAGAAGAGCATCATTTGAACGTGTTACACAGAAATCATAAACATTTACTGAAAATTCGCACGTTTTCCACTCCGTACACGTGGAGAGTGTTTGTCAATGAGCAGTTGCTACAGAAACAAAAACGTAGCGCCGCTACCTTCCGAGATTCTTTCTAACCAGTCAGAATCCAGAGCTCAAGCGGTGCTCCGGTGTAAATATAATTTAATATTGTGATGCTCACCTTCAGGCGACTCGAATTAGAACACATTAAATAATCACTGATTAATTCATAACACTGAGTTTTAAAATGAAAATAAACAATGGTACCATGTCTGAATAAGAGACGTTTTTATCTTACTGCTTGTCTGTTTCTCTTTATCGCCCTCTGTCTCTCCGACTGTATGACTGTCTCTCCCCCGTCTCCCTTTCTTTTCTCATTTTGTCTCAGCCTCTTGGTATCTCGGGTTCTCTTTCCTCCCTCCACTTCTCACTCCATCTGTATGCCAGTCTTCCTCTCTCTCTCTCTCTCTCTCTCTCTCTCCCTCTGTCTTTTCCCCACTTCCCTCACGATCTGTCTTTATAGTCTGTCTCTTGCACGATATGTCTGTCTTTCTCTCCCGGTTTATCTCACATGATCATCACGGTTTCCCTCTCAAACTGAGTCCGGCTTTGGGGCGCATCTGTTCCAGGAAGCGTCGCTGCAGCAGATGCAGAAATTCTTGTTTATTCATCAGAATCGTACTCGCTTACAGACAATCCATACCTAACAGTCCCTCAACCTGGGACCATGTTTTTTTGGGGGATGCTCTTTCATTAAAAAAGACTTGTTTGTGAAGAGCTTGGTTTTGTTCGTGTCAAACATGGCCCATATACGTACTTAAAATACTGTACATGACAGAAGTCTCGTATGGAATGAGATTTGGCGATTTGAAGCAGCCGCTCATTTGCTATATAATTTTCTAATGCCCAGTTTAACTGGCGTTTGACTCGAGTTGCTCGACCTACACCCCTTTTTACGCTGGTTACGAGAAGGAGCATTCTTTCTAGCGTAGCCTCCTGCCGCCATCTTCTTAAAGAAGCCATCCCAAACATTTGCCACCTTTTGGAGTTCTGCAGCCAACAGATCATATATGCATGGATCCTGCATAACAGACGAGATCTTACACAGTCTTCATGTGTGTGCACGAGAAAATGTCCCTGTCCATCAAGCATTGTTTCAACTCCTCCCACTTTTTAAGAAAGCGGAAGTGACTTTTAAATGCAGCGCTGCTGATGGCTTTGCTGTGTTGGTTCTTACATAATCCTGGTACTGGAATTCCCTCTTCTCTCTCCCTCTCTGTGCCTCTTGGTCTCTCTCTCTTTCTGTCACTCTTTCCTCACCCTTTGTCTCTACAGCTACCTGTTTGTCTCTAACTCCCTGTGTCTCTCTGGCTGCATGAAAAAAATCTGTCTTTCTCTCATCCTCTCTCTTGCTCTCTCTGCTTGTCTGTACCTCCTGGTCTCTCTGTCGCTTCCCCCCAACTTTTCCTGTCCATCTGTCTCTTTGTTTCTCTCTCACTGAATGACTGTCTCTCTCCCTTTGTCTCTCTTTGTCTGTCTTTCTCTGTATTCGTTGCTCTCACTTTCCATTTTGTCTGTATCTTGGTCTCTCTTTTTGCTATTTTGTCCCACATTTCTCTTTACCTGGGTCTCTTCTCTCTGTTTTTCTCTCCGTTTATTTACCTGTTTGTTATAATATCTCACTGTCTCACTATCTGCATCTTTGTCTGCCTCTCTGCTTCACTGTGCACATTAATGTCTTCCTGTCTGCCTCTCTGTCGCAATATCTGACTCTGCATCATTGTGTGCCTTACTGTCTCAATGTCTGCCTCTTTCTGCTTTTCTTTCTCATTGTACACATTCCTGTCTTACTGTCTGCCTCTCTGTTTCAGTGTCTGCTTCTTTGTCTCAAAGTGCATCTTACTAGCTCACTGTCTGCCTCTCTGTCTCACTCTGTCCATCTGCAGATTAGATGAAGGCTCGCCTCTGAACTGCAGCCGTGATGTTGTCCAGCTGTGATCCATGTTTCTCAATGTATAAATAATTAAAAATAATGTTGAGAACAGCAGGAAGAAGAAAACCACTGCGCACACGCACGGGCACGTGCACACACACACACACACACACACACACACACACACACACACACACACACACACACACACACTTGTTTTCCTCAGGGCTGGTTGTTTCCATCTCACTAAACCTGGCCGTGTTCTAAAAAAAAAATGTCTGACTCGAACATCAGTGACTTGTTTTGTCCTGAATGAAACCTGAGACGAGGCGCTTTCACATGTAAAAGAGATTGCGACCAACAAAATGTTTGAACATTTGTAAATATCAAAACAGATAAAAATGTAGAAATGAAAGATGCTGTGCAGAGTGTGCTAACTAGAGCAAAACCAAACTTCAAACATGGATTTTAAAAACTTGAAATTATAAATGTATTCATCAGATTCACACATCAGGTTTCATCTGAGCTACTGGGAGCAAATTCAAGAGTTCACCCACAGTGACTAGCTAATTCACTAGCAAAGTTAAGGTTGTCTTCTAGCGTACACACACACACACACACACACACACACACACACACACACACACACACACACACACACATACACACACCTCTGTGAGACAGGTAAAGGTATAAGGGAGTTCCCCAGGACATGAGGGAGCTCATTAGTAAATGGAAACGTGGCGCATTCAGGGTCGGTGTTTCTGCGCCGCTGCTGATGAACAGCTTTTGATGTGAGAAAGCTGTTAAGTTTAAGCAGGTGCTTCATTACCTGCAGTGCTTGTGTTTGGTGTGTGTGTGTGTGTGTGTGTGTGTGTGTGTGTGTGTGTGTGTGTGTTTGTATAAATATAAATAAACAAACAAACAAAACAAAACACACACACACACACACACACACACACACACACACACACGCACACACTCCCACACACACACATATATATATATATATATATATATATATATATATATATATATATATATATATATATATATATAGGGATCCCTCACTTTCCGTATTTAATGGGGACCGAGACCCCCTGCGACCGCCGATTTCCCCAAAGTAGGATCGACCCCTCCTGACTGACATATACGTACATTTGTTTGTTTATTTAATATCAATAAATACATATTCAATGATATAAATGCTAGAATAACAATTAAACATTCAAAAATAAAGCACAGGATGCAAATAAAATATAAATACACAGACGTGCGCGCGTGCACACACTCAGATGCGCACCTCACATAAAAATCTAAGCAGTTCTGTTTGGGGGTTTTGGGTTGTTTTTTGTTTTTGTGTGTTTGGGTTTTTTTTTTTTTTTGCATAATTGGCCTTGTTTTGTGGCATTTTCCTTAATTTTTTCCCTTATTCTTCCTTAATTTACTTATTTTTTAATTCGATGAATATTTTTAAAATAAACCGCGATGCACTGAAGTGTGAAGTAGCGAGGGATCCCTGTGTATAAATATATATATATGCACACTAAATAACTTCTTCTTCTTCTTTCGGCTTTTCCCTTCAGGGGTCGCTACAGCGAATCATCTGCCTCCACCTCACCCTGTCCTCTGCATCTTTTTCTCTTACACCAACTGCCTTCATGTCCTCCTTCACCACATCCATGAATCGTCTCTTTGGTCTTCCTCTAGGCCTTCTGCCTGGTAGTTCCAACCTCAACATTCTACTGCCAATATACTCACTATCCCTCCTCTGTACATGTCCAAACCATCTCAATCTAGCCTCTCTGACTTTGTCTCCAAAACGTCTTACATGTGCTCGCACACTAAATAACAAGTTTAGAAAATCAGATGTTCCTGCCTAACAGACTGCCGTGACTGGCAAGCAAATCAAATCCAACTATCAAAAAACCTTTTTTCATCAAACTGTCTTCGCTTAATCTTCGTTTACTAAATCGCTTCATCCTATAGTTTCATGTTAAAGGTGGGACTACCTCAGCCAACACTTGCCGAAGGTGGGGTACACCCTGAATGTGTCACCAGACCATCGAACAGCCACAACCATTCACACTTACACACACTTACACCTAGGGGCAATCTAGAACAGTCAATTAGCCTCATTTGCATGGAATCCGCAGTACCCACACAAGTATGGGGAGAACATGCTAACTCCACACAGAAACACCATCACAGGCTCCGGAACCTTCTTACTGTGAGACAAAACGTGTTAACCACTACACCACTGTGCCCCCCTCATTTAATCTTTGTTAATCAAACATACAGAACTTTAAAATGGATTAGTTACTAGGCAACTGGAAAACACATCAAGACATCAAGCAGAGGTGAGATACATCAAGTCTGAGGCGTGATTTAACAGTTTAGCTAGTGAGAAAAGGAAACTTTCTATTTCTGTTTTTTTATTGTCCCTTGTCACATCTGTATGTTTATAAAAATATATTGGTTTGACGCATGTCTTAAATACATTTGTTTATGTTTATTATCGTCTCATTCTGGCTATTGTGTTGATCAAGAATGTTAAAAAATCATAGAAATAAGTACAAGCTGCAACTGTGACTGTGGTGGCGTTAAAGCGTGTAATTATGAGATACTGCATTTCCAACAGAAGTACATGGTGGTGTGAACCTGAGGTCTGAGGTGACAGCCAACGGTTGTTCGGTGATTTTCGTTTCTTAGATTCAGAGTAGGGACTTTTATCAGGATTGGTAGTGCACTCAGCCCTTCCATCAACTGCATATGACATTTAGACTCAATTAGCATCAAACCACCAAAATCTTATTGGCAGGAAATGGTATCGGAAGAATCGTCAGACTCGGGCACCATCATAAACCAAGCGCTTGGCATTAAGCACTGCTAATGCATTTGTATAAATAATGTAATGTCCTTCTGATCTCATCACCTAATGCAGCAAAGCACAGGAGAACCAAGTGGTGTTCGACTAAAGGTGTAGCATAAAAGCATGGAAATTACGTTATAGGATTAATTGAAGATAATGTGTGTGTGTGTGTGTGTGTGTGTGTGTGTGTGTGTGTGTGTGTGTGTGTGTGTGTGTAAGAAACAGACAGAGAGAGAGCGAGAGAGAGAGAGAGAGAGAGAGAGAGAAAGAGATGAAAAGAGAGGGTGATATAAATGCATACATAAAAAATTCTCAGAATTATTATATAAACATTGGAGATATATTATATACCATTATATTTTATATCCAACTGCATCTGAACTTCAGTACTATACCACTGCTTTTTCTGCACCCACATACACTCCAATATGCGTTTAAAGGATTTAAATCACATCAAATGGAACATCACACAGCTGATATGATTTTAAACATTTAAGAAACTTTAAAGTGAAATAAAATGATATAACCTGATTATATAAATAGCACAAGTGCAGAGTTCGGTTTCCGAAACATTCCCTGATGTAAAGTTCTACCCATTACGCCTGTTACACGTAGTGTGTAATGATATATCAGTCCATGTTAGTGCGCGCGTGCGTGTGTGTGTGTGTGTGTGTGTGTGTGTGTGTGTGTGTGTGTGTGTGTGTGTGTGTGTGTGTGTGTGTATTAATTCACTGCGAATAAATCTTATGCATGGTTTTATAAATATAAATAATTAAATTGTAACTGTGTATATTACGATGTATCTTATTTTAATATTAAGTGTGATATAGAGAATTATTCTACTTGAGGTGGATCCCAGATCTATACACTGTATTCAACATGATAAGTGCCCAGGGCACTTTAAAAATTGGAGTGGGTGGGCGCTTATTAAAATGTTACCAGCAGATTGGAAAACATGAGTAATAAAAGAACAATAAAAGAGTTTTACTGGTATTTGTATTATTCATTTTGTGGTATCAACCAAACTACTTACATGAAAGTAAACAGAAAATAAACAAAACAGCATAATTAAAAAAAAGACCCCTTACTTTTCCCTCCCGGTGGTATTCCTTTAAACATTTTCCCAGAAGTAAAATCGAGGCAATCAACATGAATGTCAACTTTAGCACATGGCTCGTTGAACCAATCAACACGAACATAAACAAAAGCACATGTCCAGGAACTTGCTTAAATGTATGAAGTTAGTGAGCAGGAGAATCGGGTGAAAAATACTCATCACTTTCTGATAGGTCCATATCTGACTCATCGCTACATTCATTGAGAGCATCCCATAGTTTTGATGTAGCAGTTTCTAATGGTTCATCGGTTGTTGGACATTAACCAAAAGAATAGCAAAATATTTTCCTGTTTTTTACAGCACGGTGGAACAATCAAATGTGTTGTTACTGATGAACATTATAGACATTCCCCAGTGACCAAAATACAGATTTAAAATATGTGATGATAAGGCCTCCCCCCATCCCAGGACCTTCTTGGACATGCTTCTAAGCCACTGTGCTGCACCGTTCCACCAATCAGAATCAAGAAAAGATTTTGATTGGACAATAATAACATAGTTTATTAAGGTGAAGATTTTTCAGCAGTGTTAAACACGATGGAGGATCAGGACCTGAGGTGTGATTGGTTACAGTGACCTTTAAGAAGAAACTATGATCTGATTGGGTTGAACCGGTTGGTTATGACATTTCGGAGGGGAAGCACAGGTAATTTGGTGACGGTGACATTTTAGGAAAGAATTATAGTAACTACGAGAAAATCAACAGTTCCATGTTCCATTCGTGATGATTCTTGACAAAATCATGACAAGATCCATGACTCTAAAATGGCATTACAGAATGGGAATTGCATTGTGGGATAAAATTGCATTTCTACTAGTTACTATAGTACACTGCCCTCTATAATTATTGGTACACCTGGTTAAGATGTGTTCTTCAGCTTCTAATAAATTCAGTTTTTAAAAAAATATAATATCAGACGACAATGGAAAAAAAAGAGGAAAATCCAACTTTTAATTCAAGTGCCTTTATTCAGTGGTGGCATATTGGTTAGGGTACTGCACTCATGATCGGGAGGTTGGGTGTTCAAATCCCAGTTAGACCTCCACTGTTCTCAGACCCCTGGGCAAGGTCTTAACCACAAGTGTGCCTCTGTTCACCCAGCAGTATAAATGGGTACAAGTAAAAAAAAAAAAAAAAAATATATATATATATATATATATATATATATATATACTGTATATATATTTCTACAGACATACTGGGAAGGGAGCCTGCGATGGACTAGCGTCCCATTCAGGAGTTGTACTCCTAGTCACTTCATGCAATGGAAACCAGGGATAAGCACCGGTCCGATGAGCCACTATGGCTCGGATGTAAAAAGCCCAACGGACTTTACCTTACATTTATTCAGTGGGAAAAAATCCCACATTAAGAAATAATTATTTAACTTCAAATTATGTGTAGCCCTGCAATGGGCTGGAGAGCTCTCTAGGGTGTATCCCGCCCTCGCCACGGAGTTAACTGAGATGGGTGCCAGCCTTCTCGTGACCTTAATTACGATTAAGCGGTCCAAACAATAAATGAATATGTGAAATAATGTGTCCCACAATTATTAGCCTCCTTGATGTGAATACAACATCCTTTAAAAAAAAAAAAAACAGAAGCTAATCTTCTCATATAATGTTTCACAAGATGGGAGAGTACAGAAAGAGGGATGTATGGTCATTCTTCTCTGTACAATCTCTCTAAATCCTCCAGCAATCTGGGTCCTCTCCTCTGCACTCTTCTCTTCAGCTCACTCCACAGGTTCTCAATGGGGTTGAGGTCTGGGGGCTGAGATGGCCATGAGAGAAGCTAGATTTTCTGTCTGTTGAACCATTTCTGTGTAAATGTTTAGAGTCGTTATCTTACTGAAAGACCCGGTGAAGACCCATCTTCAGCTTTCGAACAGAGGCCACCATATTTTGATTTAAAATGTCCTGGCATTTCAAAGCATTTATTATGACCCTTGACAAGGTTTCCATGGCATCTGGAAAAGTAACAGTCCACAGCATCACTGATCCTCCCCATACTTCACAGGGGGCATGAGGTGCTTTTCTTCATACTCATCTTTTGTGTTTCACCAGACCCACTTAGAGTAGTCTCATTTGACCAAAGCACAAGGTCCCAGTTGAAGTCCCAGTACTGCTTAACGAACTCCATACATTTGCATTTATGACTGTACATGAGAAAAGGTTTTTCCGTGCATGCCCCTCAAACAGCTTGTTGGCATGTAGTTAGCGTCTGATGATTGTTTTGGAGACTTTGTGTCCCAAAGATGCTCCCATTTGTTGCAATTCTTTAAAGGTGAGCCTTGGAGAACTTTTTATTTCTCTTATCATCCTCACAGTGCTTCTTCTTCTTCTTTTCCTTTTGGCTGTTCCCTTCAGGGGTTGCCACAGCAAATGATCTGCCTCCATCTCACCCTATCCTCTGTATCTTCTACTCTTACTCCAACTACCTTCATGTCCTCCTTCACCACATCCATAAATCTTCTCTTTGGTCTTCTTCTAGTCCTTCTGCCTGGTAGTTCCAACCTCAGCAGCCTACTACCAATATACTCACTATCCTTCTTCTGTACATGTCTAAACCATCTCAATCTTGCCTCTCTGACTTTGTCTCTAAAACCTCTTACATGTGCTGTCCCTCTGATGAATTCATTCCTGATCTTATCCATCCTCATTACACCCAAAGAGAACCTCAACATTTTCATCTCTGCTACCTCCAGCTCTAGTGGGGAGTTGAACTCCTGGTCGCTTCATGCTATGGAAACCGGGGATAAGCACTGGCCTGATGAGCCATAAGGCTCGGGTGTAAAAGCCCAACAGACTTTACCTTACCTTACCTTTACCTACCTCCAGCTCTGCCTCTTGTCTTTTCCCCAGTGCTACTGTTTCTAATCCTCACTGTGCATGGTGACAAAATAGCCTTGCGTCCTCGTCCAGGCTTGTTTACCACTGTTCCGGTTGTTTTATATTTCTTACTGAGTCCTCTGACAGTAGATATGCTCAGGTACAGGCGGGGGTCTATTTCTCCTGTAGCCATTGACTGATTTGTGAAGGTTGACACATATCTGCCTTATTTGAATGGTGTGTTCCTTTGCTTTCCCATGTTGAAGAGTGCATAAGAGAAATGGTCTCTGTGTCATATTTATACCCCAGGGAAACAGGAAGTGATGAATTACTAATTAAATGTTCGCAGATATGCTGATCAACTTTGTAAACCACTGTAGAAATGACAGGAAAACTTCAATAACATTTATTTTTTAGGAATTGTTAGGGGTGCCAACAATTGTGGAGCAGGTGATTTTGTGGGAAAAATATATTATTTCTTAAGAATGTTTTTCCCCTTAAAATTCACTTGAGTTGAAGGTTACATTTTTATACAATTTTCAGTGTGAGATTCTGCAATAAAAATGTAATTTATTTTTAGGCTTTCAACACATCTTAGCCAGGGTCCCAATAATTATGGAGGACACTGTATTTCTGGAGAACAATCTGATTGGTTGCACTGGAATTTGAGGGCTGCACCACAATTTCATCCAATTGGTCACGATGCACAATAGACAGGTTAGATGATATGCAAGCCCTTCAAACAGTCATACACGAAGGAAAGATCTCTCATCAGGACTGGTATGATTAGTGTTCAAACTTTTCTTCAAAATTGCAGCCATTTTAGTAAAACCGTGAACTTCATGAAAATTCTTGGGGAGGAAAAAGCTCATTCCTCTGCGTTCCTCCTTCTCACAACACGTTAAACTTTAATCAGCCTGCAGTCCATGCAAGAGTTTCTCAAGACAACACACACACACACGCACACACACACACACACACACACACACACACACACACACACACACACACTGCTTGGAGGGAATGCATATAGCGGTTCTGCACAAAGCTAACGCTGCATCCCTCTGCATTATTTATCTCCAGAGAAGCTAAGCTCATCCGCGCTGCTCTGTATTGCTCCATCTTGCATCAATCTGCATCTCAAACTCTTCGAGCCACGGAGCCATTTTGGGGAAAAAGCTGACATTTCCCATAATTTATGAAATAAAAACCTAATGACTTAGTTTCTTAGCATGACTAGAGTATTTTGAATCCACACTTGAGTAGTGAGCGGGTCACCTACAGAGAGTGCAAGACACCTCACTCCAGCACAAGGAGAAGAGACGATACATGATAAGTAGATTTACGCTGATGAGATAAGCATCTCCCCCTTTACTTCAACATCGCAAAAAAAAAAAAAAAAAAAAGTCAACCTGCAGGAGGAGAGAAAAGTGTAACAGGAAGTGAAGATAATAATATCACAGACAGATTTAAACACTGCCTAAGAGCCCAAGCTAGGCACGAGTTGGATATCTTGCCAATTTAAAATATTTTTTTTCTCTGCTGAGGTTTTAAAAGTCCAGCTCCTTTTCCAAATATACTCCATGTTACAGATACATGTATATTATGTGTTTCTTATCAGTGAGAAAAGCTTACTGACACTAGACCGTGTGCTAACAAACAAAATACAAGGGTATAAACTTCCATCAAAAAATTATCTACTTAAAATCACTTTATCTTGCTAACTCGTTAGCATATTGCATAGTTTGCTTGCCGACTAGTTCTTATACATGTAGAGTACCCCTTTTCAAGTGTCTGCTACTAGAACAGCATAAAATTTGCTCTGCCATCGTAGTGCACTAGATTTTCATCCATTTTCACAATAGATTTTCACCCATTACAAAATGAAGAGCAAGAGATTGTAACCCAGGTAAGTGTTTAAGCGAATGTCTTGCTAACAAACTAGCATGTTAATTAGCGAAGTAGCTAGCAGAGTGCCGTAGTGACACTTTCTGACTGAAATTCGTGTGAGAAAACGGACCACTTTCTGTACATCACAAGTAAGAACCTATGCAATGTGCATATATAACATTATTCATCATCATCATCATCATCATCATCATCATCATCATCATCATCATCCGCTTAGTCCAGGATCGGGTCGTGGGGGCAGCAACCTAAGCAAAGAGGTCCAGACGTCCCTCTCCCGAGCCACTTCCTCCAACTCTCCCGGGGGGACACCGAGGCGGTCCCAGACAAGCCGAGAGACATAGTCCCTCCAACGTGTTCTATGTCGACCCCGGGGTCTCTTCCCGGTTGGACATGCCCGAAACACCACACCAAGGAGGCGTCCGGGGGGCATTCTGACCAGATGCCCGAGCCACCTCAACTGGCCCCTCTCAATGCGGAGAAGCAGCGGATCTACTCCGAGCTCTCCACAGATGGTGGAGCTTCTCACCTCATCGCTAAGGGAGAACACCGCCACCCGGCGAAGGAATCTCGTAACATTGTTTCAGATTTTAAAAAGTTGTTTGTTTGCTCGTATATTAATTGATTAGCTCCCAGACATTAGCAGAATTTCATTTTTATACATAAACATTAGCCAGCTTGCTAATTAACTGGAATTCTTCTAAGCTAAGCAGTTAAAAGTGTAAAGACAGTTTTATTCAAAAAGCAGAGGGAGTTTTATTTTAAGTGAGGCTGTTGGCTTAGAATGCTAATCAGCTAAAATATTAAAATCTGAATTTAGACATCTGAGAAAATGGAGGACAGAAAGAACTCTGTCTTCAAACACACACACACACACACACACACACAGAAGCTAAGCTGAACCCAGTTATTTTAAGATTGGAGCTCTCTGTGCTGGTTAAAAAAGAAATAACTAAAGTAATGCAGAGGAACAGGGAACGAAATAAAAGGTTCTCTTCCTTCCATCACTTGTGCATCATTGGCATGCTACAGAAATAACAGTAAATTATTATTTTTCACCCAAAACATTCAAGCAAACACAGATTTAATTCCTAAATAATATACATACTGTATTTAGGTACTGTCTGAATACGAAGCTCCAGTAAAGGAAATGATGTTCCTGGGGGGGGGGGGGGGGGGGGGGGGGGCCCCAGAGGTCATTTAAAAATCATTTTAGAATAAAGCTGGAAGAAACCAAACTCATTGATGTACAAGGGTGTGACACACTCTAACACCATCACTATAAAGGGCGAGGGTGACATCACTCTCACTCAATTACTGAAACCTTAATCCTATTAGGATTGCATAGATGATGGAGCCTATCTCAGTCAGTTCTGGGCAAAGCTGGGGCACATTCTGAACAGCTCACCAGTCCATCGCAGGGCCAGCACACACATTCACACATCCACTCAATCTTACAGTCCTACCTAAGGCTGATTTGTAACAGTCAATTCGTTTTGGACTGTGGGAGGAAACCAGAATGCTCATCGGAAACCTACACAAGCGTAGCGACTAGTGAGAACATGAAGAGCCCACACAGAAACACTCAAGACACAAACACAGGACCTTCTTGCTGTGAGGTGGACATACTAACCACTACACAACACCATGCAACACCTGATGAAACTTCACCTGTAATTAATCTGTACACTGGCTGCTTAACGCATCATCTTACAATACTGATAGCAGATACCAAAGTCAGGGGTATACAGGGGTGTAACATCATGACATTCCAATGCCATCACAGAAAGGGGGTGTGGCTTAAAATCAAAACCAATCAGGGTGATATATATATATATATATATATATACATGAAAATAAGCATCTTAAATTTGTTGTTGCATTCGAGAAAAATCGGAAAAGGCTTGTGATTGAAATCTGGACAGGAGCTGGACGGAAAAAGTGTTGACATGAGTCAAACTACAGGCCTTCAAGTAATGTATGTAGGTAAAAAGGTAAGTCTGTTGGGTTTTTACAACCGAGCCTTGTGGCTCATCAGGCCGGTGCTTATCCCCGGTTTCCATAGCGTGAAGCGACCAGGAGTTCAACTCCTCCTGGATGGGATGCTGGTCCATCGCAGGTTACCTTCCCAGTATATTTTTACTGGTACCCATTTATACTGCTGAGTGAACAGAGGCACACTTGTGGTTGAGACCTTGCCCAGGGGTCTTAGCGGGATTTGAACTCACAACCTCCTGATCATGAGCCCAGCACTCTAACCACTACACCACCGGCCCCAAGTGATGTATGTAATATTTCATAAAAACCATGAACAAATGTACAAGTTCATATTTTTTGGACAACCCCCCCCCCCCCCCCCCCCACACACACACACACACACACACCAACAGGGTAATGCTGTCATGTTAACAGTGTGGGCGATATGGAGAGGCAGCTCTATAAATAAAATCTTTTTTTTTGGCAAACTTGAGGCCGGATTTGACATAAACACGGTGTTATCTTGGGGCTAAAAAAAAACTTAAAAAAAAACTTAAAAACCTACACCTGATGGTACCATTTCTCCTGTTTAGAAGATATGATCATCTCCGTGTGGATAATGTAATTCTCTCCTACACCATACACTGCTAATGAAGAGACTCAGTACAAACTGAAAGAGTACAAACAGCAGAGCAAATGAAGGCGATTCATATCCCAATAAGATTTTTTTAATCAAGTTCTATTAGTACAGTGAGATGAGGATGTTAGGATAAAGTATGCACAGTAGGTGTTGGTTGAAATGGTGAGATGGTGATGGTGAACAGGACGCAGCGTTGCTGAGTAGTGAACACTTCACTGAGGTGATAATTGGAGCACTACACTAGAGTGTGCACTGAAACAGAGCTCGCCTTGTGCACCGACATGAATCCTGCCTTTGATGGAGAGCCGGCGCACCAGACCGGCATGTAAATGTGGACCACATCACCATGTCTGCACCATTCTTCATCCCTCAGCCTCATCTCTCTCTCTCTCTCTCTCTCTCTCTCTCTCTCTCTCTGTGTGTGTGTGTGTGGGTGTGTGGGTGTGTGTGTGTGAGAGAGAGAGAGAGAGAGAGAGAGACAGAGAGAGATTTGGTACTAATGCTCCTGTCCTATTTCACACGAATGACATGTAAGGTGCAGTGAGACGAAGATAGTGCATCATCATCATCATCATCATCATCAGGTGTAAAGGGAAAAAAGCCCCAATAAAATATAGACAGCTATCGTCGCGTTGCCAGGCAGAAATCCTATCAATCACGTCTCATGATTCAGGTCGTGATGTCACAGAGCTTTGAAGCGAGCCGACCTGATAACACGTATTACATGACCGTATTGAACGTGTGCGCGTGAGACTTCAATATACCAGCAAAGGCGTCTTTCGTGCAAACCGGAAGTCGCTTTCATTCTTTATGTAAGGAATCTGATTAATCTTTAAATGGTGCACCGACACGGCAAAGGTGCGCGAGACGAGATCGATACGCTAACATTATATGACGAAGAATCACACACACACACACACACACACACACACACACACACACACACACACACTTAACGTTTTGTACAGCTCTTACCCCCCAGTGTGCATGCGGACGTTTTATTCCATCATTCTGTGCGCTTCAGCGCGCGCTGTTTTCACCTTCTGTTTTCTTTTTTTTCCCCAAAAAAAAATCCCCGGAGAATCCTCCGCTCTTCTTCCACCTCTTCCTCAGTCTCGCTCTCTGATTCCTGCAGGATGATGATGGAAGAGAAGCGCAGATGAAGCGCTAATAAGAAGAGCCGCGCGAACAGGACAGAGAGAGAGAGAGAGAGAGAGAGAGTGCACTGCGCGCATGTGAGACTTGGCGCGTGCGTGTGTGCGTACCGCATCAGCAGCTCTGCTCTTCCTCCGGTCGGATCTACATTTCGGTAAAGTACGGCCATAACACACATGCGCGCGCCTCTCTCCATCTCGCCATCATTTCCCCTCACTCTTTCCACTTCCTTTTCTCACTTCATCTTTTATTATCTCCTTCCTTTTTGCATCCTCTCTCTCTCTCTCTCTCTCTCTCTCTCTCTCTCTCTCTCTCAAGCATATTTTACTGCCTTTTTTTGGGTTATAAAGTTCAGAAATATTAAAAACTACAGTAATGAAATCGGACATTAATTCTATGCAGCTGTAAAAATAAATAAATAAAGAAAGAAAGAAAGAAAAAGTCCATTAAACATTTCAACTAGAAAAACAGAATAAACAAATGCATAAACAAATAAACTTTCTTTATTCTTGTATTGCACAGAGTCACTGGCTGACCCAGAAGATTGCAATTTCTGTAAACTCCTCAAAATGACCTTAAAGATTTGGGCTGAACATAAAGAAGGCAACACTCGGAGGTCCTGACAACAAGTCCCTGAGGTGCAATATTCCGAATTGTGTGGGTTCTAGTCAAGGAAATTCATACCAACTCAGTTCAATTCATTTCTTTTCATAGAGCTTTTTACAATAGACATTGCCACACAAAGCAGCTTTACACAGTAAACCAATAAAAGTATGGGGCGATAAAAGAATTTGTGGGGCCGGTGGCGTAGTGGTTAGGGTGGGTGCAGGAGGTTGTGAGTTCGAATCCCACTGAGACCCTCACTGTGCTGAGACCCTTGGGCAAGATCTCAACCACAAGTGTGCCTCTGTTCACCCAGCAGTATAAATGGGTACCAGTAAAAATATACTTGGGAAGGTAACCTGCGATGGACTAGCGTCTCATCCAGGGGGAGTTGAACTCCTTGTCGCTTCACGCTACGGAAACCGGGGATAAGTACCGGCCTGATGAGTCACAAGGCTCGGGTGTAAAAACCCAACAGACTTACCTATAAAAGAATTTAAACATGTCCTATAACCCCCTACACAGGGCAGTGGTGGTCTGGTGGTAAAGGGATCGCTGTCCCACTCTCCACAAGGTTGTCACTATCCCCCCAGTACAGCTAACTGGTTTATCAAAGGCTGGCCATGTCTCTCACTGTCTATGGTGAGAGGCTGTAAAAGAACCATTGCTGACTTTTGTAAAGAGTAGGCTGCAAAGCTGTCAGCATGTTTCTGCCCTTTGCTAAAGAGTTGTGTCAGGAAGGGCTTCTTCTTCTCCTTTCGGATTTTCCCTTCAGGGGTCGCCACAGCGAATCATCTGCCTCCATCTCACCCTATCCTTTGCATCTTCTTCTCTTACACCAACTACCTTCATGTCATCCTTCACCACGTCCATGAATCGTCTCTTTAGTCTTCCTCTAGGCCTTCTGCCTGGTAGTTACAACCTCAGCATCCTACTACCAATATACTCACTATCCATCCTCTGTACATGTCCAAACCATCTCAATCTAGCCTCTCTGACCTTGTCCCCAAAACGTCTTACATATGCTGTCCCTCTGATGTGCTCATTCCTGATCCTATCCATCCTCGTTACTCCCAAAGAGAACCTCAACATTTTCATGTCTGCTACCTCCAGCTCTTCCTCCTGTCTTTTCCCCAGGGCCACTGTTTCTAAACCATACAACATCGCTGCCCTCAACACCGTCTTGTACACTTTTCCTTTCATTCTTGCCGATACCCTCCTATCACACATCACACCGGACACTTTTCTCCAACCATTCCAACCTGCCTGCACACGCTTCATCTCTTTTCCACATTCTCCACTGCTCTGAATTGTTGAGCCTAAGTACTTAAAATCCTCCACCTTCCTTATCTCTGCTCCCTGTAACCTCACCGTTCCTCTTGGGTCCTTGTCGTTCACACACATGTATTCTGTCTTACTGAGGCTAACCTTCATTCCCCTCCTTTCCAGGGCATACCTCCACCTCTCTAGATTTTCCTGCACTTGTTCTCTGCTCTCACTACAGATCACAATATCATCTGCAACCATCATAGTAGTCCATTGAGAATCTTGTCTAACCTCATCTGTCAGCATGTCCATCACCATAGCAAACAAGAAGGGGCTCAGAGCTGACCCTTGATGCAGTCCTACCTCCACCTTGAACTCTTCTGTCACACCGACAGCACATTTCACCACTGTCTTACATCTCTTATACATGTCCTGCACCATTCTAACATACTTCTCTGCCACTCCAGACTTACTCATGCAATACCACAGTTCCTTTCTCAGCACCCTGTCATATGCTTTCTCCAGATCCACAAAGGCACAATGCATCCTTCTGACCTTCTGTGTACTTCTCTATTAACATTCTCAAGGCAAACACTGCATCTGTGGTGCTCTTTCTTGCCATGAAACCAAACTGTTGTTCACAAATGCTGACCTCTGCCCATGGTCTAGGTTCCACTATTCTTTCCCATAACTTCATTGTATGGCTCATCAACTTTATCCCTCTGTAGTTGCCACAACTCTGCACGTCTCCCTTGTTCTTAAAAATGGGCACCATCACACTGAATGTTCTTGTCAGAAAATCTACTGCTACCTCTCCTAGACACTTCCATACCTCCACCAGTATGTCATGAGGACCAACTGCCTTTCCACTCTTCATCCTCTTCAATGCCCTCCTCACTTCACCCTTACTAATCTTTGCTACTTCCTAGTCCTTGACGGTCACCTCTTCTACTTTTTTCTCTCTCTCATTTTCCTCATTCATCAGCTCTTCAAAGTACTCTTTCCATCTTCCCAGCACACTTCTGTCATCAGTCAATACATTTCCCTCTCTGTCCTTAATCACTCTAACTTGCTGCACGTCCTTCTCATCTCTATTTCTCTGCTGTGCCAACCTGTATAAATCATTTTCTCCCTCTTTACTTTCCAACCGAGCATACAAGTCATCATACGCCCTCTGTTTGGCCTTTGACACCGCTACCTTTGCCTTACACTGTGTCTGCCTGTACTCCTGTTTACTCTCTTTGGTCCTCTCTATGTCCCACTTCTTAGCTAACCTCTTCCTTTATACACACTCATGCACTTCCTCATTCCTCCACCAAGTCTCCTTATCTACTCTCCTTCCAGATGACACACCAAGTATTCTCCTACCTGTCTCCCTGATCACATTCGCTGTAGTTGTCCAGTCATCTGAAAGCACTTCCTGACCACCCAAAGCCTGTTTCAACTCCTTAAAGACAACCCGACACTCTTCCTTTTTCAGCTTCCACCACTTTGTCTTCTGCTCTGCCTTTACCTTCTTCATCTTCTTCACCAGCAGCATCATCTTGCAAACCACCATGCTATGCTGTTTGGTAACACTCTCACCCACTACTACTTTGCAGTCACTGACTTCCTTTAAATTACATCGCCTGCACAAGATGTAGTCTACTTGTGTGCTCCTAGCTCCGCTTTTATAAGTCACCCTATGCTCCTGTCTCTTCTGGAAGAAAGTATTTACCACAGTCATTTCCATCCTTTTTGCAAAATCTACCAACATCTGTCCTTCTGCATTTCTGTCCTGGATAGCAAACCTGCCCATCACTTCCTCGTCCCCTCTGTTTCCTGCACCAACATATCCATTGAAGTCTGCACCAGTGCCCACTCTTTCAGCTTTGTGGGTACTCTGCATCACTTCATCTAACTCACTCCAGAATCTCTCCTTCTCTTCTCGCTCACATCCTGCCTGAGGGGCATAAGCACTAACGACATTGAACATCACACCTTCAATTTCTAACTTGAGACTCATCACTCTCTTTGACACTCTTTTCACTTCTAGAACATTCCTGACAAATTCCTCCTTCAAGATGACTCCTACTCCATTTCTCTTTCCATCCACACCATGAAAAAACAGTTTAAACCCTGCTCCTAAGCTTCTAGCCTTGCTCCCTTTCCACCTGGTCTCCTGGACACACACTATGTCCACCTTCCTCCTCTGCATCATGTCAGCCAGCTCTCTACCCTTTTCTGTCATAGTTCCAACATTCAAAGTCCCTACTTTCAGTCCTAGACTCATGCCTTTCCAGGTTTTTTCTCTCTGCCTAAGGACACGCCTTCCGCCTCTCCTTCTTCGTGTGTCAGGAAGGGCATCTGCCTTAAAAAAACCTATGCCAAATCAAACATGTAAATCAGATGATTCGCTGTGGCAACCTCTGAAAAAAGGGAAAAGCCAATAAGAAAAGCCTATAACCCCTACACATTTCTAATGAGTACGCCTACGGTGATAATTGCAAGGAAAAACTCCCTCAGTAGAAGTGAGGAAGAAATCCTGAGAATCCAGGCCCAAAAGGGAAGCCCATCCTCATTTGGGTGAAACCATAAGGATACAAATATATATGTGATAAATTCATGACAGTCCAAAATGTAGTTCAGTTGGCGATACAACTGGAAGTCCTGAATAGTTGTTTGTGGGGAAGAGAATTAATATCACCAGTAGTGAAAAGTCATGTTCACAGTCTGTTTGTACGTATCTTTATCAGCAGGAAAAAAGGGGCTTCCAAGATGAGGACCCCAGCCAGCATCAGCACACCTGGACATATCACATGAGTCATGAAGCAAAAGGACCAAGCTCACTGGCATTCCAGAAGGAGAATGCGTACCTCAACAAAAACACTGGAGGGGTGGAGGTGGTTTAGGTACACTCTAGAGCGGTACAATAAAACCGGTTTATCGGTTTATACCGGTCCGAACATGCAAACAATATGTATTGCGATACTCTGACGCGAAACCGGTTTTTTGACATGCATTCAGAAAACTTCGGAACAGTAAAAAAACCTTCAGTTATTCCCGCTAATAGAACCAGAAGTAATGCTTTCGTTGAAAAAAATGGTGACCGCAGAGGTTCCGGCATGTAATCCTGACACAATCGTGTTTCCATCCTCTTATCTACAATCATTCAGTGTGTGGAGAGCCCGGTATAAAAAGAGTCATGCCGTGATTGGGCAATATGGATGTCACGAAGGCCTTCAGCCAATAGAATTTGTTTTTATACAGGATAGGGAAATTCCCGCTAAAAAAAAACCCCACAGTTCATGTTGCTAATTGCTCAGAAATTTACTGATCCACCGCGTCTAGATTTTTGCTTCAACCTTTATTTTAAAATGAGCAAAAAGGGAAGCAGTCCCATAAACCTGATCTCCAACAAGGCACATTAACCATGCATGTTTTTTTTTTTTTTGCCTAACGCAACAATAATATCTTTCGACTCTGAAAAAAATGACGTCACACAACTTGCGGACTCAGCCTCAGGGTCAACATGCTCCAAGTCGGTCCCAGATTCCGATAAATTACATTCCACTTCTCTCCAGCATAATGATAATATTAATGTCATTTATATGGTAAACGATATTGTCTGTTATTATTGTAAAGTTCTAAAGTTTGACGGCCTTTCCTGAGCCGTCAGTGTCACTGTAAGTGTGGCAGGTGCCCAGCAGGCCTATGGGCATCGCTATGATGGCATTAATATATATACATGTAAAGTTAATATTGTTTTATAAATATATCAATCTACTGCTCATAGGGTCACAGGTCTGATGAGGTCTCGTCGTGCGTGATCCAGTTCTGCGAATGCTCAGATGATGCGCCACCCGCCTTAAAAATTTAATATGCATGTATTAATAATTAAGGCTCCACAATATGCTAATAAAAGCACTAGATGCACTTACACTATGCTAATGTTTGTTATATGTTTGTAATATGTGTAAATAGCTTATCTTGCTCAATTATGCAGTTCTATTTCAGTGTTAATGTTTGTGCCAAAGTTTAAAACATTATATTTTCATAAGTAGATTTTTTTTCTGATGCTTAAATTTTTTTATTTTAATGACTAAAACCAACGTTTTAAATGTTGTTGCTTTCTCTTTTTGAAATAAAGAATAAATACTGTCAAGGCTCACTTTTAGTTTAGAATTCTTCTTGCAATATATATCGCAATGCATGCGAGAAATCAGAATGCTGTATATTGCAATATAAAAAAATCTAGGCAATACCCAGCTGTAGTATACTCATAATAGTGTAATGGAAATAGAATGTTTTATTATTGGTGTGTGCATGCAGGGACTCCAGCATAACTGACTATGGAAGCAGAACTAAAAGAAAGAGAACCAGATGGAAGACAAACATGAGGGCACGCAGTGATGTTGGGCAATCAGCCATCCCACTGTCAAACATGTCAAACAGACCTGGGTGAGCATGTCGAGTGAGGGAGCAACAGCATCCCAACATCACCGTTTACCAGAACTCTATGCCTGAGACCCCAGATCTGCTCCTTTACCTAATCAAAGCCGATTAACAAAGTGCTTCACGAAGCTCGTAAATTCTTGGCATCATCTTAAAAACCGAGAATGTGTCTGAGTCCCAAACATTAACTGGAAGGCTATTCCATAACTGGGGCTTTGTAAGAGAAATTTCCGCCCTCACATTAGTCTTCATCATTTCAGGAATCACTAAGCTTCTGCACCTTTTGATCAAAGGGGATGTGCTGGATCATAAACAACAACAAGTTTGTGAAGATAATGTCGCATAAGACCATTAAGTGCTTTATAGGGTAAAAGAAGTATTTTATCTTCAATTTGAAATTTAACTGGGAGTGTAAATAAGATCGGGGTGATATGCTTGTGTCCTCTGGTTCTAGAAATGACTCTCGCTGCTGCATCCTGGACTGACTGGAGCTTGTTTATGCATCTATTAGAACAACCAGACAGTGACATGTTATAAATTACTAAAGTCTGAGTTGTTAGTTTGTGTCCAAGAATATTCTGGATATTCCTGTTCTATTGGACACTTCTCTGCACACATGAAGAGGTCAAAGGTGACAGCTGAGCACCCCAAGTGTCAAAGAAGTGAGCAGTGGTGGTTAGTGATGCAAAGATCAGTGGTTCAATCTCCACAATCACCACTGTTTGGGAACTTGAGCAGGTCCCTTAACCTTCAAATGCTCAGTTGTATAAAAAGTATAAGTCTAAGTTGCTCTGAATGAAGAATGTCTGCCAGATACTGTAACCACGAAGAACAAATCTAAATGTGAAGGAAAACATAAAAAGGAATAAGTGTTGCTGAGATTATAAAAAAAAGATAAAATAAAGGAAAATGCAATTTTCTTTCAAACAATCTTTTGTGTCTTTCAAGGTGGAGGTGGGACTGCATCAAGGGTCAGCTCTGAGCCCCTTCTTGTTTGCTATGGTGATGGACAGGCTGACAGACGAGGTGAGACAAGAATCTCCATGGACTATGATGTTTGCAGATGACATCGTGATCTGTAGTGAGAGCAGAGAACAAGTGCAGGAAAATCTTGAGAGGTGGAGGTATGCCCTGGAAAGGAGAGGAATGAAGGTTAGCCTCAGAAAATCAGAATACATGTGTGTGAATGAGAAGGACCCAGGAGGAACGGTGATGTTACAGGGAGCAGAGATAACGAAGGTGGAGGATTTTAAGTACTTAGGCTCAACAATCCAGAGCAATGGAGAGTGTGGAAAAGAGGTGAAGAAGCGTGTGCAGGCAGGCTGGAATGGTTGGAGAAAAGTATCCGGTGTGATGTGCGATAGGAGAGTGTCAGCAAGAATGAAGGGAAAAGTGTACAAGATGGTGGTGAGGCCAGCGATGTTGTATGGCTTAGAAACAGTGGCGCTGAGGAAAAGGCAGGAGGCAGAGCTGGAGGTAGCGGAGATGAAAATGTTGAGGTTCTCCTGGGAGTAACGAGGATCGATAGGATCAGAAATGAGTATATCAGAGGGACAGCCCACGTAAGATGTTTTGGAGACAAAGTCAGAGAGGCTAGATTGAGATGGTTTGGACATGTACAGAGGAGGGATAGTGAGTATATTGGCAGTAGGATGCTGAGGTTGGAACTACCAGGCAGAAGGCCTCGAGGAAGACCGAAGAAGAGATTTATGGATGTGGTGAAGGAAGACATGAAGGTTGTTGGAGTCAGAAAAGAAGATGCGGAGGACAGGGTGAGGTGGAGGCGGATGATTTGCTGTGGCGACCCCTGAAGGGAGCAGCCGAAAGTAAAAGAAGAAGAAGAAGATATATATATATATATATATATATGCAGCAGTGATGCCGAATGCAGCGTGATGGGGGCACAATGCAGTGTCTCTTCCTCATGCCAGTCCCAAGCCCAGGTAAATGCAGAGGGCTGTGTCAGGAACGGCATCTGATGTAAAACCAAAGCCACATATAAAAATGCGAATCAAAAATAAGAATAACATACCGGGTCGGTCGAGGCCTGGGTTAACAACGACCGCCATCAGTGCTGTTAACCAATATGGTGCTGGTGGAAATTGGACCACTGTTGGTCGAAGAAGGAGAGGGGGGAGGCGTGTCCGTAGGCAGAGAGAAAAGAGGAAAGGCATGAGTCTTGGACTGAGACTAGGGACTTTGAATATATATATATATATATATATATATATATATATATATATATATATATATATATATATCTTCTTTTCCTTTCCAAAGGACCGTATATATATATTTGTGCTTTTTACACCTGAACCAGAGTGGCTCATCGGGCCTGTGCTTATCTCTGGTTTCCAGAGCGTGAAGCGACGAGGAGTACAACTTCTGGATGGGACACGAGTCCCATCATAGGTTAGCTTCCTAGTATATTTTTACTGGTACTCATTTATACTGCTGGGTGAACAGAAGAACACTTGTGGTTGAGACTTTGCCTAGGGGTCTTAGCACAGTGGGGGGGTCTAACTGGGATTTGAACTCGATCATGAGCACAGCATCCTAACCATGCCACCGGCCCCTTATACAGTATGTACAGTAAGTATGTATATATGTATGAACAGTGATTTATATATATATATATATATATATATATATATATATATATATATATATATATATATATATATATATATAACACATGTTTGTATTTTTATCTAAACTCATTTTTTTTCTTTCAGTTGGGAGAGGGAAGGGAATTTTAAACTAGAAAATGGCGGGCTCCCAAGTGGTACATCGGCAATTAACCCAATAAGTTCGAATCCGGTTTCATGCCACAGCCATTCGTAGTCAGGAGTCCATGGGAGCTCATTGGCCGAGCTCTCACGGGAGGGAGGGACGCAATCCTCTCTCAAAGCGATAGCCAGCCAATCATGGGCGTCTGTGAGCTCCTTCGAATGAAGGCCGGATCGCGCTTTCCCTTTGAGACCGCCCCCAAATTCGCCTGGCGCCGCAGTTCGAAAAGGGGAGGTGGCGTGTGGTGGTTATGGTCGTGGGATAGGGAAGGCAATACGTGATGGGTGGGAATTAGATATAACTAAATAAGGGAGAAAATTTGGTGGTGGGGGGGACATTAAATGACAAAAGTTGAAAGGAAATAATAAAAAAAGAAAATTTGAATAAAACAGCTGATTAAATGCTTTGAGGTACTCTGATCTCGTGACCATTGGCGTGCGTGTGAGAGAATAAATAAGAAAACACCACCATCTGCTGGAAGAGTATTACTACTGCATAATCCAACAACCCCTCCCCCCCTCTCTCTCTCTCACACACACACACACACACACACACACGACATCGGGTGATGCTTTTTGAGGCAAACAATCGACTAATAATGCACACAGGTAGACCTCATTTAAACACTGTCTGGTTCCATAATATTCTGACTTCACAGTCACACAAGGCCAAATTTTGACGACACAGGTGAATAAACACAAACATTTTTGGCGTAGACTGCTCTGGGAATAACAGAGGTAGGTAGAATTTATTATTGGCAACGTATATCCAACTTGGCCCGCTTCTCCAATTGCACTGGATTTTCAACAATGTTCCATGTCTGGCTGCCTTACATCTTTGACCATCAGGATGGTGGTATGGGAATATTGTGGGTATGACTGTGGGAAGTAGGATTATGTGACAGCTGACACTTATAGCTAAACCCTCCCTTAATGCAGGTGTATTGGTGTAAAAACTTTTTTTTTTCAAAAAGGGCTGAATACAGCCTTGATGAATCAACTCCATTTATCTCTTGTCCAGCCCACCTGTTTCGGCCACTATTCATGATGATTTGGGTCTTTAGGGAACCTAAATAAACTATAACCACCCTCTCGGGTGTTTGAGCAAAATCCTGCCATACAATGATCAGGTATGTCGTCGACAACAAAGGGAAAACTTCAGAACACTTGCCACAAGAAACAATCAGACCCCAACTGCAAGATGACGGCTCAAGTAGACTCTGCAATCTGACACTCTTCACATTTTAGCTGCTTTGTCTTTTATTTTCTTTATTCTATTTTATATTTCTTTATTCTGGGCTCAGTCCCTGGCAGCGGCACATGTGCAATACAGCAGGGCTGACTTGCTCTCGATTTGTGATATTTACTGCTCCACATTTGAAACAATAGCAACTGGGATTTCATATCCTCACAGCTTTGCCAGCCCATTGACCTCTCTCCATCCCCCTACTGAAATGGTACAGGTCGTGGCGAAACAGAAGAGTGGAAGAGAGCAGGGCTAAGGGTTAAGCTGAATGCTAACCCCTACAAACCAGCCATTCCAAGTTTATTTCTCACCAACTCATGGTCACTCAGACACAAGATGGATGAGCTTTAATTCCTGACACATGGATTATTGTGTTTTGGTAATTTCTGAAACCTGGACTTTCTCAGCAACAAACCTCAGATCGTCATTTCCTCTACTCTCACCCTGAACACTGGAACAACACAGAGGTGTGTTCTTAGCCCGTCCTCTTCTCCTACTTTGCACAGGACTGTACCTCCACTCACACCAGCAACACCATTGTCAAGTTCACCAATGATGCCACTGTCATAGGTTTGATTACGGATAACAATGAATCAGCCTACAAGATGGAGGTCCTGCATCTGCAGTGATGATGCAACAACAATAATCTGGGACTCAACACATCAAAAACCAAAGAAAGGATAATGGACTTAAGGAGATCAAAACAAACGAAAAAATGAAAAAAAAAAAAAATACTGCCGGGGGGTTTACAAGCCAGTGTTCATCCTCACACCGCCGGTCCCAAGCCCGGATAAATGCAGAGGGTTGCATCAGGAAGGGTAGCCGACGTAAAATGTGTGCCAAAAAAAATTGAAATGCGAATCATGAAAATGAATTTCATACCGGATCGGGCAAGGCCTGGCTTAACAACCACCGCCATCAGTGCTGTCAACCAACAGGGTGCTGGTGGAAATTGGACTCCTGTTGGTCGAAGAAGGAGAGGTGGGAGGCGTGTCCGTAGGCAGAGAGAGAAGAGGAAATGCATGAGCCTAGGACTGAGAGTGGGGACTTTGAATGTTGGAACTATGCAAGGAAAAGATAGGGAGCTGGCTGACATGATGCAGAGGAGGAAGGTGGACATAGTGTGTGTCCAGGAGACCAGGTGGAAAGGTAGCAAGGCTAGAAGCTTAGGAGCAGGTTTAAGCTGTTTTTTCATGGTGTGGATGGGAAGAGAAATGGAGTAGGAGTCATCTTGAAGGAGGAGTTTGTCAGGAATATTCTAGAAGTGAAAAGTGTCAGACAGAGTGATGAGTCTCAAGTTAGAAATTGAAGGTGTGATGTTCAATTAATTATTAACGTTAGTGACACTGATAATATAATTTTATGTTAAATATAATTTGAAATGTTCTGTGCTTATCCCCACAGGCAGGATGTGAGCTAAAAGAGAAGGAGAGATTCTGGAGTGAGTTAGATGAAGTAATGCAGAGTACACTCAGAGGTGAAAGAGTGGTCATTGGGGCAGACTTCAGTGGGCATGTGGTGCAGGCAATAGAAGGGACGAGGAAGTGATGGGCAGGTTTGGTAACCAGGACGGGAACGCAGAAGGACAGATGTTGATATATTTTGCAAAAAGGATGGAAATGGCTGTGGTGAATACTTTCTTCCAGAAGAGACAGGAGCATAGGGTGACTTATAAAAGCGGAGGTAGGAGCACACAGGTAGACTACATCTTATGTAGGAGATGTAATTTGAATGAAGTCAGTGACTGAAAAATAGTAGTAGTGGGTGAGAGTGTTGCCAAACAGCATAGGATGGTGGTTTGCAAGATGATGCTGCTGGTGAGGAAGATGAAGAAGACAAAGGTGGAGCAGAAGACAAAGTGGTGGAAGCTGAAAAAGGAAGAGTGTTGTGTTGTCTTCAAAGAGGAGTTGAAACGCGCTTTGGGTGGTGAGGAAGTGCTTGCAGATGACTGGAAAACTACAGCTTATGTGATCATGGAGACAGGTAGGAGAATACTTGGTGTGTCCTCTGGAAGGAAAGTAGATTAGGCGACTTGGTGGTGGAATGAGGAAGTGCAGGAATATGTACAAAGAGCTAAGAAGAAGTGGGACATTGAGAGGACCGAAGAGAGTAAACAGGAGTACAGGGAGACACAGTGTAAGGCGAAGGTCGCGGTGTCAAAGGCCAAACAGAGGGCGTATGATGACTTGTATGCGCGGTTGGAAAGTAAAGAGGGAGAAAATGATTTATACAGGTTGGCACAGCAGAGAAATAGAGATGGGAAGGACATGCAGCAAGTTAGAGTGATTAAGGACAGAGTGGGAAATGTATTGACTGATGACAGACGAGTGCTGGGAAGATGGAAAGAGTACTTTGAAGAGCTGATGAATGGGGAAAAAGAGAAAAAAAAAAGAGTAGAAGAGGTGACCGTTGAGGACCAGGAAGTAGCAAAGATTACCCACGAGGTGTGGAAAGCACAACAAAGGATATACTTCCTCAGAAAGCTCAAACAAGCTCGTCAACCATGATCCCTACTGACAACCTTTTAACACTCCACCATAGAGAGCCTCCTGACCTACTGTAGCAGCTGTTCTTCAGAGGCCAGAAGCTGCAGGTGGTAAGGACAACAGTGTGGGTAATTGGAACTACACTACTCTCCCTTAGGGACATTTACACTGGCAGACTTCAGAGGAGAGTCAGTTGAATTACCAGGTATCCCACACACCATGGGTAGGGCCAGTGGTATAGTGGTTAGGGTACTGGGTTCATGATTGTGAGGTTGTGTGTTTTAAATCCCAGTTAGACCCCCACTGTGCTAAGACCTCTGGGCAAGGTCTTAACCACAAGTGTGCCTCTGTTCACACAGCACTATAAATGGGTAACCAGTCAAAAATATACTGGGAAGGTAACCTGCGATGGACTAGAGTCCCATCCAGGATGAGTTGTATGCCTGGTAGCTTCACGCTATGGAAACCAGGGATAAGCACTGGCCTGATGAGCCACTAGGCTCGGGTGTAAAAAGCCCACATTACCTTACCTTACCTTACCACACACCACGGATACCCCCTTTTCTCCTCACCCCCTCCGGCAAAAAGGTACAGGACACTAAAAACAAAAACTAACAAGCTCAAAAACAGCCTTTACTCTCAAGTTGTTACACGTGTAACCCCACCAGCACCACTGTCACACTAAAACACACACACACACACACACACACACACACACACACACACACACACACACACACACAGAGTTGTATTTAGATATACAGTACTAATAGTTCATATTATTAACATATATGGCATATACAATTCTGGAATGCAGGTGCTCTTGGTGGTGTGCAGAATTACTTGTTCGATATCAGTAAACCATTTTCAGAAGAATTCAGAAGTTGAATCAATTGTATCAGCGCTTGGCCAACAGAAGGTGCTAGCATCATTAACACACACACACACACACACACACACACACACACACACACACACACCTCTGAATCGGCATCATGCCAGCAAATCAGTGAAATAGTTTATCCTTTGACTCAGTTGTAAATCACTTTTTACTGTTTGATCCATTGGAGGCTAAATGAACGACCAGCAGGGAGCAGTGTCTGCATGCGTCCTGTAAAACACACGCGCGCACACACGCACCAATTTCCCAGTGACTCTGTTCGAGGTATGATAGTCACAGTTCGAGTAAAACCATCAGGCAAGAAGAAGAGAGGATCACAAGAGTAAGAAATGGAACTGCAGCAAGGTTTTGGCTCTTCTCTTTTGCGCACTCTCTCTCTCTCTCTCTCTCTCTCTCTCACTCACACACACACACACACACACACACACACACACATACACACACACACACACACACACACACACACACACAGACAGGACGAGAGGGTGTGAAGCAGTTTCACACCATCAGCACATAATAAATCTCTCTTTGAGAGGAATTCCCACCAAAATTATCAACTGGGAATAATAAATAAATATTAACTGTGATGGCCTGGCGAGCAGTCCAGGGTGTACCCCTCTTTCGCCTAGAATTGGCTGAGATGGGCGCCAGGCTCCCTGCGAACGTAATTAAGATGAAGCAGTTCAGAAAATGAATGAACGTATGAATGAATAAACATTAACAGCTGTATACAGAAGGTCACCGTTGACTATCGTGCCAATAAAAACCAAACTGGTACTGGACACCTGTGGTGAAGGGGTATCATCCAGCTTGAAAAGGAGGTCTATCGGGCCTTTTTGGCCTGTGGAATTCCCAAGGGAGCAGACAGGTACCTGCGGGCCAAATGTGCTGCAGCCCAGGCTGTCACCGATGCAAAATCTCAGATGTGGGAGGAGTTCAGTGAGAGCCTGGAAAGCGACTATCAGTTGACCTCGAAAAGTTTCTAGACCACCATCCAACGCTTCAGGAATTCAGGAAGGGGAAGCAGTTCTCCACAAATACTGTTTACAGTGGATGTGGTGAGCTGCTCAGCTCGACTGGGGATATTGTTGGGAGGTGGAAGGAATGCTTCGAGGACCCCTTAATCCCACTACCCTTTAATCTCACCACTTCTTAAACTCCCTCCATGAAGGAAGACCCTGGGGGTTTGGGTGGGGATCCGCCCATTGCTGGGGTCGAGGTTATCAAAAAGCTCCTTGGTGACTGGACTCCGCAGGTGGATGAGATCTGCCATGAATATCTCAAGACTCTGGATGTTATAGGACTGTCTTGTTGACAAGTCTGCAACATTGTGTGGTCACCGAGAACCGTACCTCTAGATTGGCATGCTGGGGTGGTATTTCCAACCTTTTTTGATTTTTTCTAATTTTCTCCCTAATTTAATCATATCCAATTCCTACAAACAAGGTATTGCCTTCTCTATCACATGACCCCCACCGACCATTAAAGGGCAAAAGCATGCACACAGCCCCTCCATGACATGCAATGCTAACCGCCTGCCTCTTTTCGAACTGTGGCTCATGCACAACTGGGGTGGTCTACAAACACAGAAAGGGAAAGCGCTATCCATCCCCTCATACGAATGAGCTCACAGACGCCTATGATTGACTGGTGATTGTTGCGACTGACAAGAAATTAGCATATGCCGTCCCTCCCTGCCGTGAGAGCTCGGCCAATTAACAATGAACTCCCAGCCACTTATGGCTGCGGATTCAAATTTGCGATCTCTGGGTTAATAGTCACGCACCTTGTTGACGTGCCACTTGGGAGCCCTGTAGTTCCCATTTTTAAAAGGGGGGGCCTAAGGGTGTGTTCCAGCTATTGTGTTCCAACTATTCATGAGCACTAGCGTGGAGGATCTGACCAATAATTGAACCTTGGATTCAGGAAGGACAAGTGGTTTCCGTCCAGGCCGCAGCACTATCGCCCAGCTCTATACACTTTACAGGATACTGCAGTTGGCATGGAATTTTTCCCAATCTGCCCATGTGTTCTGTGGCTTTCGAGAAGGTTTTTAAACGTGTTCTTCATTTTATCTTGTGGGGAGTGTTCTGGGAGTACGGTGCAACGGACTCAACGCTACGGGCAATTAGGTCTCTGTACCACCGGAGCCAGAGTGTTTTGTGTGGTAACAACAGATCAAATTTGTTTCCCTTGAGGCTTGGAATCTGCCAAGGCTATCCTTTGTCATCAATTCTGTTCATAATTTTTATGAACAGAATGCTTTGAAGAAGCCGTGACATTGAGGAATTCTGGTTTGGTGGCCATAGGATTTCATTTTTACCTTTTGCAGATGACGTTGTTCTTTTGGTTTCATCAAACTGGGACCTCCAGCTCCCATTGGAGAAATTTGCAGCTGAGTGTGAAGCAGCCGGAATGATAATCAGCACTTCCAAATCTGAGGCCATGGTTCTCAGCTGGAAAAGGGTGGAATGCACCCTCGGAGTTTGGAACGAGATCTTGCCCCAAGTGGAGCAGCTCAAGTATTTCGGATTATTGTTTATGAGTGAAACAAGGATGGCATGGGAGATCAACAGGTGGATCAGTGCAGCCTCTGCTGTAAAAAAAAAAAAAAACTCCATCGTGGTGAAGGAGGAGCTGAGCTGAGCTGGAAGCCAAAGCTTGCAGTTTATGATTTATTATCTTCGTTCCACATCGATCTACGTTACAACCCTCACCTATTGTCCCGAGCTTTGGGTGGTGTCCGGAAGAACAAGATCGCGGCGAATACAAGCGGCTGAAATGAGCTTCTTTCACAGGGTGGCGGGGCTCTCCCTCAGACATAGAGTGAGAAGCTCATCGATCCAGGAGAAGCTCAGAGTAGAACTGCAGCTCCTCTGCGTTGCGAGGAGCCAGTTGAGGTGGCTCGGGCATCTGAATAGAATGCCTCCCGAACGCCTCCCTGGTGTATTGTTCGGTCATGTCCAACCGTAATGATATCCTGACCTATAACATGCTGGAAGGACTATGTCTTTGAGCTGGTGACTGGTCTGGGAACTTCTTGATGTCCTTCTGGAAGAGATATTAAAAGTGGTTGGTGAGAGAGATGTCAGGACCTTAGGCTGCCGCCCCCATGACCCAATCTCGGATTATGCGAAAGGAGATGTTGATGATGAAGTTGATATTAACAGAAATATCAGTTATATAATTATAATCATAATAATAATGTTTTGATTTTAGATGATTTCCTGCTTGGCACTGTTTATTCCACCTGCATGAAAAATTAATTTCAATTCAATTCAATTTTATTTTTATAGCGCTTTTTACGATTTATATTGTCACAAAGCAGCTTTGCACAGTAAAAGTAGGAGTTAACAAAGTATAGAGTTTAAACATTTTCTACAACCCCTACTGAGTGTCAGCCATAGCGATGGTGACAAGGAAGAACTCCCTAGAAAAAATCCTTGACAGGAACGAGGTCCAAAGGGGAAACCCAGCCTCATTTGGGTGAAACCATAAACACACAAACCTATATAAGTAAATAAATAAATATCACGGATGCTCTGTTCAAGCTGGAGACTGGTTTTTAAAATCAAATCACTTTATTTAATTTTTTTTTAACATTCATCAACTTTATCACTTCAGATCACAAACATGCAACCAATCAGAACAAGGAGGTGGGACAGTATGTCACAGTGCTTCTGGATTCTGGATTGTGATTGGTTAGAAGGTGTTGAATAATTTTCTCAGCTTTCGTAGCTCACCTGACTCTGGGCAATGGTGGGGTGTACCCTGAACAGCTCACCACAGGGTCAACTCCTCCAAACCCCCCCCCCCCCCCAAACATATATCTAAGAGCAATTTGAACAGTCAATTAGCCTAATTCGGATGTCTTTGGACTGTGGGAGGAAACTGGAGTACCTGGAGGAAATGCACACAGGCATGGGGGAACATGAAAACCCCACACACAAATGTCTGGCCTCAAACCCAGAACCTTTTTCCTGTGAAACAGACATACTCCAGACATTAAGCCACCGTGCTACCCGAGCTCAGGTTTACATGAATGAACTCACTCTATATTAATCTTTCTCTTGTTATGAAAGTAACTACAATTCATAAACAAATTAAAAAGAAATGCGTTTATCCATCGGATATCCATGTAATATTTATAGGAGGATGAATATGATGCGGATGAAGAGATGATGAGATGATGATGAAGAGATGGATGGAGATGAAGACAAAAATGAAGATGATCAGAATGAAGGTGGTGAGGATGAAGATGAGGGATGAAGAGTGAGATGAAGAGGAAGATCAGGAGAGGTATTTAAAGAGAAACAAGGAACATGTGGAAGAGATGAAAAATCCAAAGCATGATGGGATGAAGGATCTGGTAAGCCGATGCTCAGTGTTTCAATCTGTCACAGATAAAAAGATTAAAAGGATTTCCTGGAACGGGTGAGGAACGTCCTCATGACAGGGGCAGAGCGGCCTTGCTTGCTCTGATTATGTAAACATGTCTCATTATAAACATCACACACACACACACACACACACACACACACACACACACACACACACACACACACACACACACACACAGAGAAAGAGAGAGAGAGAGAGAGTGTCTTACATGTTTAAGCACCATTGCATGACCTCATCTATCTGAACACATAAATAATAAATGTTTACTTCTGTAAAAAACTATGATAAGAATTCAATAGCAAAGGGGTAGCGCCCTCTCCTGCTCTCTTTCTCTCTCTGATGAAGGAATGTGGATGGCGAGTGTGAGGTTTATTCTGGGTTTGTCTGATCCATATTAGATCCTCCCTCTCTTTCCTTGTTGCTCTCTGTCTCTCTCTATATTCATTCAAGTTTATTGTAAATGATTTATTTCTCTGCAATTGTAAATGATTTTGAAAATGAACGACATCAAACGCTTTGAAGTGAAATTACTCCAATGCCATTAGTGAAAAAATAAAAAAATAAAAACAGGATTAGAATTCGACAGTAGTATACCATCTCTCTCTCTCTCTCTCTCTTTCTTTTTCTTTCCATCCCTCCCAACATCTCTCTTTCTCCACGTCGCTCTCTCTCTCTCCACGTTCAATTCAATCTGGAGTTTATTCTTAAAATATAAAAATATTTATAAAAGCATATCTGATACTTTCACCGCAAATACAGCACTAAATATACATGATAATAATAAATATAAACACAAATAAAATGACTCCATTATTAATGTGTAACTGAACTTTAAATAATTTTTATTGAAAATATATGCCCCCAGTGCAGCTAACTGGGTTATGAAAGTCCGGCCATGTCTCGCTCACTGTCTGTGGCAGGGGTCACCAACCTTTTTAAAACAGAAAGCAGCTTCTTGGTTATGAATTAATGCGAAGGGCTACCAGGTGGATATATATACTTCTGAAACAACAATTTTGCTCAATTTACCTTTAATTATGTTATTATTAATAATTAATGACATTCATCTATGTGAAGATATTGATTTGATTTAAAAAAAATTAGCTCAATAGAGAGAGAGGCGCTATGGAGCTGCCGGCCTGTTCTAAAAATAGCAGTGAATAAGTGAACAGACCTGCGGGCAACTCATGGTGTCTTTGCAGGCGACCTGGTGCCCGTGGGCACCACATTGGTGATGAACCATTGCTGACTTTTGTCAAAACTAGCACAGCATTCAGCGTGTTTCTGCCCTGTGATTGCCTGGCGAGCTGTCCAAGATGTACTCTGCCGTGCCCAGAGTTGGCTGAGATGGGCGCCTGCCTCCCCGCGACCCTAATTAGGATTAAGCGGTTACAGAAAATGAACTGATATTCATCTATGTGAAGATATGGATTTGATTAAAAAAAAAAGCAAAAAATTAGATGCAGCTTAATGGAGAGATAGGCGCTATGGGGTCGCCGGCCTGTTCTAAAAATAGCAGTGAACAGGGCAACTCATGTTGTCTTTGCGAGCGACCTGGTGCTTGCGGGCACCACATTGGTGACCCGTGGTCGCTGTTGAGATGCTTGTAAAAGAACCATTGCTGATTTTTCGGCGCAAGTCTCCTCACGACCCTAATTAGTATTAAGAGGCTACAGAAAATGATGATGATGATGTTGAGAATAAAAGCCACTGAAGGCCCTGTGTGTGTGTGTGTGTGTGTGTGTGTGTGTGTGTGTGTGTGTCATGATACTCCGTACAAATAACACTGTTCAGCGAAGCGTCATGGATTTGAATCAGCGCTCCTGGAGAAAGAGAAGACACTTTTGGCTATGAGAGCAATGCTGTGGAACCTTTCCTGTCATGATGCCATGATGAGGAACATCATCTCACCCTGGATGTCTCCTTCTGTTTGTGAAATAGAACTCTTCTGGAATATACTGTAACACATCATTAGCTTAATGTCTTTAAATCGCTTGGGTGAAGCACATTTTGCTCAACCCGTAAAACAGCTGTAAGCTCACGTCTCTTCACGAATAACTGCCAATACAGAGTCAATTAGCACCGCCCCTTTTGCATCCTGACGTTATCCTCTGCCTCAACTGCGGCACTAAAAATGATTATGATGTGAACATATGGATCTGCTTACTCAAGCACAGAAGGGTGTTATGGATTCTTTTGGGACATCTGGTGTGGCATGTTCCGTTTACAACGTTCATCACTTTTATCCTCCTTAATTACAGCCTCGTCCTCATGATTGTAACGTAAAACACAAAGTCGTACTTTCCTACCCGTCTGCTCTGACAGAGTCATAATAAATAAAGAAAGAATTTTAATGAATTACCGAGCAATGCTCACATATGATTCTCCTGAAGCCCTCTCAGACTGGATTTGTTTATCAGTTATAAATGACACTCACACAGGCAGGATGATGGCGGAGTGGAAGATGGTGTAGGGTTTGAGTCCGATTCACTGAGGAGTTTTCATGCATGGGTTTCCTCCAGGTACTCTGGTTTCTTCCAAAATTAAATACGGTTAGGAACAGCACTCATTTTTAATAAGAGAAAATCTGAGGCATCAAGAGCTCTGATGAGCAAAAACAAAGAAAGAAAGACAAATGGGAAGAGTCATACTGAATGTGTGGACTGATGATGAGGTGGAACTACTGCTGAGGGTTCTGATCTACTCCAGCATGTTCTTCGGGGTCTATTCCTATTCCTACACCTGGAGCGGTGGATTCTTCATCAAGAAGACCTTGGTAAAACATCACAAACACTCCTTGTCCATGAACTCGGTGCTGGTTTTGGTTCTGGTGCCCTTTGGGGTTAGTTCTAATTGTGAAACTTCTAAGAACCAGGTTTCTTTTCTATGGGCTACTGATTCATCTCCACACTGAAGCTCTGTTTTTTTTTTTTTGTTGGTTCTGTTGATCAGGACGATCCTTCTCTGAAATCCCTGACATAAATGGTTCTGGGTTCTAGAACAGTAAAGTGTCAATGCTGCTCTCAAACCAGTTTTTGTGCTTGAAAGAAGCTTCAACGCTGTTAAAATATACAGAGGCAGTTTGAGGCGAGGTTTCAGCTCTGAACTGACTTTGGAACTGTTGTGTCTGTGTGGTGGAAGAAGGGCGCCAAATTAGAAAGTACAACCAGATCAAGATCCTGGCGTATGCATAACATGCATCGTATGTGACATGACCGCATTCTCAAAAATATACATATTACTCAACACCTGAGTGGAGTCAAAGAAGGAGGAGCTAAAACATAGTCCAGGAAGTAAGGACGACCTTAAGTTCATAGGTACTTCTCAAAAGCCTAATTTATCATTTCCTCACCTCTTGCTTCTGGTCTGCTAGCTTGGCTGCAAAGAGCAGGCTTCCAGGAAGAGCTGCACCTTAATGTATAAATAACCCGATCCTGACATGACATCATCAGATTTTTACATAGCAGGTCACGCCCTGTGATGCTTCAGGGGAAATGACTTCTCATTTCTCTTAGAACATATTTCCACAATTCAGAGCTCCTCACATTGTTTCCTCTTCTCAAGTCTCCATGTTTCCTCGGTGGCAGGGATTGAGACCCACGGATGTACCTTATGGGTTTGGAGAAGTGTCCATGATCGTAGATACCTTATAATGGAAATGAAGTGATCCTTAACGCATCAGATATCACAGTCTGGAAATTTCTGTCAAGAAACAAGTGGCTACATTCAAATTCTTCCTTTTTCACTCCCACCTCTCTCTCTCTCAATCTCTCTCTCTCTCTCTCTCTCTCTCTCTCTCTCTCGCTCATGCCCATACGCTCCTGTATGCTGAGCATCTGTGGGCTGATCCCCATCCATTTGGAAATCTCATATTAATATGTGCATTCATAGAGTCTGGCAGTATGCCTGCTTAGCAGGAGCTTTCCCACTGAGATGATTGTGTGCGTGAGTCTGTGTGTGTGTGTGTGTGTGTGTGTGTGTGTGTGTGTATGTGTGTGTTGGGGGTCTCTCCTTACTATGCATTGATATCAGGGGAAACCATGAAGGTCAAAGAGATGTTGAATAAATCCCATTTTGGATTGTAAATACCCCAAAATGGGAAACAATATTTCAAACTTTTCCTAGAATTCAGCTGCTAGCCTCCCGTTGCATGACATCTGTAAAAGGTTTAATATAAGGTCAACAGCTGACAGTGAATGATCTCAAGCATTTGTGCATTCTTTGTCTCTATGAAATGTAGGACTGTATTTCTCCAGATCATCAGGGGGCAGTGTTCATTTCTCATTCAAATGAAAATATTAAGAAAACTGCTACCTCTGCTTGTCCTTTAGCTCCTCCCACTGAAAGGAAACAACATGAAAAGGAATCAAAGACTTCCACAGTTTAGACGTATAGGATTAAAGATTATAGGATAGTCTTCTTCCTCTTCCTTTTGGCTGTTCCCTTCAGGGGTCGCGTCAGCAAATCATCTGCCTCCATCTCATGTGTTGATCATGATTGATGCATAAAAAGGATTCAGGGTACATCCAAGAGATGAAACTTGAAGGAATCATCTTTTCAAGTTTTTCAAGATCGAATCGAGGTCTGTTATGCTCTTTAAAGGTCTGTTAAGCTAACCAATCCACCAAGTTCCCTCAAGATCATCATGATTCAGTCCCAAGATCTTCCCCCACAATGCTCCTCACAATTCTCTCAAATCCTCACGATTGCAGACATCATGCCCCAGTAACCCCATGACTTGGATTCTCTCTGGAATGTTCTGAACCCTGGATGTGTTATTTTCAGAACATATTTAAGTTTGGTTTCATGCCAAGAAAGAGCACCACAGATGCAATGTTTGCTTTGAGGATGTTAAAAGAGAAGTACAGAGTAGGTCAGAGGGAACTGCATTGTGCCTTTGTGGATCTGGAAAAAGCATATGACAGGGTGCCAAGAGAAGAACTGTGGTATTGCATGAGGAAGTCTGGAGTGGCAGAGAAGTATGTTAGAGTGGTGCAGGACATGTATGAGAGATGTAAGACAGTGGTGAGGTGTGCTGTCGGCGTGACCGACGAATTCAAGGTGGGACTGCATCAAGGGTCAGCTCTGAGCCCCTTCTTGTTTGCTATGGTGATGGACAGGCTGACAGATGAGGTGAGACAAGAATCTCCATGGATTATGATGTTTGCAGATGACATTGTAATCTGTAGTGAGAGCAGAGAACAAGTGCAGGAAAATCTAGAGAGGTGGAGGTATGCCCTGGAAAGGAGAGGAATGAAGGTTAGCCTCAGAAAATCAGAATACATGTGTGTGAATGAGAAGGACCCAGGAGGAACGGCGATGTTACAGGGAGCAGAGATAACGAAGGTGGAGGATTTTAAGTACTTGGGCTCAACAATCCAGAGCAATGGAGTGTGGAAAAGAGGTGAAGAAGCGTGTGCAGGCAGGCTGGAATGGTTGGAGAAAAGTGTCCGGTGTGATGTGTGATAGGAGAGTGTCAGCAAGAATGAAAGGAAAAGTGTACAAGACGGTGGTGAGGCCAGCGATGCTGTATGGTTTAGAAACAGTGGCGCTGAGGAAAAGACAGGAGGCAGAGCTGGAGGTAGCGGAGATGAAAATGTTGAGGTTCTCTCTGGGAGTAACGAGGATGGATAGGATCAGAAATTAGTATATTAGAGGGACATCCCATGTAAGATGTTTTGGAGAGAAAGTCAGAGAGGCTAGATTGAGATGGTTTGGACATGTACAGAGGAGGGATAGTGAGTATATTGGCAGTAGGATGCTGAGGTTGGAACTACCAGGCAGAAGGCCAAGAGGAAGACCAAAGAAGAGATTTATGGATGTGTTAAAGGAAGACATGAAGGTCGTTGGAGTCAAAAAAGAAGATGCAGAGGACAGGGTGAGATGGAGACGGATGATTTGCTGTGGTGACCCCTGAAGGGAGCAGCCGAAAGGAAAAGAAGAAGATTTAATCGTATTTATGTTTAAGAATTGATTTGATTAAATGTTGGTCTTCAGTTTCTAGTGAGTCTTATTCTAAATACGTGAGTAGGTAGTTCGAGTCTGTATTCCTGTAAAATGTGAAATGATTTCAATGCTAAAGCTTACAGTGGAATGATTAAGACTAAAACATGGCTGCTTCTTGTTACTGTTCATATTTCAGTATGGAGGCCAAATCTGGACATGCCTAAACAAGAAATGGAATCACAGCGCAACGTCGAGTGGGGATACATCATTAATTAGTGGCGTTACACCTCAAACGACAGTATTTTTTAATGTCCGCTTTGCTGGGTAATGAAGCAGTGACCTTGTAGGAAGATCGCTTAGACATGGTGTTCCTGCTACATTTACTGCTCTTTATGTAATTGGTTTTTTAATGGTAAGATGGACGCAATCTCTCTCTTTCTCTCTCACTGTGCCCTTTATGGAGCTTAGCGGGTTGTGAAGTGAGACGTGTAATAAAGAGCTCAGTAACTCTGCGCTACATGCAAACTCCATGAATGATTACGTTTGAACCATGGCAACAGGATGCATACAGATAAATATGCAAATGTACAGATTAACCCAAATAAAAATCTTGCAGGTTGTTTTCGGGTTACTGGAGAACATGCTGGAGGAAGCAACATAGCACAAACAGAAGAGAAAACATTTAATTGTGCCATTTTAATCAGCTCTGCATTGCTTCTTTTTTTTTTTTTTGTGTGTGGGGGGGTGTTTCCCCATTTATTCCCTAATTTATCTAGATCCAATCCCCATTAATCGGGTATTGCCTTTCCTATCACATGACCACTGACCGACCAGGTAGGGTTGAAAGCATGCACCATAACCCTAACCTTAGCCCCCTCTGTGACATGTAATGCTAGCCATCTACTTCTTTTCGAACTGCGGTGCATGGGCATTTGGGGGTGGTGTAACACACTCGGAGGAAACACACTATCTGCCCTCTCATATGAAGGAGGAGCTCACAGACTCCCATGATTTGCTGTCAATCGCTGTGAGTGACGCAGAAGTGAACATATGCCATCCCTCCCTCCCGTAAAAGTTCGGCCAATTAACTTCCATGGTAGACTCCTGGCCTTGGGATTCAAATTTGCAATCTAAAAAGTATTAGTTACGCACCTTGTCTATGCTAACGTACTGCGAAAAATCTTATTTTAGACAATTAGCACAGATTAGCAAGTCAACCTACTGCTAGCTAGCATTTATCAGTGATTTTAAAATAAATGTTAAATTAATTATTTAGTTATGTTCACCTGCCTGTCTGTGGCGCAGTGGTGAAGTGGTTAGTATTTCTGCCTCACAGCAGGAAGGTCTGGGTTCGATTCCCAGCTTGGGCGTTTCTGTGCAGAGTTTTCACGTTCTCACTGTGAGTTTCTTCTGGGGACTCTGGTTCCCTTACATAGTTCAAAAATATGCATATTGCTCTAAATGGCTTTACAAATCACCTCTGTGAGAGTGTGACTGGTTGTGTGAGTATTGGTCCTGTGATGGTCTAGTGAGTTGTACAGGGTGTACTCTGCCCTCATCCAGACTCGACTGAGATGAGCGCCAGCTTCCCCATGACCCTAATTGTAATTAAGCAGTTGAGAAAAAATAATGAATATCACACACATTTCACTTCATTTAGCATCTTAGAAAATTAATAAAAGAATAATCTGCAAGCCTATGTATTGCTAATCAGTGTTAGTCCGTAAGATAGTAACACGTTAGCTAGTGAGCACAAGCAACATTGACTAGTGTACAGTTACTGTATAGCATTTGTATATTAGCTTGCAAACATTAGCTCGTCATTGTTTGTTACTTCGCCCTCCACTGTGTAAACGTTCACCTAATGCTAGCTAAATCATAATTTACACTGTATTGCTAATGGTGTAATGTTACTAAACTCATGACGTTATTAATTTCCAAAATGTTCTTGTGAAGTAATGAATGTATGTTGTTTAAATTTAAACAGAAAGTAACACAACTTTGGTGATGTAACGGTGACTCTGCCTCATCACGCCACCCTGTCACCAATTATTTTCCTCAAACAGCACAATGCAGTCTGTGTTACTGTTTAACTGAAGACGGTGTGTGTTATTAATTTGAAACGACTCTATATTAAATCAGACAATCTTTTGTTCTGAAGTCCTTGACATTTTAGTGAGTTGTAACGCAACACGGCGTTAATTCACCAATAAAGTTAAAATAAACTGAAAATCTGGGTCAGTATGAATGTCAGCAACACTGAACGAGCGTCGGAAGCTCTATTTATATAACACTCTTCACTGATACGCCTGGGTTCCGTTAGACAGAACAGCACTAACACCATCACGCCGAATTACATCGTGCTCCTGTGGGAATTATTATCTCTCTCTTCCTTCCTCCAACTTGTCCGACAAAATTCTCACTTTAAATCACTGAATTCTGATGGAAAAGGTTTCGGGGTGGCCAGTTTCCCCCCAGTGTCGCGTCGGGTTCTGGCTAGCTGCTTCCCGCGCAAAATTTCTTTCATTCATCCTTCCAAAAATAAATAAATAATCAAGAGGCAGGAATGCAAATAAAGTTATATATGCTAATAAAAGCCAAAAAAATGGAACTTTATTTAAAATCGGAGAATCAGAGCTTTCTGAATTAATCACCAGTACGACTTCATCAATCATTCACCGATCGACTTACCCTAGGTTGAGGCTGTGATGAGGCTGGAGCATATAATGACTTGAGGTGAAGGCGAGGTAAACCCTGCACAGTCCATCACACCCTCATCCACCACACTCGCACAAAATCAGTCAATTTGGAATCGCAAATTAGCCTAATGTGGCATGTCCATAGATGCTTGGAGGAAACCAGAGAAACCAGGAAACCTACGTAATCACAATATGATGATATATTTTAAAAAAGTAGAAAATAAAAATAAATAGAAAATAGTTTTCAAAACATTTCTGCTGGAAGTTTATTGCTATTGGATTTGTTATTACAAATATGTATATTTTATTTACAAAAATATTTGTTAAAACTAAAAATGTAAACCAGACATGACGGGGAGATAACACTAATAAACACACTGATGCTTCTTCTTTCTTCTTCTTCTTTTCCTTTCGGCTTTTCCCTTCAGGGGTCGCCACCATCATCTGCCTCCATCTCACCCTATCCTTTGCATCTTCTTCTCCTACACCAACGACCTTCATGTCCTCCTTCACCACATCCATGAATTGTCTCTTTGGTCTTCCTCGAGGCCTTCTGTCTGGTAGTTCCAGCCTCAGCATCCTACTACCAATATACTCACTATCCCTCCTCTGCGCATGTCCAAACCATCTCAATCTAGCCTCTCTGACTTTGTCTCCAAAACATCTTACATGTGCTGTCCCTCTGATGTGCTCATTCCTGATCCTATCCATCCTCGTTACTCCCAAAGAGAACCTCAACATTTTCATCTCTGCTACCTCCAGCTCTGCCTCCTGTCTTTTCCCCAGGGCCACTGTTTCTAAACCATACAACATCGTTGGCCCCAACACCGTCTTGTACACTTTTCCTTTCATTCTTGCCGATACTCTCCTATCACACATCACACCGGACACTTTTCTCCAACTATTCCAACCTGCCTGCACACGCTTCTTCACCTCTTTTCCACACTCTCCATTGCTCTGGATTGTTGAGCCTAAGTACTTAAAATCCTACACTGATGCTTACAATTCTAAATTCAAAAATAAAAAGCTAAACTTTATGTACTGACAATATATATATATATATATATATATATATATATATATATATATATCTTTTGTATATATTTAAAAAAAAATCAATTGGATCAACCAATCACAATTATTATCTTCTATTATTATCATCTTCTAATGTAAATATAATTAAGAACTCCTTCTTTGGATAAAATTATACCAAATGTTAATAATTATACACAGAATGTGAGATGGATGTCACTAAATTGTCCCTGAAACAGACATTTTTGATTTGCCCTTCCTGACACAACCCTTTAGCGAGGGACAGAAACACGCTGACGACTTTGCAGCTCCTCTTGTTGAAAGTCAGCAGTGGTTCTTTTACATGAACCTCTCACCATAGACAGTGACAGACATGGCCGGCCTTTGATAACCCAGTTGGCTCCACTGGGGGGACAATGACAACCCTGGGGTCTCCAGTGGGACTCGAACCCCCAATCTTAGGATCAGCGATCCAGCGCCCTATACCACCAGGCCACCACTGCCCTTAACTTTTTATTTTTATGCATTTTCCCATGACAGATGCCAGTCATGTGGGTTCTGCTGTTTCAGGATATACAGAAGGCCCTTGACTATTCACGGTTTTGCACTCGCGCCCGCTGCAGATTTGCGGCTTGCCGAGTAACTGTCACATGATTCAAATTCAGCCAATGATTGTCCTCCCTCCTGCTTATTGGTTGAGATGTTGTACACGCCCCTTTTTTCTCATTCGTGCACAGTTTGTGCATGCGCTTTTTGTGCATGTGTGTGTTTTTAATGACAACACTGCAAACAATATTTTAAAAGTTTATTTTATTTGAAGTGGAATCAGGATCATGTCTGCCCAAAGTAACTCATGTGAATGATTGCAAGCGGTCATTGTTTTGATTTAAGCATTATCCAATCAAGATAAGGATTTATACCACCGAGATAGTGGTCTCGTCATCTTACCCTCTTCCTAATATGAGAACAGTAGCTGATCAGAAGCGACAAGGCAGCCAGTGAGACGGCGGAACTGTGGCCTGGAAGTGGATATGGAAGGTCTTGTTCCAATTTTTCGTCGTCCTGCTGATTCACTACAAGTTTGAGTGAAGCACAGTGAGAAGTACAGCATGGAACGGAGATGAATCATACACACACACACACACACACACACACACACACACACTGAGGATCCAATCCTCAGAATAATAAACAGTTCTTTGTTTTGTTTTTTTTTTGTTTTGGATGTGATAACGATCAGATCCCCCCCTGAGACTAAAGTGCCCGCCGCTCTCTGCCACCGTATGATGAATTACAGCTCATTCAAAACTTTTCTTTCTCTCGTCTTTTTATGTATTAAATACTTTCAGACTATTAAACTGATAGAATAAAGGCCACTGAAAGCCCTGTGTGTATGTGAACACGTACGCTCTGAGATATCTCTGGTTTCCTCTCGCTGTAGTTTTATCAGCATTCAGATGAAAGAAATCTCTCTGACTGATGAGATTACCTCTGATAACACTGCACACACACACACACACACACACACACACACACACACACACACACACACACACACACACACACACTCTTTTTTACAGATTAAAACTAAAATTAATCTTTCATACTAAAATAGTTTTTTTCCTCTTAATTCCTTTGAGGGAAAAAAACATGCAATGAGACGGAGAGAATTTAACGAGGGGATTGAGTCGGATTTGGAGCAGCGTAACCTGAGGGCACGACTTGCTCCAATCAACCCTCTGTGTTCAAAAACCCTCGACACACTTGCGGGAGACGAGAACAACAATGTGAAACCAAACTGAACGCGCATGATGATCCAATTCGATGTGGAATTTATTCTTAAAATATAAAAATATTTATAAAAGTATATCTGATACGTTCACCACAAATAGGACACTAAATATACATGATAATCATAAATATAAACACGGATAAAATTATTCCATTATTAATGAACTTTCAATAATTTTTATTAAAAATATATGCCCCAGTGCAGCTAACTGGGTTATGAAAGTCCGGCCATGTCTCTCTCACTGTCTGTGGTGCGAGGTGTAAAAGAACCATTGCTGATTTTCATCAAGAGTTGCATAGCCTTCAGCGTGTTTCTGCCCTGCGATGGCCTGGCGAGCTGTCCAGGGTGTATTCTGCCTTGCTCAGAGTTAGCTGAGATAGGTGCCAGCCTCCCCGCGACC
>CM045743.1:31663939-31731439 GCA_024760905.1 Plotosus lineatus | reverse complement strand
TCACTCACTCTCGCTTTCTCTCTCTTTCCCTCTGTCTCACTCCCTCTCCCTCTCTCGCTCACTCTCACTCACTCACTCACTCACTCGCTCTCACTGAGTTACTCACTCACTTGCTCTCACTCTCTTTCTCTCTCTCTCTCCCAAACACAGAATCGATGCTGCTCATTAATGTGTGGCAACTAATCAATAACCCCTCAATTCTCTCTCACTCTCTCTCTCTCTCTCTCTCTCTCTCGTTCTCACTCACTCTCTCTTTCTCTCTCTCCCTCTGTCTCCCTCTCTCACACTCAGTTACTCACTCGCTCTCTCTCTCTCTCTCTCTCCCTCACTCTCTCACTCACGCACTCTCTCTGAGTTACTCACTCACTCACTCGCTCACTCACACTCTCTCTCTCTCTCTCCCTCTCTCTCACTCTCTCAAACACAGGATCGATGCTCCTCATTAATGTGTGGCAACTAATCAATAACTCCTCAATTCTCTCTCACTCTCTCTCTCTTTCTCACTCACTCACTCACTCTCTCTCTCCCTCTCTCTCCCTCTCACTCTCTCTCACTCTCTCTCTCCCTCTCTCTCCCTCTCTCTCAAATACTGGATCGATGCTGCTCATTAATGTGTGGCAACTAATCAATAACCCCTCAATTCTCTCTCTCTCTCTCTCTCTGTCTCTCCCTCTCTCTCTCTCTCTCTCTCTCTCTCTCTCTCTCTCTCTCTCTCTCACTGAGTTACTCACTCACTCTCTCTCTTTTTCTCTCTCTCTCCCTCTGTCTCACTCACTCACTCCCCCCCCTCTCTCACACACACACACACAGTTTGAGTTTTTTTTTAATGATAGATGAACTAATCATTATATGGATCTGAATTCTTTCTGTTGTCAAAGCGACGTGAATTTGATTCTATAACTCTGCATTTGTTACACTCAGTTTTACTGTTTTTTTTAATGATTTCGTTAATTACAGTAGGCCCTATTCACAGGGGTTTGGTTCCAGCCCCTCCCGCAAATGAAGAAAATCCGTGAGTTCTGTTCCCGGAAGTAAAACCCCATGTATCATATTACATGCACGAATTATCAACCGGAAGTAAAATACTATGTATCTATTACATGTGCTAAAATATGCTTCTTAAACACATTCTTTAGACAGTCTCACTCATTAATACAGTATTAATGTAGTAAAATGTAGTAACGATTAAGAAAAACTTTTTAATTTTTACTGTTATGTTTATTGATGATAACATATAAACATTATGCAGCATATACTGTTGTAAAGCACTCGTATTAAAGTCTTTTTCAATTATTATTCCGGTACAGTACCTAAGTTAATGTTTAGAATGTTTGTGTATAAGATTTTATGTTCTGTAGCATGTTTAAGAAACGACACCAAAAGGATAAACTTGCTTCATGTCCTTTTTCATTGAACGTGACGTCCCCAAGATGGCGCTGTCTTGAGGGCGACGTCGCGAAGTTCTCAGAGTCAAATTGTTTCTTTGTTCGTTTTAATTTGTTTTGTATGTTGATGCTTGTTTGTTTTTGGCACTATGCTTGGGAATGACCGGTCGACCATACGACAGCTATGAGAGCGCAGTGTTTTTGGACATTTAGAACTGAACACACTTAACTCCTATCCTGAGCTAACATACTACGGCAGCTCAATGCTAGCCGAACCCCGGATAGCAATAAGCCCAGGCGGCGACGTGGCAGGTGGGGAGGGGCTGAACGACGACTGAAGGCCATGTATCCAGCTGGTGTAATCGCCTCGTTGGGTGTACTCTCTTCAAGCCATGTTTCACAGAAACAGCATGGAGCAGACCTGTAGATCCCTCTGCGTTGCAATCCAAGCATGAAGTTGGTCCATCTTGTTTCGCAAAGACTGAACATTTGCAAGCAGTATGACCGGAAGTGCTAACCTGCCACTGTTAACCAAGCGCCGGAGTCGTCGTTCAGCCCCTCCCTGCTTTCCCCGCCTCCATTTGGGCTTATTATTAGCCCGGGTGTGGCTAGCATTGAGCTCCCATAGCATATTAGCTCAGGATAGGAGTTGAGCATGCTCAGTTCTAAATGTCCGCTCTCATAGCTGTAGTAGGGTCGACCTGTCATAGAGGAGCATAGTGCAAAACATGAACAAATAAAACAAATCAAAACAAACAAAGAAACAACATGACTCTGAGAACTCCGCGTGGGCTTATTATTAGCCCGGGTGCGGCTAGCATTGAGCCACCATAGCATATTAGCTCAGGATAGGAGTTGAGCGTGCCCAGTTCTAACGTCTGATCTAAAGCTGTCATAGGGTCACTCGGTCATAGATGAGCATAGTGCAAAAACCAAACAAACAACAACATACAAAACAAATTAAAACAAAGACACAATTTGACTCTGAGAACTCCGCGACGTCTCCCTCTAGGCAGCGCCATCTTGGAGACGTCACGTTCAATGTAAAAGACAGAAAGCAAGTTTATCCTTTTGGTATCGTTTGTTATACATGCTACAGAACATAAAATCTCACACACAAATATTCTAAACATTAATTTAAATACTGTACTGGAATAATAATTGAAAAAGACTTTAATACAACAGTTCAGTTGATTATTCCTCCTCAGGTACTTCAGAGGAAACTGTGGTTTCTTCAGAAGAAAGTCTTATTTCTTCAGAAGAGACTTCCAACATTTTCTGTTGCTTAGTCAGAGAAGACGCACAGCGTTTGAGTGACATCATAGCGCTTAACCGGTAATTAAAACACACTAAAAAAAGGCTCACTGACAACTTTTGTGCGAATGAGGAAAAAGGGGCGTTACATCATCTCAACCAATCAGCAGGAAGGAGGACAGCCATTGGCTAAAATTGAATGACGTGACCGTTTCTTGGAAATCCGCAAATATGCAAACTGTAAGTGCAAAACCGCGAAAGGGCCTACTGTATTTTAAAATTTTATTCTAGAAATAAGTGGAATTGACTCTACAGTCTGTAAGGGCCATAGGCAGGAATTCAAAAGGAGTCTCTTGAAACCACGTTTATCATCATTATGTTGTAAATAATCTAAAACTTTACACATTACCACTGCTGTAATTTATTTTAACTTTCAGTGCCCCCTACTGGCCTGGGGCCCCAAACCTTTTTTTTTGCTGTGACTCACTGACACACTCACTCACTCATACAATGAACCACTTATTTTTATGAGGTTCACGGGAAAGCTGGTGCTCATCTCAGCCAATACTGTGTGAAGCCAGGGTACACCCTGAACAGCTTGTCAGACCATTGCAGTACCAACATACAAACAGCCCTTCAGACTCACACCTAGAAGTGATTTGGAACAACCAGTCTGCCAAATGTGCATGTCTTTGCATTGTGGGAGGAAGCAGACTACCTGGAGGAAAACCCACACAAGCACAGGGAGAACATGCAGGCTCCACACAGACACACAGTCACCAATCCTGGGACTTGAACCCATGACCTTCTTGCTGTGAGGTGGACGTGCTAACCACTACACCACTGTGCCATTGATGACTCAACCTCCAGTGAGAGAGTATCCTGAAAGAGTCTGTGTGTGTGTGTTGACTCTGCTCAGGACATGAGGACACACTCATCTCCGCCCGGAGGAGGAGGATAGCATAAAGCTGACCGCTAAAGACGCACAACTTCACCTGCTTAGTCAACAAAATCTGATCACACAGCACAGAGTACGATAGCCTCACACCGGGGGGTGGGTGGGGGGGGGGAACAGATAGAGATAAATAGAGAGAGAGAGAGAGCCAAGGCCAAGTTCAAGGTTATTGTAAGTAAAAGAAATGGGTGGAGCTACGTGTCATAGAGCAGCCAGCCAGCAGGGGCATTAGACCGTTTTTGGAGCTATTACGCTGGCGTTTTCCTCAAACACTCTACTGCAGGATATTCTGTATGAGGTAGTGAGAATAATTACAAGAAATCCTCCAACTCACATTCATGACAAACAGGGTGAAAAGCCTCCACATGCCACTCATCACAATGATTTTTGCTCCAATGCAGGTGAATATTAGCGAAGGTTACATTTTTAGTGACTTTCAGAGACCAGCGTTGAGATTCAAGTCAGGAAGTCCTGTGACGTGTCGCGGAGAAATTAAACGTTAGGATAAAATTGGTCGCGTACCTCATCATGGCACCGCTACAACATTACAGTGTTACAATAATATTATTGTTTCTATCGCAACACTACTGTAATTGCTAACGTGATGATGACATTCCCCGAGTTTATTGGCGGGTTGTACGGTGTTGGTGGTAATAGCTCAAGGTTTCGCTTGAAACGTGAGAGATAATTGTGGCATCGAGTCCAGAAGAGAATTTAAAAAAAAAAGATTGAAGGTTGTTTCCAAGAAAACTACATAAAGACTCGTTTATCATTTCGACTCGGATCTTCATGAGTTAAACAGGACGGCGGAGACATTGAGATCGTCTCAGCAAGAGTAAACCTCACCTTAAAGACGACAAGGACAGATTGAGTTTGACCTCAAACCAGAAAGGATATGGAGAGACATTATTCATGCGTGTGTGTGGTAAGATAAGTCAATACAGAGAGTCATTTCCATTTCTAATCTCTATGAGTGTGTTAACGTCAGCGACGGTTATGGGTTTTGTTACTGTGTGGGCCGCCGTCCCAGAGCCTCGGGTTGCAGGACGTTTCTTTACAAAACATGACACGTTGAGTCCTGAAAGCAACTACAAGAAAATAAATAAAGCAAGCAAACACACACACACACACACACACACACACACACACACACACACACACACACACGCACACACTGTGGTGCTGGTTTACACTTCAGACCGCTGTTCTGTATGTTCAGCATTAATCTTCACCCAGACACCCCTTCATAGTTCACTTGCTTACTCTGTAGAAGAGCGCAGGCTAAATGCACAGCATACTAATCGTTTACAGCGCCATCTACGCCGTGTGTTTTGCCGAGCTACATCATAATCACCATGCAAAGTTATATAACCCAAAAGACATTCCATTAACCTTGTAATTAATTAGCAAGCAGGCTAGAGTTCCCATAAATTATGCTGATATACCAAAAGCTGGTTCTTGAAGATGGGCGGTAAGGTGGCATGGCGGTTAGCATGTCCACCTCACACAGGAGAGCAGTGGTGGCTTCGTGGATAAGGCAATAAGTAACTGATCTGAAGGTCAGTGGTTCAATGACCACTAGTGGGCCCTTGAGCAAGGCCCTTAACTCAATCGCTCAGGTGTGTAGAAAAAAATTATAATTGCAAGTCGCCCTGGATAACAGCGTCTCCTAAGTGCTGTAACTGCAGGGAAGATGCTACAAGGTGCAGATTCAGGAATATAGTCTTACTTTCACTGTTCTGAAAACTGCTATTTTGCCTTGGTGGCGGTCTGCCCTATCGGCGTTCTCTCAAGTTCACACACAGACAGCCACACACACGTGCGCACACACACACACACACACACATCCAGTATGAACATGTTCCAAATACACATGTTCTGATCACTGTTAAGCAGCATGGACCTCACCCAGAATGTGGGCGTGTCCCAAACCACACTATTATTGACTATGTCCGGTTCAAATAATACCACAATCACAATGTCGTTGGACATGTCCCTAATCATTCATTGTGCACGTACATGCATTAGGACATTAAAAAAGACATTAAGTCCTTGTAAAAAAAGAAAGCAGCATGATTTGGTTGATTGACATGATGCGATGTAAAGATGATGCCCTCTGAGTCTGTAGTGTTTCCTTTTCCTGTAGTAAATCTGGTCTTAAGGGAGAGTCCTGAGAGCGCTGAATGACACGACAAGGACGTTTTATTCCCTCTTTATCCCCGAGGGGTTCCACTGTGTTTCCCGTTCTCCCAGAAGTGATTAATTTTAATATTCATTAAAGCTCAAAGCACACAAACTAACAGAAATGAGACACTCCAGCTTTTACATTTTCACGCTACCAAAACACATTACATCTGCTGCCTACACTTGAGGCCCATGAGGGAGGGCACAATTTCGCCTGCATTTACGTCGAAAGATGTTCAACGGCAAGCGTGTTCACGTCTGAAGGCAAAAGCATGTGTTTAAAAGAGAGCGTGATCACGTGTGAAGATGGACATTATCAGGTTTAATGCTGAGCGTTGTGTCAGTAATATAAATATCCAGTAAAGCAGGTGTGAAACCCAACTCCAAATGTGAGAAACTTTATTGATGTGACCTTTGAACCTGAGCGACCATTTCAACTTTCTCATTATCAACATAAATAGAATCATAACATCAGGTCTGAATGATCACATCTACTGCATTACATCATCTGATTTCACGGCGGGTGACCATGATGACCATGAAAGAGGGGAATAATGACAGGATATAGAGAAAGGGAGGGAGAGGGATAGAGAGAGAGAGAGAGAGAGGATGGGAAAGAAAGATAGAGAGAGGGGATATATATAGAGAGAAAGATAAAGAGAGGGATACAGAGAGGGACAAAGAAAGGAATCAAGGGAGGGAGAGAGAGGGATACAGAGAGGGATAGAGGGATAGAGAGAGGGACAGAAGGAGGGAGAAAGAGAGGAATACAAGGAGGGACAGAGAGAGAGATAGAGGAAGAGAGAGAGAGAGAGCGAGAGAGAGAGAGGGATAGAGAAAAGGAGTGAAATCAGTAAATAGACTGGGGATTGGTGGGAAGCAGTATGTGTTTAACGAACATTGAGGGAAACCCTCGCCTCGAAGTTCACCTCTGATGGTGGCGTGAGAAACGCCCTCAGCTGCTCAGTGGAGTGCAGCTCGCAATTACAACGCTCTGTAATCCAGATAAGATGAGATGGAACTGCGGTACTTCACACACACACACACACACACACACACACACAGTGAGACAAGATTGTACGACCGTCAAGGTTAATGTGAGGAAAGACAATCGATCCGGTCAAACGTCCATCCGTCAGTGTGGGTCAACCTTGGGTTACTGCAGTACGCCTTAAAGGAACAGTTACATTTCAGAACCACTGTACTCATTTTCACGTTGTTATGTATTATAGTAGCAGTTGCTACAGAACGCATCATCACTAGAAGCTTCATACTGAAATCAGTGTTTTGTGAGACGTGATCTCTCAAGTAAAAAGCCATGTGATAAGGGAGATGATGTTCAATCAATCGTCACAATGGTGAACTAAACGCACTTCAGCATGATCCATGATCACTCCGCTACACATTCGTGTCTTGATAGGAAAGTAAAGCAGTAGTAAAGTCCGTTAGGCTTTTTACACCCGAGCCATAGCGGCTCATCAGGCCGGTGCTTATCCCCGGTCTCCATACCGTGAAGCAACCAGGAGTTCAACTCCTCCTAGATGGGACGCTAGTCCGTCGCAGGTTACCTTCCCAGTATATTTTTACTGGTACCCATTTATACTGCTGGGTGAACAGAGGCACACTTGTGGTTAAGACCTCGCCCAGGGGTCTTAGCACAGTGGGGGTCTAACTGGGATTTGAACACACAACCTCCCGATCATGAGTGCAGCACCCTAACCACTATGCCACCGGCTCCACTTAGCATCTTAATCACCCCGTCAAATTCGACTCACTGTCCATCATCCCATAAATAAAAGCTGCAACTCGCTGTGGTGGAAGAGGAATAAAACACTCATACATGTTCTGTTCTTGGCAAATCCTCCATGGTGGTGCGGTAGCAGTGACCCCCATTGCTCTGTTTTCGGTCCTGATGATGGCGGTGTTAATGATTTCATCGGAAAAACCATCTCTGACTGATGAGCCATCAAATACTGTCAGGAGGAGGAAAGTGAAAGAACTTGTAAAGTCCGGTGCATGTCTGAGATGTCATTTCTCGCATCGCTGTTGAAATGAAACTCTATGTCGGGAGGATAGAAACAGTCCGAAATGATGGACGGCGAGCGGTTCTACATATTACTGTAAAATAAACCCTGACAGGGTGATGCACGATGCAGAACAAAGGGGTCACCAATCACCCTGAAGGGGTTTATTATGTAATAATAACCAGCTTTGTTGAAATAGCAGCATCCGGCAAAGGAATGTGCCGGCAGCAGGAGTGAGCAGTGACTCTCATGAATCAGTACACCTCGTGATATCACGCTGTAAACATCAGGATGTGTGGAACACATGTTTTTCTAACACATGCACCTGCGTACTTGGGATTTTACTATTAAACAGAAAATAAGCATGAAATTCTGAAAAGCAGCAGATAAGCAGCTGAAACCCTTTAAATGCTCCTGCGCCGCTATAGCCCAGTCCATTATGTACAGGATTCTATTATATAATTAGTATTATATAATATTATATTCTTTAATATATGCTGTTACGCAACAACAGCTCGTTTGATGCAGTATCAGCCTGTTTGAAGAGCTCATGACACCATTTTTATGTTTATTTCTTTAAAATCAGCATATTTTATCGAATCGAAGCAAATATGTGAGGCGCTCCACCGAATGTAGGCGCTGGTCGCAAGTGACGTATGGTGCCTGTGAGACAAAGCCCGGCTTATCCGGACTTCCAATCTTTCAAGTGAGCGAGTGAAGGCTGAGTAGTAAACAAGTATTCAGATCGGAAGTCCGAATAAGCCGCGCTTTGTCTCACAGGCACCATACGTCGCTTGCGACAAGCGCCTACATTCTGTGGATCGCTTCACGTATAACGTCACACAGCAAAAGGCACTTGCACAGAAACTTTCATTTGCATGCAATTGAAAAATTGGTAATTATTACACTGAAAGATGGCCGAAGAAGAAAGTAGAAATGATGTCATTAACAGAAGTCCAGTCTCGTGAAGCCACACTTGTAGTTGTGGTTTGATTGTTTATTGTGACAGTGAAGTTTTCCTCTTTATTGTAGACAAGATGTCAGATCATTCAATTCAATTCGATTCCGTTTTAATTGTGTAGCGCTTTTTACAATTGACATTGTCGCAAAGCAGCTTTACACAGTAAAACAGTAAAAGTAGGGGCTTACAAAGTATAAAATAATTTTTTAAGCATTTCCTACAAGCCCGCCATGTCCCAAATTAACAAGCCTGCAGCGACAGTGGCAAAGAACAACTCCCTCAGCAGACCATTGTGTGGCAGGATTTTGCTCAAACACCAGAGAGGGTGGTTATAGTAGATTTAGATTCTCTAAAGACCTAATTCGTCATGAACAGTGGACAAAACAGGTTCGCCAAGGCTGTGTGTGTGGCCCACGTTGAGGAAAACACATTTTTACACCTATACACCTGGAGAAAAGTGTCCGGTGTGATGTGTGATAAGAGGATATCGGCAAGAATGAAAGGAAAAGTGTACAAGACGGTGTTGAGGCCAGCGATGTTGTATGGTTTAGAAACAGTGGCGCTGAGGAAAAGACAGGAGGCAGAGCTGGAGGTAGCAGAGATGAAAATGTTGAGGTTCTCTTTGGGAGTAACGAAGATGGATAGGATCAGGAATGAGTACATCAGAGGGACAGCACATGTAAGATGTTTTGGAGACAAAGTCAGAGAGGATAGATTGAGATGGTTTGGACATGTGCAGAGGAGGGATAGTGAGTATATTGATAGTATGATACTGAGGTTGGAACTACCAGGCAGAAGGCCTAGAGGAAGACCAAAGAAGAGATTTATGGATGTGATGAAGGAGGACATGAAGGTCGTTGGCGTAAGAGAAGAAGATGCAGAGGACAGGGTGAGATGGAGGCAGATGATTTGCTGTGGCGACCCCTGAAGGGAACAGCCGAAAGGAAAAGAAGAAGAAGACACCTGAATTAAAGACATGGAGCATTTCGAACATCCAGTGCTATGGAGAAATTGACCAAGTTGGATGTAAGTTGCTGAATAACCAATTCGACCTCTCTTCCTCACATAGCAGCCGTTACCCATAATTAATTAAAGCGCGGCATGTCGGTCCGTTATATCAGCGCTGTTCCCGTTGGTCATGAACAATGGCCAAACAAACTTAATCTTCTTCTTTCGTTTTTTTCCCTCTTTTTCAGGGGTCGCCACAGTGAATAATATGCAGCAACGGTGTGTTTCTTATGTGGTGACGGCCTGCTTTACATTGCAACGCCCTGATATACCCAAGGACAGCCTGCCCTATGTGGCAATGGTCTGTTGGATGTGACGACGGCCTGATACACTTGGCGATGGTGTGTCATATGTGGCGACAGCCTGTCCAATGCGGCGATGGCCTGCCATATGCGGCGACAGACTGTCATTCCTGACAACGGCTCGTTTTGTGCCGCAATGGTGTGATACACTTAGCGGCAGTTATTCAGCAAAATACATATAAAATACTTCAAATCTAAAATTTAAAAAAAAATTACAATAGCAGAAATGGATTATGAGAGTTTGGACCACAAAAGTAAATTCTCTCTCTCTCTTGCTCTCAACACGACTGTTCTCACTCCTGAAACTGATTTTTTTTTTCTGCTATTCTTCACTCATTCTTATCTTTTCTTTCTTTTTTTCTCCCCATTTCCCCTCGATCTCCATGTAGCTCTGCAGTTCTCCTCCTGTCACGCTCTCGCTCTCTCACTCTCTTGCTCTCACGCTCATCTCCTCCCTTCTCTGAGGAGAAAATGAGTCTCAATAAACACGATCCATACAAATAATTTCCTTCACTCGCTGGTGTGTGAGAGAAAAATGACTCTCATTAATGCCTGTAATTCATGAGGCCTAATGACTCTTACGTCAGGATGGAGACGCTGAAAGAGCTGACACACACACCCACACACACACATACACACCCACACACACACATACACACCCACACACACACACACACACACACACACACACACACACACAGACACACACACACACACACACACACACACACACACACACACACACACACACACACACACACACACACACACACACATTCAGAGTGAAGAGGGATACCAGAATGGTAATGAAGCGAAAAGAGCAGAAGGGAGGAGAAGAGTTTCAGGAGCGAGAAAGAAAATAAAAAGTCACAGTAAAGCTGAACAAGAATAGAAGTGACACACGGACCACACCTTCTTTTTTATAACTGACACACTGACACAGACACCACCACCTTCCTTAGTATTGACACACTCACACAAAGACCATGCCTCCTTCTTTAGCACTGACACACACACACACACACACACACACACACACACACACACACATACACACACACAAATCACACCACACCTCCTTCTTTAAAACTGACACACTGACACACACCACACCTCCTTTAAAATTGACATAATGACACATAGAAACACCTCCTTCTTTAGTACTGACACACTGACACACTTCCACACCTTTAAAACTGACACACTGACACAGAGACCACGCCTCCTTTAGTACTGACACACTGACACAGACCTCACCTCCTTCTTTAGTACTGACACACTGACACACTTCCACACCAACTTCTTTAAAACTGACACACTGACACAGAGACCACGCCTCCTTCTTTGGTACTGACACACTGACAGAGACCTCAGCTGCTTCTTTAGAACTATCACACAGACACAAAGGCCACACCTTTCTTGAGTACTGACATGGCCATGCCTTCTTCTCTGAAGTGACTCAGTGACACAAAGGCTACGTCTCCATCTTTTAAAGTGATGCATGAGACCATGCCCCCTTCTTCAGGGGCCACAACTCATTCCTTTGATGGATAGCGTTAGACAATCATTAGGCATATAAGCGACACCCTTTTTGCTCCATTACAGAAAATGTCACTGTTGTACCCGTCCCTGTATGTGAATGAGTGGTTACTATAGAAACCATATGTATGAGAACAAGTGCATTAATATAAACCTGAGAGCTGCACTACTGTCAGACCTGCTGTGAGAGAAAATTAACCAACACCTTCTGACCAATCAGAATCCAGAATCCAGTGATATACACTGTGATGGTCCATGTGAATACTCTGATAAATGTTTCAGTAGATAAAGCAAGAGAGAAAATGGTCACGCCTCTGTTTTTCCTTCTTTGCTTTCTCGAATGAACACATAAGAATCCTGAGGGACGCAGCTCATAAAACATTCAGGCTCCGTTCTCCTCCTGTTCCCTCGGTCACAAACACCCTCCCGATGCTAATCCATCTTTTATAGCACAGAACACGAGCTTCTATCTCTCCGAAAATAAAGACAGCAGGCTAATGATCTCCCTTGACATGGGTTTAAAAGGTACGGTCAGTGATTTTTAAATGAATAAAACTAAGCTTCGTTTATTCTCACTGGTGCTTCTGACTGTAAATACATGAAGGTGGTCACAGACCGCCAATATCAAGCCAATCAGAATAAGGAGGTGGGTGCATTCACCTGTCAATTATACTGTCTACCTTGCTGTCAGTAAAATCCTTGATTCCGCCTTTAATGTTGTAGCAGAAAATCTAGAATGCATTTTTTCTGCAACCTTTTAATTGTGTGTGTGTGTGTGTGTGTGTGTGTGTGTGTGTGTGTGTGTGTGTGTCACACAGAGCCTCAGCTAAAAGGTATTGTCACCCGTTTGTACAGTCAGCACGGCTTTTACCTTCAAATGCAACCAGATGGAACCATGGACGGCACAAGGGACGAGAGCAGCTCCTTCTGTAAGTGTGTTTGTGAGTGAGTGAGTGAGTGAGTGAGTGAGTGAAAATCCAGATGTTTAGCATCTTGGTTTTGGACCGATCCATACAGTGATACGTGATGAAGCTGTTCGGTTACTGAAATGGTTAGGAAGTTTGCATGTTCTCCTGTCCTATCATGGATTTTCTCTTGGTACTCCTGCTTCCTTCTACAGTCCAAAGACATGCTCAGCAGGATAACTGGATGTTATAAATTGCCTCTAGGTGTGAATGGTTGTGTGCCTTGGCTGTATGATGGACTGGCCAGCTGTTCAGGGTATACCTCACCTTCGCCCTTTCGTGGCTGTGACAGGCTCCAGCCTCTTTGTTGATGCCAAATCGGGTTTCAGCAAATCTCCTTCAATGTTCTCTCTGTACCTCTGACCACATTCCACTACACCTCCTTTTCCTTTCGGCTGTTCCCTTCAGGGGTCGCCACAGCGAATCATCTGCCTCCATCTCACCCTATCCTCTGCATCTTCTTCTCTTACGCCAACGACCTTCATGTCTTCCTTCACCACATCCATAAATCTCCTCTTTGGTCTTCCTCTAGGCCTTCTGCCTGGTAGTTCCAACCTCAGCATTGTACTACCAATATATTCACAATCCCTCCTCTTTACATGTCCAAACCATCTAAATCTAGCCTCTCTGACTTTGTCTCCAAAACATCTTACATGTGCTGTCCTTCTGATGTGCTCATTCCTAAGCCTATTGATCCTCGTTACTCCCAAAGAGAACCTCAACATTTTCATCTCTACGACCTCCAGCTCTGCCTGCTGTCTTTCCTCAGTGCCACTGTTCCTAAAGCATACAACATTGCTGGCCTCATCACCATGTTGTACATTTTTCCTTCCATTCTTGCCGATACCCTCCTATCACACATCACACCGGACACTTTTCTCCAACCATTCCAACCTGCCTGTACATGCTTCTTGACCTCTTTTCCACACGCTCAATTGCTGTGGACTGTTGAGTCTAAGTACTTAAAATCCTCCACCTTCTTTATCTCTGCTCCCTGTAACCTCACTGTTCCGCTTGGATCCTTCGCGTTCACACACATGTATTCTGTCTTACTGAGGCTAACCTTCAATCCCCTCCATTCCAGGGCATACCTCCACCTCTCTAGATTTTCCTGCACTTGTTCTCTGCTCTCACTACAGATCACAATGTCATCTGCAAACATCATAGTCCATGAAGAATCTTGTCTCACCTTGTCTGTCAGCCTGTTCATCACCATAGCAAACAAGTAGGGGCTCAGAGCTGACCCTTGATGCAGTCTCACCTCCACCTTGAACTCTTCTGTCACACCGACAGCACACCTCACTACTGTCTTACATCTCTCATACAGGTCCTACACCATACTTCTCTGCCACTCCAGACTTCCTCATGCCACAGTTCCTCTCTCGGCACCCGATCATATGCTTTCTCCAGATCCACAATGGCACAAAGGCAGCCCCCTCTGACCCTCTCTGTACTTCTCTATTAACATCCTCAAAGCAAACGCTGCATCTGTGGTGCTCTTTCTTGGCATGAAACCAAACTATTGTTCACAAATGCTGACCCCTACCCTCAGTCTAGCTGGCACTATTCTTTCCCATAACTTCATCGTATGGCTCATCAACTTTATCCCTCTGTAGCTGCCGAAACTCTGCACGTTCCCTTGTTCTTAAAAATGGGCACCAGTACACTTCTCCTCCATTCCTCCAGCATCCTCTCACTCTCTAAGTCCTTGTTGAATGTTCTTCTCAGAAAATCTACTGCTATGTCTCCTTGACACTTCCATTCCTCCACTGGTATGTCATCAGGACCAACTGCCTTTCCACTCTTTATCCTCTTCAATGCTCTCCTCACTTCATCCTTACTAATCTTTGCTACTTGCTACTTTGGTCCTCAATTGTCACCTCTTCTACTCTTTTCTCTCTCTCTCATTTTCCTCATTCATCGGCTCTTCAAAGTACTCTTTCCATCTTCCCAGCACACTTCTGTCATCAGTCAATACATTTCCCACTTTTTCCTTTATCACTCTAATTTGCTGCACGTCCTTCCCATCTATATTTCTCTGTTGTGCCAACCTGTAAAAATCATTTTCTACCGCCTTACTGTCCAACCTATCATACAAGTCATCATACGCCCTCTATTTGGACTTTGACACCGCTACCTTTGCCTTACGCTGTATCTCCCTGTACTCCTGTTTTTTCTCTTTGGTCCTCTCAATGTCCCACTTCTTTTTTAGCTAACCTCTTCCTTTGTACACACTCCTGCACTTCCTTATTCCACCACCAAGTCTCCTTATCTACTTTTCCTTCCAGAGGACACACCAAGTACTCTCCTACCTGTCTCCCTGATCACATTAGCTGTATTTGTCCAGTCATCTGGAAGCACTTCCTGACTACTCAAAGCCGGTTTCAATTCCTCCTTGAAGACAACACAACCCTCTTCCTTTTTCAGCTTCCACCACTTTGTCTTTTGCTCTGCCTTTGCCTTCTTCACCTTCCTCACCATTAGTGTCATCCTGCACACCACCGTCCTATGCTGTCTGGCAACACTCTCATCCACTACTATTTTGCAGTCACTGACTTCCTTCAAATTACATCATCTACACAAGATGTAGTCTACCTGTGTGCACCTGCCTCTGTTTTTATGTCACCCGATGCTCCTGTCTCTTCTGGAAGAAAGTATTCACCACAGCCATTTCCATAATTTTTTGCAAAATCTACCAACATCTGTCCTTCTGTGTTCCTGTCCTGGATGCCAAACCTGCCCATCATTCCTCGTCCCCTCTGTTGCCTTCACCAACATGTCCATTGAAGTCTGCACCAATGACCACTCTTTCACCTCTGGGGGTACTCTGCATCACTTCATCTAACTCACTCCAGAATTTCTCCTTCTCTTCTAACTCACATTCTTCCTGTGAGGCATAAGCACTAACAACATTGAACATCACGCCTTCGATTTCTAACTCTAGACTAATCACTCTGTATGACACTCTTTTCACTTCTGGAACATTCCTGACAAACCCCTCCTTCAAGATGACTCGTACTCCATTTCCCTTCCCATCCACACCATGATAAAACAGCTTAAACTCTGCTCCTAAGCTTCTAACCTGCTACTTTTCCACCTGGTCTCAGGAGACCAGAACACACAATATGTCCACCTCTCCAGCTCTCTAGCTTTTCCTGTCATTCAAAGTCGCAACTCTCAGTCCAAGACTCATGCCTTTCCTCTTCTCTCTCTGCCTACAGACACGCCTCCCGCCTCTCCTCCTTTGACCAACAGGAGTCCAGTTTCCACCAGCACCTGTTGGTTAATAGAATTGATGGCGGTTGTCGTTAACCCGAGCCTCGACCGATCTGGTTTGGAAGTCATATTGATGATTTGCATAGTTGATTTGGCCCAGGTTTTACATTGGTGCTCTTCCTGTCACAACCTTCTGCATTTATCTGGACCGGCGTGAGAAAAAAACTGGCTTGTGCCCCCCACATGGCTGCATTGACCACATTCCCCTATATCTCCTCCCGTATTTTCCCTGCATTTCTGCACCCCTCTTGGGGCCAGTGGCGTAGTGGTTACGGTGCTATGCTCATGATCGGGAGGTTGTGTGTTCAAATCCCAGTGAAACCCTCAATGTGTTGAGACCCATGGGCAAGGTCTCAACCACAAGTGTGCCTCTGCTCATCCAGCAGTATAAATGGGTACCAGTAAAAATATACTGGGAAGGTAACTTGCAATGGACTAGCATCCCATCCAGGAGGAGTTGTACTCCTAGTCGCTTCACGCTAAGGAAACCGGGGATAGGCACCGGCCTGATGAGCCACTCGGGCTCAGGTGTAAAAAGCCCAATGGACTTTACCTTTACTCTTCACCCGTCTCTATGTTCTCTATGCATCTCTGCCCGAGTTCCCTTCACTCTCATTTTCTCCATGTCTCCACCCATATTCTCTCCGCCCACATTCTCTCTACATCTCTGCCTATGTTCTGCTGTGTTCTCTCTGCATTTTCTCTCCGTCTACACCCAGGTTTTCAGTCTGGTATTGTCCTTCTCTCCGTGTTTTCAGTGATAATTAATTTGGGGCTGGAACTCTCTCACTCTGTGTGTGTGAAACAGTGCCAAGTGTTTAACATCTCACCGCTCTCACACTGCTTTCACACATGCTACATATACAGTCTTGTGTGTGTGTTAGAGAATAGGTTTAGCAGTTTTTAATAAATAAATGTGTGTGTGTGTGTGTGTTTCAGCTCAGTTCAACTTGATTCCTGTGGGTTTGCGGATCGTCGCCATTCAGGGGGCAAAAACAGGACTATACCTGGGCATGAACAGCGAGGGCTACCTCTACACCTCTGTAAGTCCCACTCTGTTGTGTAAATGGTGTCACTCATCATGTTAGGGTGTGGCCTAATGTCATTAAAGTTTAAATGTTTCTGTTGTTTTAGTTTAAAGTTGTGCATAATGAAGGTGAGCCACCTCTGAAAGCAACCATGTGTGGCGATGATGATGGTGAGGATGATGAGTTTGAGGAGGTGGTCCGTGGTGTTGAAATCCTCATACGAAGTTGTATGCAAGAGTTTTATGTAGTGTTCTTTGTTGGATTTTGAAGTAGAAAAAAATCGCTGCAGGAAATACATTTTCAAAAAAAAAACAAAAATTGAATGCAAGTTATAAGGTCTCAGAATTTAAATCTTACCCCCCACACTAGGCTCGTTACTCAGACCAAGGTGAGGTGTACTTGGAATAACTCAACAGTGCATGTTTTTACTGTGTTGTTTGAGGTGATACAGAGGGAACATTATCAATATCTTATGGTGTGTGTGTGTGTGTGTGTGTGTGTCTGTGTGTGTATGTGAGAGAGAGAGAGAGCATGAACGAGTGTGAAAGTGAGTGAATGAGTGTGTTACCCGTGGACTTGTCAAAATGGTTTCTTGATAATAATAGTGCACCATCCTTTCATCATGACCCACATAATCACCATCACTTAGTATGGAAACACCCTCAGAGAGTGAGAGAAAAAGAGGGGGGGAGAGGGGGAGAGATAGAGACAGTAAAAGAGAGAAAAGTAGAGAGAGAGCTAGATAGAGAAGGGGAGAGAGCGACAGAGAGAGGAGAGGGGTAGAGTTAGAGAGAGATAGACAGAGAAAGAGGAGGGAGAAAGAGAGTACTGTATAATTTTTCCCTTCACTTTCACCTTTTATTGAATGTCAAATAGAAAAAGAAAATATATATACCTGGTGATTCAATATCATTTACTTCTGCATACAGATGAGTGAGTGTGTGCGTGTGTGTGTGTGTGTGTATATATATATATATATATATATATATATACACACACATATATATATACACACACACACACACACACACATATATATATATATATATATATATATATATATATATATATATATATATATATATATATATATATATATATATATATATATATATATATATATATATATATATATATATATATATATATATATATATATATATATATATATATATATATATATATATATATATACTGTATATAAGCACGCTTGGAAACTGCATTGAGATGTATGACAATACACAGAGATGCACGTAACTCCTTGCAGAAAGCAAAAAAGAGAGAAAAAGAGAGAGTTCATTAAGCTGGTGCAGTGATGAGCCATTGCTAAGGTGCTAGATTACCAATCCGAAGGTCAGGGGTTCAAGCCCCTCTGTCAAAGGTTGTCACTGCTGTCCCCCAAGTGCAGCTAACTGGGTCAGAGGCCGGCCATGTCTCTCACTGTTTATGGTGAGAGGCTGTAAAAGAACCATTACTGACTTCCGTCAAGATTAGGCTGCGAGTTAATGGGCTGACAAGCCATTCAGGGTGTACTCTGCTCTCCAGAGTGGACTGAGATGGGCGCAAGTCTCCCCACAACCCTAATTAGGTTAAAGCAATTCAGAAAATGAACTTTGCTATTTGTGTGTGAGGGAGCGTGAGAGTGAAACAGAGAGAGAATGGTGATGTCATTTGTGATGTCATCTGAATGAATATATAGAGTCATATCAGATCTCATCACATGTTTGAAACTTAAAGGCTCATTATAGAACTACAAGAGAGGGTTCATGGTTCAGTTAGAACTTCACCTTTCAATAAACCTTAAAGAAAGAATGATTAATAATGATCTGTGCAGTAATCCAGTTACAAGACAATAACTAAGAATAAAGTGACGTAATAAGGCCACACCTCTGAAGAGTTTTATTCTTCTTACACGACAGAAACTACTTACACTGCCATACATAATTATTAACTCCCCTGGTAAAGATGTTGTCTGTAGCTTCTATTAAATTCAGTTTTTTCTAAATATTATATGGAATGGAAAAAAAAGAGGAAAATCCAACCTTTAATTGAAGTGTATTTATTCAGTGGGGAAAAAAATCCCATATTAAGAAATAATTATCTTTCATCAAATCATGTGTGCCACAATTGTTAGCACCCTTGACATGAATACTTTGTACAACATCCTTTTGCCCACAAAACAGCATGTAATTTTCTCCTATAATGTTTCACAAGATGGGAGAATACAGAAAGAGGAATCTTTAACCATTCCTCTCTGCACAAGCTGTCTATCAATCATCCAGCGACCAGGGTTCTCTCCTCTGCACTCTCCTCTTTAGCTCATTCCACAGGTTCTCAATAGGGCTGAGGTCTGGGGACTGAGATAGCACTGGGAGGTGCTTGATTCTGTGTCTGCTGAAACATTTCTGTGTGGATTTGTTTACGTGCTTGTTGACATTATTACTGAAATGCCCAGTTACCACCCATCTTCCGTTTTCGGGCAGAGGCCACTTGATCTTGATTTAAAATGTCCTGTTATTTAAAAGCGTTCCTGATGCCATGCAACCTAACAAGGTTCCCAGGGCCTCTGGAAGAGAAACAGACCCACAGCATCACCGAACCTCCCCCATACTGCACGGTGGTAGGTAGGTAAGGTATGTCTGTTAGGTTTTTACACCCGAGCCTTGTGGCTCATCAGGCCGGTGCTTATCCCCGGTTTCTGTAGCATGAAGCGACTAGGAGTTCAACTCCTCCTGGATGAAATGCTAGTCCATCGCAGGTTACCTTCCCAGTATATTTTTACTGGTACCCATTTATACTGCTGGGTGAACAGAGGCACACTTATGGTTGAAACCTTGCCCAGGGGTCTTAGCACAGTGAAGGTCTCAGTGGGATTTGAACTCACAACCTCCCGATCACGAGTGCAGCACCCTAACCACTACACCACCGGCCCCAGTGCACATTGAGCATCAGTTGATTTTCTGCATACTCATCTTTTGTGTTCCGCCAGACCCACTTAGAGTGTTTGTTGCCAAAAAGCTTTATCTTGGTTTCATCTGACCAAAACACACGGTCCCAGTTGACGTACCAGTACCGCATAGCAAACTCCAGACATTTGTGTTTATGATTACAAGAAAAGATTGTTTTCCGCACATATCTCCTGAAAGTTTGTTGGCACGTAGATAACCCTCTTACGATCCTCCTCACTGTGTGTGGTGGCAAAATAACCTGCGTCCTCATCCAGGCTTGTTTACCACTGTTAAAGTTTGTTTTAAACTTCTTAACGATTCCCCTGACAGTAGATTTCGGCAGGTTCACGTGAGGGTTTATTTTCTTGTAGCCATTGTCAGATTTTTGAAAGTCAACACGCAAATGCCTTACTTGAATGGCATGTTCCATTAACTTTCCCATGTTGAAGAGTGGATAAGAGAAATGGCGTCTGTATCACATCATATTTATACCACAGGAAGTGAAGAATTACTAATTAAATGTTCCTAGATACTCTGATCAACTTATAAATTACTGAAGAAATGACAGAAATACTTCAATTGCAATTATTTCCTAGGAATTGTTAGGGATGCCAATAATTATACCAAGGGGTTTTAATAAAAATAATTATTTCTTACTCAGGGATTTTTTTTCCATTTTTTAAGAGTTATATTTTTTTCTACAATTTTCAAGTGTAAGAGTATGCTTCTGCAATAAAAAAAAAAAAAAAAAATCTAATCTAATTAATTTTACACATTAAGCAGGGGTGCCAATAATTATGAAGGGCAGTGTATTCATTAAAGGAGCACATCGTTTAGGAATCAGGTTAGTTCATTTCTCACTCTTTTTTGCCTGATCGCTTTATGCTATTAGGATGGAGGGTTGTGTGAAGCTGGGGTCTTTGGACTGTTGGAGGAAACTGGAGTACCTGGAGGAAACCAAGGCTTACCCATGACTAGACAAATGTTCTGACTTTGGGAAGAGTATATGCTTAAGAAGAGATTTATTAATATTCAGCCTTCATCAGTGAAGGAGGAGGAGCTAGGATCTGTAGGATAGTCAGATCATCTGCCATTTTGATGTTCGCCGAATGGAAAACAGCGTATTGATCACATTACATGTTGAATAGTGATGTCATTAGATGTGTGCGATTTCGGTGTTTCTTCTTCTTCATCTTCTTCTTCTTAGTTAATTAGTGTTTAACTAATTAATTGCTTATTTTATGTATTTTTTTTCTTTTCAATCATACTGTATTTTAGTCAACCCAATTGATCCCTCCCTCCTTCTGTGTCTGTTTTATCATATTATTGATAATTTCAATAAATTCTATCAGAGTAGTAAATGTGTCTCTGCACCGGCTGCTGGTCGATGACTATCCTAAAACAGCCCCATGCTTAAAACAAATATGAACACAGTGCGGTGTGTGGCGTTTACATTCCTGCACTAATCTCAAAGACGGGTTTCAAGACACACACACGCTTTCCGTTTCAGACGCCCTGCTTACAAACGCAGAGGACATTCATTTAGAGATGTAATCAAACACCACAGAGAGAGAGGGGTGAAAGAGGGGGGAGAGAGAAAGAGAGAGAGAGAGAGAGAGAGAGAGAAGGTCAGGAGGCTGCACCACATACTCCAATCTTTCTAATCGGTTTCATTAAGTTTCAATCTGCCAGTAAAAACAATTCGGCCATTTTTAGATTACCTTCAGAGTGGACAGAACCAGAATGTCCAGTAAGAAAAGTGGAAGATGTTTACATCAACAAGAGCTGTTGTTCCAACTCCATAATTAAGGATATTCATTGTTGTCCAGATATGGAGTATCTAATGATACAGTGTAGACCGAGACATCTGCCGAGAGACCTCACATTTGTAGTTATAATTGCAGTTTATGTGCGATCCCAAGCTAATGCTAAGCTAGCCATGGAGCTACTAATACACCCCATTAACAATCAGCGAGCAGCGCAGCCGGCCTGTCTGTCTTTAAAGGGTACCTGTACCCAAAATTGACAGCGTTAAAAAAAAGATCCACCATACCTTATATTATTAACTTTTAAACATCACGTGATGTCGGTAGGTTATGCATAAGTCCACATTTCCTTTTCTTCTGTATGACATTCCTTGCTCACGAAGGTTCAGCGCGCGGACATGTTGGCTTTTTTTCACCGGGGTCAAAGGACGTAACATCGTTGACAGTCGTATCGCCAATTGCAGAATGTCAGTATATTTTCCTCAAGCAATTCGTGTTCTTTACAACAATAGCACTCCTGATCGGTTTTTTTGACGCACGCATTTTCCACAAGAACACCAAATATTTGCTGGTTGTTTGCTACGATTTTCCCGTGTAAGAGCTTCTGCCGACTCTCCAATATCGTCCTCAGAGTCGTCACTCTCCTGATCCGATTTCACTAAATGTGGATAGTCTTTCTTCAGTGGTTCATATAAATAACCTTCTAATCCGTCTACGACATTGTCTTCGTCCATGGTTTAAAAAAAAAAAAAAAAAAAATACTGTTATGTCTGGTTTTTCCAATTTTCCGTGAGCTTGTGTTGTGTGTCAGATATATAGGCTTATGTTTACATTGCAATCCCGCGGTTCCGCTAGAGACTTTGTCAACGATGTGACATCACAGGAAATGTGACGCTGCAAAACTCCTGTGATCTGAAACTTGACGTTAGTGAAGCCCTTAAAATCACTTAAAGCTGGTTTGTGAGAGAATATAATAAACGCCTTATAGGTGTATTGTCAGGGGCAGTGGTGGTCTAGTGGTATAGGGCGCTGGATCGCTGATCCAAAGGTTGGGGGTTCGAGTCCCACTCTCCACAAGATTGTCACTGTCCCCCCCAGTGCAGCTAACTGGGTTCTCAAAGGCGGGCCATGTCTCTCACTGTCTATGGTGAGAGGCATGTAAAAGAACCATTGCTGACTTTCGTAAAGAGTAGGCTGCAGGGTCGTCAGCGTGTTTCTGTCCCTTGCTAAAAAGGGTTGTGACGGGAAGGGCATCCGACGTAAAAACCTCTGCCAAATCAAACGTGCAAATCAGATGATTCGCTGTGGCGACTCCTGAGTGGGGGGGAAGAAGCCGAAAGGAAGACAGACAGACAGGTGTATTGTCACTAGCTATACACAATAAATCAAATTAGGTATATGAGCGTTTTCACTACAGGTACGCTTTAAGTCTGTCCTGCCCAGATTACACAAAAAATGTGAATTTTCCGGCAAGAGGAAAAAACCCCCACACTGGATCAGGTCTACACCAACATCCCAAATACCTATAAAACCACCTCTCTGCCATGTCTCGAAGTTTCAGATCACCTCTCTCTATTCCTGCTTATAAACCTAAAACCTGGAGCCAAAGACCAGTCGTTAAAACAGTCCAAGTGTAGGACGGACTGAGGAAGCCACTGCAGCTCTGAAGGATTGCTTTGACTCTACAGATTGGGAAATATTCTCAGAAGAGACAGACCTGGAGGGTCACACATCAGCACTGCTCTCCTACAGAAATGACTACACAGAGAATGTGAGCACAACAAGAACTATTAAAGTGTTCCCAAACCAGAAACCATGGTTTAATGGTGATGTGTACACCCAGCTTAGAGCACAGGATGATGCCATCAAGTCAGAAGACCAACAGACTTACAAAGAGGCACACTGGGCCCTATTAAAAGGCATCAAAAAAGCTAAGCGCAAGCATAAACAACTCATCCAGGAGTACTTTGAAAACAACACCAGGAATATCTTGAAGAGGATCAAGACACTCACTGGCTACAAGGACACACACACGTCAGCACACTCCACGGACAACACCCTACTGGACACCCTGAACCAGTTCTTTGTTTGCTTCAACTAACAAAATGGAGAGGCGCGCACCTGCCTTGCTCTTCCAAAGAGGGGTAAGCACCCCATCCAGCTAGAGCAACATCAGATCAGAGTCATCCTGTGGAGAGTCAAAGCTAGGCAAGTTACTGGTCCAGACATAGTGAAAGGAAGGGTACTTAAAGCATGTGCAGATCAACTGGCGGGGGTTTTCACCACCATCTTTAACCGCTCGCTACTACAATGCATGGTTTCCACCTGCTTTAAAACAGCCACCATCATTCCAGTGCCTAAGAAGAAATCAGCGAGCTTCCTAAATGCCTAATGCCCACTTGCTCAAACTCCCTTCATCACCAAAAACCATCCCTGCTGATCTCGATCCATCACCAATTTGCACAAAGAACAAACAAGACAACAGAAGATTCCATCAGTACAGCCTTCCACTCAGTCCTCACACACCTAGACAACAGCAACTCTTATGTGAGGATTCTGTCTGTAGACTTCATCTCCACTTTTAACACAGTCCATCTAAATAAACTGGTTCAGAAGCTGGGCAGTCTGGGCCTAGGGAGCTCACTGTGCACCTGGATACTGGACTGTCTCAACAACAGTCCTCAGAATGTCAGGATAAGAGAACACATTTCCTCTACTTGTGCAGTGGTGGCCCGGTGGTAAGGTGTTGGATTACTGATCTCATGATTGAAGGTTCAAGCCCTACTGTCAACTAGTTGTCACTGCTGTCCCCCAAGTGCAGCTAACTGGATTATCAAAAACCGGCTATGTCTCTCACTGTCTATGGTGAGAGACAATAAAAGAACTATTGCTGACTTTCAACAAGAGTAGCAGCATCGTTTCTGCCCTGCAATTGCCTGGTGAGCTGTCCAGGGTGTACTCTGCCCCCCCCAGACTTGGCTGAGATAGGCGCTAGCCTCCCCACGACCCAAACTAGGATTAGGTGACTCAAAAAATGAATGAATGAATGAATGAATTTCGTCCACTCTCTTTTTGAACACTGGAACACCACTTTTCTTAGCTCCCTCCACTTCCCCCTCTTCATGCACAACTGTTCCCCCTCTCACACCAGCAACACCATAGTCAAATTCTCCGACACTTCAGTCATAGGTTTGATTACGGATAACACTGAGTAAACCTACAGGAAGGAGGTCCTGTATCTGCGGCAATGGTGCGACAATAACAATCTGGAACTCAACACATCCAATAACCAAGGAGATGATAATGGAATTCAGGAGATCGAGCACTCTGCCCTCTACACTGATGGAGAGGAGATAGAGAGGGTGGAGACCTTCAGGTTTCTTGGAATCCACATCTCTGCTGAGATCACCTGGCCTACAAACATCTCCCACTAGTTGGGGAAAGCCAGACTCTGGCCGAGGGCAGAGTATACCCTGGACAGCTCACCAGGCCATTGCAGGGTGGAAACACACTGACGGCTTTGCAGCCTACTCTTGCCGAAAGTCAGAAATGGTTCTTTTATGTGAACCTCTCACCATAGACAGTGAGAGACATGGTCAGCCTTTGATAACCCAGTTAGGTGTACTGGGGGGACAGTGACAACCCGTGGAGAGTGGAGCTTGAACCCCCAACCTTAGGATCAGTGATCCAGCCTGTTCATCACCAACCCACCACTGCCCACACTCTACTCTTTATTTCATATAAAATGTAAAAAATGCAACTTTCATATTACAGAAAAAACACAAAGAAACCTATGAAGAGTTATAGCTTTACACCTGACTATTATATAAGCACTGACACTGGAGACTACTTCCATACCTGTTACAGGACCATCTCCTTGAATGAGGACATATTGAAACAAACAGTATAGTATAGTATAATATAGTAGATGCTCCCCGACTTACGTTCATCCGTTTTTTTTTTTTTCAATTTTACGTTTGTTTTTGTTTTGTTTTTTTTAAAAAAAAGTCAAATTTTGAGTTTAGACGTACCTACGTAGTAAGCTGACGTAATGACGCTGCGTCCATTGTTTACAAACGACAGACTGAACATGCCCCTCTTTCTTCCCAGTTCAGTTTTATATACTTGTATATATTTTTATATATATATATCATTCAGTTCATTTTCTGTACCCGCTTAATCCTAATTTGGGTCGCGGGGAGGCTGGTGCCCATCCCAGCCAACTTCGGGCGAGGGCAGAGTACACCCTGGACAGCTCGCCAGGCCATCGCAGGGCGGAAACACGCTGACGGCTTTGCAGCCTACTCTTGTCGAAAGTCAGCAATGGTTCTTTTACATGCCGCTCACCATAGACAGTGACAGACATGGCCGGCCTTTGATAACCCAGTTAGCTCCACTGGGGGGGACAGTGACAACCTTGTGCAGAGTGGGACTCGAACCCCCAAACTTTTTTGGATCAGCGATCCAGTGCCCTATACCACTAGACCACCACTGCACACACCACACATACATTATATTATATCAGTTATATAGCGTGTTACCCTTGTGTTAAGACGTCGCCTCTGTGATCTTTGTGTTTACACTGTTTTGCGGACTTTTGTAACCCTAAGCAAATATGGTTGGTCAGAAGCATAAGCCTACTAGCATGGGTGCATGTCTCATACACAGAGATGAATTAACTATCTGCTCAGATCGGCGTAATCTGCCATGCATACTCAGTTAAGCAAAGAGAGTTGTAAAATGAATGAAAACCCGAATCCAGGAAAGAGAACTATCCGCTCCTTGATTCACATCAGTACAGGCTGCGTTCTAAACGAGTTCAACAGCACCCTTGCCCACTTGAAAGACTGCAAGTCCGTATAACCCACAGCAAGTTTTCTACTGTTTTTATGATGTGAGGCGACCTTGAGTGCTGAGAAAGGCGCCATATAAATAAAATGTAGTAGTAGTAGTAGTAGTAGCAAGTACACTACTTTTGCAAGCACACTACTTTCGGTATTGAGCTCCTCACATATTGTAAGCGTTGATTGGCTGTTTTTAGCTTAATTTAAAGTGACTCGGTATAAATAAGTGACTTATTTGAAATTAATGTTGATATTATTTGATATATTTGATATTATTTTACAATGTTATGTTTATAATAATTTATTTAGGGGTGTTTTATGAGATACGGTAATGGTATTTATGGCTGGAAAGTACAATATGAGCGTCATTCATCACACGTCATATATCACTGTACCAACTTGTGTTCACTTTCAACTTCCGTTCGGCTGTCCGGAACCAATTAAAAACATAAGTCGGGGCGCGTCTGTAGTATAGTATAACACAGGGGCAGTGGTGGCCTAGTGGTATAGGGCGCTGGATCGCTGATCCTAAGATTGGGGGTTTGAGTCCCACTCTCCACAGGGTTGTCACTGTCCCTCCCAGTGCAGCTAACTGGGTTATCAAAGGCGGGCCATGTCTCTCACTGTCTATGGTGAAAGGCATGTAAAAGATCCATTGCTGACTTTCGTAAAAAGAGTAGGCTGCAAAGCCGTCAGCATGCTTCTGTCCCTTGCTAAAAGGGTTGTGTCAGGAAGGGCATCCGACATAAAAACATATGCCAAATCAAGCATGCGATGATTCGCTGTGGCGACACCTGATAAAGGGAAAAAGTCGAAAGGAAATCTCTCAGTATAGTATAGTATAACCTGCACTACATCAAGACCTAGTGACCAATCACAATCAAGAATTCATGGAAAAATTCAATGTCAATGATGTCATGCAGTAGATAATTATGGGCAACCTCCAACATATATCATATATAATATATATACTCTAGAGTCTCAGTGGTTTAATGGCTACACGTCCACCTCATAACAACAACTACCTGGGTTTGAGTTCTGTCCTTCGTGAAAGTGTGGTATTTGCATGTTTTCCCTGTGCTTGTGAGTGTTTCCTCTGGTTACTCTGGTTTCCTCCTACAGTCCGAAGACATGCACATTAGGCTAATTGGGTTTTCCAAATTGCCCATAGATTCGAGTGTAAATTGTTGGGTGTGTGTTGATCTACAATGGAATGGTGAGATGCTCAAGGTGTACCTGTTGTTTTCCCAGAGTTAGAGGAGATAGGCTCTCCCCACTCTGTGACACTAAGATTAATCGGTTTCACAAGTCAGTTCTTTTTTCATACCAGCAGTGCAAGACTTCCTTTATGTGGTTTATGTGGTTCATGTCTCTCTATGGTAGAGTTTGGTTCAGGGGGTTTCACTCTGTTAGCATTTGTTTTTTCGGTGAGTCTTCCCTCGCTTCCTCAAACTAACCATGACACTAGATATGATTAGCTTCTCCCCACTGCTGAGCGGAAGAAGAGAAATTGGACAGGACAAGTGTAAATAAAAACGTTCTCTTTTAAATTATTGTTTTTTCCAGGAACATTTTAACCCCGAGTGTAAGTTTAAAGAGAGCGTATTCGAGAACTACTACGTGACATACTCATCCATGCTGTACCGTCAGAGCCAGTCAGGTCGTTCTTGGTACATCGGCATCAACCGCGATGGCCAGGTCATGAAGGGCAACCGAGTGAAAAAGACCAAAGGCGCTGCCCACTTCCTTCCCAAGGTCATTGAAGGTCAGTGTCACTTAATAAAAACAAGCCAGACTGAAAATATCATACTGTTCATGTCACTGTCTGCTCTTCACACTTGCTTGCTATGGATACTTTAACATTTTTCTCTTTTCCCAGTCGCCATGTATAAGGAACCGTCCCTGCATGAGCTTGAGTCCGAGCAGAGCCCGCCTCGGAAGACAGTCAAGACGTCAGACTCGTCGCAGAATGAGCGCAATGGGCAGCAAAGATCAGATGCCTCCTTATAACACAGGGAGGTCAGAGGGAGAGGAGAGCAGAGCTCTACATGCTCCAAAAACTCTTTCCCATCATGCACCCAATAGGTCCTCTGACATTGGAAGCTGCCATGGTGGGACCTGAGAGTGGAGAACATCACGTCTTCCTTCCTTCTGATTCAATGCGGGCTTCCAGAGCCTCTTCCTGACACTTTTATACTCCAAGTCCCAGCATGCATCAGTCCTGCAGAACAAGATGGCCCGGCTGCCATCTACACACTTTGACCGTACGAGTTCTCTTTCTTTGCTCTTTCAGTGATACTGTGGCTTGATTTATCATCTTTGTGTTTTTTTTAAATATTTTGTTTGTGCTGAATCTTAAATGTGTGTTCAAGGGAGAGGGAGAGATAGAAACAATTAGCTTCCAGTGATTAGCATTTTAGAGGAAAAGTTAGCATTTTTGTAACATCATGAATCTAATACGAAAAATAACACCACCACTAACACTGCATTGTTGGAACTAACTAAAGTGGAAAACAAACATTTTTTCGTTGCTTTATTTACTTTGTAAAACTTGAGTTAAAAATAGGATAAACGGGTGTTACATACATTTTAAATTTATTAATTTTTGTATGAAATGGAAATTTGTTAAATATTTTTGTTAGGAAGGAGTTCACCAGCTAGCAATTACCTCCTGCTACCTTTTCAGCCCTAGCTAAGTATTCAAAATCATGCTGTATTTTATATCAGTATATTTTAATTTGCAACAACAAAAAATCCCTTAAATATTAATTAATTAAAGTTCATGTGTAAATTCTGCTTAGCTACAGTCACTAACCAGCAGGCAGTAACTTCCTGAGAGAGTAAAATTACCTCTCGTCTATGTTTTCTTGAGTTCAAAAAATATTCAATTGTCATTTTCCTCCTAAATGTAGAGCATCTTGGATAAATTTGGCTAGCCATTGGCATGAAAGGTGAACAAGAATGCTAATCAAATAGCTGTTCTGTTTCCACTCTTTTCATCCTTTTTAATCTGGTACAATTTCCATGAGCAGCATGGAAACAGGGCAACATGGAAAATTCTGGAAGGATGATTTCATGAGGTTTAAGATGAAGATGTGGAGACATTCAGTTTTGTTGAAAAGATTAAAGTATTTAATCAAATTATTCTTTAAAATATTATTTTTTGGTCTTAATAAGAGCCAATACCATAGCCATTATTCCATGTCACTGACTCCCTGATCCGAATCCTTCCAGGGATTTTGGCTATGATGGCTTATGTTCAGTTCAGTTCAGTGCTCTCTGCGCCATGAGTCGCATTAGGCCGTGACTATGATTGCTTATATTGTTCACAAACCATTGTGGGAATGATGAGCTACAGTTTGTGAAAAATGATTAGCGCTTTATAGGATTTATGACATGGCGCTATTTTACTAGCATGTGTGTGTGTGAGAGAGGCAGATTGCTAATCCGTTTGCATTTGTCCTTCCCCCCCCAACACACACACACCCAAGAGGATGCCCTTCACCAAAGCTAAATGTCTCTGCACGTAATGAAAAACAAACAAAATAAAAACGTCTGACAGAATGGATACTAAAGATCTGACGAATGCTAGCACTGTATCCGGATACACGGACAGATTAGCATACCTAAATTTCTGCCGATTATAGATGCAACGGCCTGTGACGTGGATTCCGGGGAGGTAGAGCATCCTCTATCAAACTTGAGATGAAAAAAAAACTAATCATAAAATATAATAAATATTTTTCAGCTGGTATGTTTTACAAATGACCATTTTACTGTTTGAATCCGATATAAAATTGATTTTTTTTTCATAAAGAAGAGCAGAATTTTCATATATCCCATTCAAATACAGGGAGGATCTGAGCGGTGAGTCAGCGCTTTGCTGTTCCGCTCAGTGAATGGTGGAATCCCTCCCAAACTGCGCTGGTATGCGAGGCACATAATGTGTCGCTGTCCCTCTATACACACACACACATATATATAGAAATATATATATATATATATATATATATATATATATATATATATATATATATATATATATATATATACATATATATATATATATATATATATATATATATATATATATATATATATACATATATATACATATATACATGTGTATGTATATACAGTGGTACCTTGACTTACGAAATTAATCCATTCTGAGGGCAAGCTCATAAGTCAAAATGTTCATTAAATAAAACAAAAATTCCCATAGGAAATAATAGAAAACTAATTAATCCATTCCAACCCCCTTCCAAACTCATATAACCTGCCATAAACACATACATTTGACCTCATATATTAAAGATAAGCATGTAAAATCAATGAATATGGCATAGTAATAATACATGTACATTCATTTAAACAATAATTAATAATAAACTATAAGTCAACTAACTCTTCCGATCATCGACTGTGGCAAAGATGTCACGTGGGGAGACATGAGGTGGTGCATAACAGAGAAGGAGGAGAATTTTGTGCATGTGCACGCTATGAATGCCAGCAAAGAAAGGCTTGTGGTGAGCTTTCACTAGGCCAGTGCTTCTCAAATAGTGGGGGGTGCCCCCCTTGGTGGGCATGGTGTGATGCCAGGGGGTGGGGTTTGTATGACCCTGGGGAACATGCTTTTTTCCAATACTGTACTAGAATTAAGTGTAATTGCGCATCCTCTACAGTAGGAGGCAGTGGTGCTCTCACTGTGTTCCCTCCACTGTAGATGATGCGCAAATACACTAGGTGTTCCCTATGGCAAAGGGAAAATCACAAAAGAAAATGATATGAAGTGCAATAAACGATATAGTCACGCGGGGAGGGGGTGCTTGGGGGGGGGGGGGGGTGAAATTTTTTTTTCTCTTCCTATAGGGGGCATCACAGAAAATAATTGAGAAGCACTGCACAAGGCATTCTCAGAGTGCAGAGGAATACACGCAGAAGAATACGAGGCTAAGCGGCCAGGAAAAGCCATTTCCCCAGAAGAGTTCGTAAATCAAAATTTTGCTCGTTGGATTGGGCAGATTTTTGGTGAGATTGAAGCTCGTATTATAGAAAATTCATTCTAAAAGACACTCGTAAGTCAATGTACCACTGCATATATATATATATATATATATATATATATATATATATATATATATATATATATATATATATATATATGTATACTCTGTCTTTTCATAATTTAAATAATGTATACAATGTATTTCTGTAACTTGTTTAGGCTCGCAGATTAATCATGTAAACCCAGTTAAAAAAAAAAAAAAAAAGAAAAGATCCTTGGTAAGGTAAACAGTACCCCTGATTCATGGCAAAGGGTGCTTGTGAATCCACAAATTCTTGCACAACCTATAATCTTCTTTATTTGTAGTTTATATTTCCTTTCCAATCTGCATTATCAAAATGAAAGATTACTTTTCCAAGTTCAGAAAATATCAAACGAGCAGTTTCTTTCTTAATTTATTTGCATTTTTTACATAGTCAGTGAAATCTTAGTTCAGTCGATTTCAGTCATCTTTCACGTTGAATGCTGTCAATGGAAACTGAAATTTATTCAAAACGTGTGCTGTTTGAATGGAAACATATATGTAGAGCTATGATTTCGGAAAGTGGCAGAAAGTTAAGGGTCAAGCCTAGTGGAGGTAGTGCAAACTAATGTAAAACTCTGAACTGAAGAAATAGTAAATTAAAAAAAAACACGTTAATATATGAGATAACACAATAACAATAATACTAATAATTATAACCATAAGCATGAGAAGGTTGAAAAAGGTATTTCTAAGTCGTTGAGTGTTACAGTACGTCAAAGGAAATGTTTCTGCAGGTAGATTTAAGTGGATAAATAGTTATGTGAAGGTCAAACGTGTACAGTAGTCGTATCAGAACAATTACAAAAATGTTAACAGACGTGCTGTAAAAATGTTTAAGGATGTCGCAGGGAAAGATTTCGAAGGTCGATAAAAGATGGTAGTTGGGATGAAATGGAAGGTCACAGCAAGTCGAGAACTGTATGGAGTCAAGGTCACAACATAAACAGTTATGCATTCTCAGCTTAAAAATGCTTAAAAGATCGCTGACGAGACGATTCAACAGAAATGTTTACACTCGAGTTTCTGATGATGTAATAATGAGCTCTGGATGGCTTCAAGGTCAGGCAGAGGTCAAAGTTTGATGTGTACTGTAGTGCTGTGAATGTAAATGATCATCTTTTACAGATTGTTAAATGCTACTAGAAAGTTATTGTGAGCTTGCGGTATGATGTTATGCTGAAGCTGAAAGATAAGGGAGGTCATGTGACTGCATGTGATGTGCAACAGGACGTAACGTGAAACATCCCCTGTTTGAGGTTCCGTTTAAATGATTGAGAGATCAAGTGAGAGATTTAGGCTTTCTTAGAATTTCTGTGCTGAGAGTGAGATAGTTTGAGACTCATCTGGGACTTTATTAGGAAAAAAAAAAAAACGCACTTTGTGTAAATGGCTGAGCTCACAGAAGGGGAGGTTCCTCAGAGAAACACAAGGACAAATGTGGTTCTCGCTCTCTCTGTCTCTCTCTCTCTCTCTTTCTCTCTCACACACGTCTGAATTCACGCTCCACTTCCTGAGCAATCTCCCCAAACCCCATTTTGTGTGTTCAACGTCCATTAACCTTCACTCCCTATAGTTAGATTGTGTGTGTGTGTGTGTGTGTGTGTGTGTGTGTGTGTGTGTGTGTGTGTGAGTGAAAGAGAGAGTGAGAGAAAGAGAGAAAACAGTGCAGCAGCAATCAGTTAAGTCAGTAAAACCAGAGCAGAGAGCGATAGAACAGAGCCATGAGCAGGATGTTTAGCACACAAACTCAGGAGCGATTTTGCGGAGGAAATCTCCTCGACCCAATCACATGGCCTGTGTTTCAATAAGACAACACTCCCCTGTCACCTTCCTCAAAGTGACAAGTTTGAAATCGAAATGAAAAACATCCATCATGTTGGACTAGCTAGCTGTCTTGCTAATTTGTTAGCATACTTCACATGGTGATGTTGCGGTACTGTTTGTGGACCTCAGAGCAGTTTGCATGTTAACAAGCTAGTGAGAATATTTTAAACATTTATTAATATACTTCAATCAATGTTAGCTCTGTTACATTGCTGGTCAGCGTTGGCTAGCAGGCTAAATTCTATGAAATCAGGAACAGCTTTCATATATTGTGAGTCACATTGTAAACACACCTATGATGGAATGCAGCCCAGCCCACTCCAATCCACTTTCCTTTCAATATATGAACTGAAAAGACACACCCTCAATCTCATGTGACCCATAAGGGGGTCGGCCAAAAGCCATAAATGTAACTCAGCCCAGTCAGCTCCACTTCTTTTCCGTATAGCAGGTGTACATACTCATGCCACAAAGGGCACAGAGCACATGGACTGACCAATCAACTGCCTGAAGAGACAGATTAGTTGATTGAATATTGTGCTGCGTCTTGGTTGAAACAAAAACCTGCAGTCAGAAGGACCTTTGTGGCATGAGTTTGTGACCCCTGGTATATAGAGTCAAAGACACCCACAATCTCATGTAGCTCTTCCGACTTGCCACTTTTTGTGTAGGAACTCAAAGCCATACCCACAGCATGGTATTTTACTTCTTCTTCTTCTTCTCCTTTTGGCTTTTCCCTTTTCTCAGGTGTCACCACAGCGAATCATCTGATTCGCACATTTGATTTGGCAGAGGTTTTTACATCGGATGCCCTTCCTGACACAACCCTTTTAGCAAGGGACAGAAACACGCTGACGGCTTTGCAGCCTAGTATTTTACATATGTGAATTTAAATAAAGGGGCAGTGGTGGCCTAGTGGTACAGGGCACTGGATCACTGATCCTAAGGTTGGGGGTTCGAGTCCCACTCTCCACTAGGTTGTCACTGCCCCCCCAGTGCAGGTAACTGGGTTATCAAAAGCCAGGCATGTCTCTCACTGGTGAGAGGTTCATGTAAAAGAACCATTGCTGACTTTCGACAAGAGCATCTGCAAAGTTGTCAGCATGTTTCCGCCCTGTGATGGCCTGGCGAGCTGTCCAGGGTGTACTCTGCCCTCACCCAGTGTTGGCTGGGACGGGTGCCAGCCTCCCCGCCACCCTAATTAGGATTAAGCGGTTACAGAAAATGAACTGAACTGAAATTATATAAAACACCTATATCGTAGCACCCATGCAGAGCAACTCTCGTTTTCAAATTCTGGTCTCAAAGACACACAACCTCATAAAGCTTCATTTACTTTAACCTGATCCTTTTGCCATGTATGTAATTAAAGACCCATCCATCAGTTCAACCTCACAAAGGCACACTGCCAGAGTTCTATACCGCCACACCCACTCCAAGCCACATGCATCACTCCACTGATAAATTAATTGTCCTTAAAGACTTTCGTCAAGGAGACACAGAAGAAATTGGGAAGGGAGTTGACAAGGGTGCAGTAAAAACCGTATTGGAATGAGACCATGCATTTTTCCCTGGCCAAATTTCCCATCATCCCTGGCGTCTCCGCCCGCCTCAGGGTTTTCACTCTCTCTCTCTCTCTCTCTCTCTCTCGCTCGCTCTCCCTCCCCTATCATAAATCACGCCAGGTACAGAGACGTCTCAAGGACACTTTCGGTCACTTGCCGTTTTTCCATCACCCTCAATTCAAACACGCTAACGAACTGCAAACTCAGTGTTTTTATAATCCTGTATTTTTATGATAAATGAATAATTTCATACAATTTATCTCAGAGAATTCAAGATAAAGGGAAAATAAAGCAAATATAAATAGCAGATAAAAGGCCGTGTATATAACCTGTATCGCTTGGTCTTATTTTCACAAAATATGTTATAATCAGAAAACATGCAGATAATAAAAGATTTATATCTCTGCTGAACAAAACGAGTTCCAGAGACACCATGATGATGATGATGATCATGATGATGATGATGATGTATCAAGGTGCTTCCTTCCTCCTGAACTCAAAGCTGTAATATTTCTATACTGTACAGAAATTTGTGTGCAATATGTGTATTATTATTATTATTATTATTATTATTATTATTATTATTATTATTATTATTATTATTATTATTATATCTCTGAATGATGTTTGACTCAGTTTTATATGATTTTTTGTTTCTTCACAATGAAGTTTGTGTAAATAAGTCCTAGGATGACTTCCGGATGGGCATGTGCCGATATTCAGCCTCAGTTTCACACTCGAAATTGTAAAAAGTGTAAGATCCACCACAGCCATCACCAGAGTCATTTCTCATCTCAAGCAACTGAACGCTAAACTAGTGAAAAATTAAACAAGCAAAAGCTTTCTTAAAGAGGAAACTTGGCAAGTGTAAGATAATCCAGTGTTTTGAAGTTGATGCAGAGACCGAATGCGAGCACAGTGAGTATAACCACTGCAACTCCTCAGTTTCTGTCAATCAAATTGCTTATTAAAATATTAGAATGTTAGGATATTTCTACACTAGACTTTAGATGATTTATTAACATTAACAGTTTTGTCTCATTTCATCCGTCGTGTGTGTAAGAGACTAAAGTCTGTTTCATAAGAATAAATAAATAACAGAGCATTTACATCAAGGTTAGAAAACGTGACTATACTATCCACAGCGTATTATTTAACTGAATATGAGCACATGCCTAATCCATTTTTTTACTTCCTGTCTAAGGAAAGCAATGTTTTGGTGATAAGAGGATCAGCTGGGTTTTGTTCCCTGTTAATCATGTGGCCACAACACTGTAGCTGTGATTACAAAAAAAAAAAAAAAAAAAAATCACAAATCTTCTCATTTTGTGTACATGTATATGCTTTTCCCATTCACTTTACTTACAACTTGTTGAATTTTTTTGCCTTTACCCACGCCCCCTGGTGGCAGGAGAGTGGTTAGCATGTCCACCGTACAGCAAAAAGGCCCCCAAGTTCGATTTCCAGGCTTTGCAAGGGCACCTCTGTGTGACGTTTGCATGTTCTCCCTCGTGCTTACATGGGTTTTCTCCTCCGGTTTCCTCCAACAGGCCAAAGCAAATGAACAGTTGGTGACTTGGCTGTTCGAAATTGAGCCTAGGTGTAAGATTGACTGTGAATAGCTGTGTGTGTTTCCCTGCAATAGTTTGGTGAGCTGTTTAGGGAGTACCCCGCTATCGCCTTGAGTCGGCTGAGATGGGTGCCAGCCTCACCCTGACCCTAATTAGGATTACGTGGTTTAAGATGAAAATGAATGGGTCAATGAATGATGCCTCCTTATTTGCAGATTGATGTTTGGCCCCGCCCCTAAATTTACTCCTATACAGAGTCATTTCCTTTATTACTTGTAAGTTGCAACGGTCTGCTTTGCTGTAGTTTTGTACAGACTGTAAACATACAACCTGTTATTTCAATCTCATTGTCTCGACTCCAAAAACATAGTTATGATTTGTGATTTTTTTTTTTTTAATTACGATTTCACTGCTTCGTTAGCATTCAATTTGTTTTGCCAGGAAACAAACTCTGAACTGTTGCACTTTTAATCGTAACTGCTTTTCATATCAGCAATGAGGTCTGACCTCAGAGGAAAAAAGAAAAAGATAAAACATGTTATTTTCTGTGTGGAAAAAAGGGAACAGATGGAATCTTCCAGGAGGAAAAACAAACAAACAAACAAACAAAAAAACAAAAGCCAGTCCCTTCTTACTGTCTTCCAAAACAAGAGGAAATGTCTTCCACCAGCCAGGACACAACAGACGTCAGTCAAGAGACTCTACACACACACCTGATGGGAAATGGGAATCTTAATCAATAAATCACACCGATACATTTATATTATTATTTATGGACTACTGTGATGTTTGTGTGTGTGTGTGTGTGTGTGTGTGAGAGAGAGAGAAAGATTGCATGTGTGTGTGTGTGTGTGTGTGTGTGTGTGAGAGAGAGAGAGAGAGAGAGAGAGAGTCCTATTGCTGCAGTGTTGAAGAAATATTTAGATTCTGTGGCTGTCCTGGGGTAAAACTATCACACACACACACACACACACATACAAACGGGTTATGCTGTAATGTGTAAGCTTGATGGAGTTAACACATTTTCAATGACGGCCATTTAAATGCTACAGCTGAACAACATTATGTAAGCTACTGTCTGTGTGTGTGTGTGTGTGTGTGTGTGTGTGTGTGTGTGGTGGTGGTCACAAAGAGAAACAGTGTGCGCAAAGTCATAATTCATCCATAAATTATTCATCCTCTCATCCCTGAGGGAACGTGGGGGTCAGGCAACACACACACAGGAGTCACTTTCCTTATTGCATACATCATCTGCATTCACACAGTCAGTAGACTCTCTCTCTCTCTCACACACACACACAAAGAGAGAGAGAGAGAGAGAGAGAGATGCATCCATCAGTATAAGTGAGTGCAAAGCTCACACAAGAACATGTTAAAGTAATAAAAATAAAGTATGCACAAAGAAAGTAGTGCGCGCACACCTGAAGAAGAGTGCACAGCGTGTGTATTCTTATTTTTGTCATACGCTGCCACCTAGAGGATATGTGACACAGTACGTTTATAATACATTTATTTGTCTAAATAAGATAAACGCGCATGCGTATTCTAGCCACAAGGTGTCACTGCAGTGACAATGTACTGGAACTCAAACCCTCAGGTACAGTATATACAGTTCATATGAAACACAGTAGGCCTCCGACCTGAAAACCTCTGCCAGATGAAACGTGCGAATCAGATGATTCGCTGTGGTGACTCCCGAGTCAAAGGGAAAAAGCCGAAAGGAAGACAGACAGACATGAAACACAGTAGGCGCTTGACTACGAGCGGTTTTGCACCCACGGTTTGAGTTTTCGCTGAATGCCGAACAACCGGCACGTGAGTCAAATTCAACCAATAGCTGTCCTCCTTTCTCCTGATTGGTTGAGCTCATGTCCTGCCCCTTTCCCTCATTCGCACAAGTTGTCAATGAGCCTCTTCTTTTGTGTGTGTTTTAATTACCAGTTAAGCTCTATGATGCCACTCAAACGCTGTGCATCTTCTCCGGCGAAGCGATAGAAAACGCTGGATGTCTCTTCTGAAGACATAAGACTTTCTCCTGAGAAACGAAGTTTTTTTCTGAACTGTTGTATTAAAATCTTTTTCAATTATTATTCCAGTACAGTACACAAGTTCATGTTTACGTGTGAGATTTCATATTCTATAGCATGTTTAACAAATGATACCAAAAGGATAAACTTTATTACAGTACTCTTCATGTCCTTTTACATTGAACTTGGAGTGACGTTTCCAAGATGGCGCTGCCCAGAGGGCGACGTCGCAGAGTTCTCAGAGTCAAATTGTTTGTTCATGTTTTGCAGAATGCTCGTCTATGATCGGTCGACCCCACCCTAAATTTCTCACATTTCTGCATAAAATCTCCATCAAATGTGATCTGATCTTTGTCAAAATCACACAGATGAAAAAACAGTGTCTGCTTTAACGAAAACCACCCAAACATTTCTTCTTCTTTTTCTTTCGGCTGCTCCCTTCAGGGGTCGCCACAGCAAATCATCCGCCTCCACCTCACCCTGTCCGCCGCATCTTCTTTTCTGACTCCCACGACCTTCATGTCTTCCTTCACCACATCCATAAATCTCTTCTTTGGTCTTCCTCGAGGCCTTCTGCCTGGTAGTTCCAACCTCAGCATCCTACTGCCAATATACTCACTATCCCTCCTCTGTACCAAACCATCTCAATCTAGCCTCTCTGACTTTGTCTCCAAAACATCTGACGTGGGCTGTCCCTCTGATATACTCATTTCTGATCCTATCCATCCTCGTTACTCCCAGAGAAAACCTCAACATTTTCATCTCCGCTACCTCCAGCTCTGCCTCCTGCCTTTTCCTCAGCGCCACTGTTTCTAAGCCATACAACATCGCTGGCCTCACCACCATCTTGTACACTTTTCCCTTCATTCTTGCTGATACTCTCCTATCGCACATCACACCGGACACTTTTCTCCAACCATTCCAGCCTGCCTGCACACGCTTCTTCACCTCTTTTCCACACTCTCCATTGCTCTGGATTGTTGAGCCCAAGTACTTAAAATCCTCCACCTTTGTTATCTCTGCTCCCTGAAACATCACCGTTCCTCTTGGGTACTTCTCATTCACACACATGTATTCTGATTTTCTGAGGCTAACCTTCATTCCTCTCCTTTCCAGGGCATACCTCCACCTCTCTAGATTTTCCTGCACTTGTTCTCTGCTCTCACTACAGATCACAATGTCATCTGCAAACATCATAGTCCATGGAGATTCTTGTCTCACCTCATCTGTCAGCCTGTCCATCACCATAGCAAACAAGAAGGGGCTCAGAGCTGACCCTTGATGCAGTCCCACCTCCACCTTGAATTCGTCGGTCACACCGACAGCACACCTCAGCACTGTCTTACATCTCTCATACATGTCCTGCACCACTCTAACATACTTCTCTGCCACTCCAGACTTCCTCATGCAATACCACAGTTCTTCTCTTGGCACCCTGTCATATGCTTTTTCCAGATCCACAAAGGCACAATGCAGCTCCCTCTGACCTTCTCTGTACTTCTCTATTAACATCCTCAAAGCAAACATTGCATCTGTGGTGCTCTTTCTTGGCATGAAACCAAACTGTTGTTCACAAATGCTGACCTCTGCCCTTAGTCTGGCTTCCACTATTCTTTCCCATAACTTCATCGTATGGCTCATCAACTTTATCCCTCTGTAGTTGCCACAACTCTGCACGTCTCCCTTGTTCTTAAAAATGGGCACCAGCACACTTCTCCTCCACTCCTCCGGCATCTGCTCACTCTCTCGTACCTTGTTGAATGTTCTTGTCAGAAAATCTACTGCTACCTCTCCTAGACACTTCCATACCTCCACAGGTATATCATCAGGACCAACTGCCTTTCCATTCTTCATCCTCTTCAATGCCCTTCTCACTTCACCCTTACTGATCTTTGCTACATCCTGCTCCTCAATGGTCACCTCTTCTACTCTTTTTTCTCTCTCATTTTCCTCATTCATTAGCTCTTCAAAGTACTCTTTCCATCTTCCCAGCACACTTCTGTCATCAGTCAATACATTTCCCTCTCTGTCCTTTATCAATCTAACTTGCTGCACGTCCTTCCCATCTCTATTTCTCTGCTGTGCCAACCTGTATAGATCATTTTCCCTCTTTACTATCCAACCTATCATACAAGTCATCATACGCCCTCTGTTTGGCCTTAGCCACTGCTACTTTCGCCTTACGCTGTGTCTCCCTGTACGCCTGTTTACTCTCTTCGGTCCTCTCAATGTCCCACTTCTTCTTAGCTAATCTCTTCCTTTGTACACACTCCTGCACTTCCTCATTCCACCACCAAGTATCCTTATCTACTTTCCTTCCAGAGGACACACCAAGTACTCTCCTACCTGTGTCCCTGATCACATTTGCTGTGGTTGTCCAGTCATTTGGAAGCACTTCCTGGCCACCCAAAGCCTGTTTCAACTCCTCCTTGAAGACAATACGGCACACTTCCTTTTTCAGCTTCCACCACTTTGTCTTCTGCTCTGCCTTTGCCTTTTTCACCTTTCTCACCATCTGAGTCATCCTGCACACCACCATCCTATGCTGTTTGGCAACACTCTCACCCACTACTACTTTGCAGTCACTGACTTCCTTCAAATTACATCGTCTACACAAGATGTAGTCTACCTGTGTGCTCCTACCTCCGCTTTTATAAGTCACCCTATGCTCCTGTTTCTTCTGGAAGAAAGTATTCACCACAGCCATTTCCATCCTTTTCGCAAAATCTACCAACATCTGTCCTTCTGTGTTCCTGTCCTGGATACCAAACCTGCCCATCACTTCCTCGTCCCCTCTGTTGCCTGCACCAACATGTCCATTGAATCTGCACCAATGACCACTCTTTCACCTCTGGGGGTACTCTGCATCACTTCATCTAAGTCACTCCAGAATCTCTCCTTCTCTTCTAGCTCACATCCTGCCTGTGGGGCATAAGCACTAACAACATTGAGCATTACACCTTCAATTTCTAACTTGAGACTCATCACTCTGTCTGACACTCTTTTCACTTTTAGAACATTCCTGACAAACTCCTCCTTCAAGATGACTCTTACTCCATTTCTCCTCCCATCCACACCGTGATAAAATAGCTTAAACCCTGCTCCTAAGCTTTTAGCTTTGCTACCTTTCCACCTGGTCTCCTGAACACACAGTATGTCCACCTTCCTCCTCTGCATCATGTCAGCCAGCTCTCTACCTTTTCTTTGCATAGTTCCAACATTCAAAGTCCCCACTCTCAGTCCTAGACTCATGCCTTTCCTCTTCTCTCTCTGCCTACGGACACGCCTCCCACCTCTCCTTCTTCGACGTCTTCGACCAACAGTAGTCCAATTTCCATCAGCACCCTGTTGATTGACAGCACTGATGGCGGTTGTTGTTAACCCGGGCCTCGACCGATCCGGTATGGGGGTAATACTTCTGATTTGCATCATAAATGTTTGGCATTGGTTTTACGTCGAATGCCCTTCCTGACACAACCCTCTGCATTTCTCCGGGCTTGGGACCGGCATGAGGGGTTAACACTGGTTAGTGCCCCCCACCTCATGGCTGCATTGAAAACAGCCCAAACATTTATACGTTTTCATATTTTAATGAGGATAGCATGCAAACAATGACAGAAGGGGGAGGAATAAGTAACTGAACCCTCTGCCTAAGGAGACTTAAAGAGCAATTGAAACCAATTTTTACCAAACAATTTAAGTCAGGTGTGTGCCCAATCACTGATGAGTGGATTAAAGCTGCCCTGCCCACTATAAAACACACACCTGTAAGAATTGTCTTGATGAGAAGCATTGTCTGATGTGTACCATGGCTTGCTCAAAAGAGCTGTCTGAAGACCTGCGATCAAGAATTGTTGATTTGTATAAAGCTGGATGGAAAGGATACAAAACCATCTCTAAAATTCTGGATGTTCATCAATCAACAGTCAGAGAAATTGTCGACAAATGGAGAGAGTTTGGCACTGTTGCTTCTCTCCAAAGGAGTAGCCATCCACCAAAGATGACGCCAAGAGTTCAGCACAGAATACTCAGAGAGGTAAAAAAAAAAAAAAAAAACCCTAGAGTGTCTGCTAAAGACTTAGAGAAATCACTGGCACAGTCCAATATCTCTGTGCACACATCAACTATATGTAAAACACTGGCCAAGAATGGTGTTCATGGGAGGACTCCAAGGAGGAAACCACTGCTGTCTAAAAAAACATTGTTGCTCGTTTAATGTTCGCAAAAAGGCACTTGGACACTCCACAGAAGTTTTGGCAAAATATTTTGTGGACTGATGAAACCAAAGTTGAATTGTTTGGGAGGAACACACAACGTCATGTGTGGAGGAAAAATGGAACAGCTCATCAACATCAACACCTCATCCCCACCGTGAAGCATGGTGGAGGGTGCATCATGGTTTGGGGCTGTTTTGCTGCCTCGGGGCCTGGACAACTTGCAATCATTAATGGAAAAAATTAATTCAAAAGTTTATCAGGATGTTTTGCAGGAAAACCTGAGGCCGTCTGTCAGACAGTTGAAGCTGAAAGGAGGATGGATGCTGCAACAAGACAATGATCCAAAACACCGAAGTAAATCAACTTCAGAATGGTTTCAGAAGAACAAAATACACGTTCTGGAGTGGCCAAGTCAAAGTCCAGACTTGAACCCCATTGAGATGCTGTGGCATGACCTCAAGACAGCGATTCATGCCAGACATCCCAGGAATCTGACTGAACTACAGCAGTTTTGTAAAGAATGGGCCAAGATTAGTCCTGATCAATGTGCCAGACTCATCTGCAGCTACAGGAAGCGTCTGGTTGAAGTTATTGCTGCCGGGGTGGGAACCTTATTTCTCCCCTTTCTGTCATTGTTTGCATGCCATCCTCATTAAAATATGAAACCCATAAATGTTTGGTTGGTTTTAGTTAAAGCAGACACTGTTTTTTCATCTGTGTGATTTTGACAAAGATCAGATCACATTTGATGGTGATTTTAGAATGTCTGTATAAACACATTCTATAGACAGTCTTACTCATTAATACAATATTAATCTATTAATATATAGTAACGATTAAGAAGCGCTTCAATTTTTAGTCTTTTATTGATAGTAAAAATTGAAGCGCTTTTTAATCATTACTATATATTAATAGATTAATCTTGTGTTAATGAGTAAGACTGTCTATAGAATGTGTTTAAGAAGCATATTTTAGCGCATGTAATAGATACATAGTATTTTACTTCTGGCTGCTCATTCGCGCATGTGATGTGATACACGGGGTTTTACTTCCGGGTACAGAACTTGCGGATTATCTCGATTCGTGGGAGGGCTCGGAACTGAACCCCCGTGAATGTCGAGGGCCTACTGTATTCTATGATGGTGATTTCCATTCGGCTTTTTCCCTTTCTCAGGGGTTGCCACAGCGATTATTCATTAAGCGTGTTTAAACAAAACTCTCTGTTTCTCTCTGAATGTTAGGCGGAATACAGTAAAAGGAAGTGAATGTTTCGGACAAACTTCCTTTAAATGTGTAATGAAGTGAGATAGTGTGTGTGCGAGATCAGTTAACCAGGTTCTATTTGTTCCCTAGGTATACAGTACTGTACACATTTTACAGTTCTGGGACACTCATGCACCCACCCACCCACACACACACACACACACGAGAAGGCATATAAATTCCACTGAAATCTTCTGGTCGAGTTCTCGTCCCATTTAATCATTTAATGTCAAAGTCTTTAAAACGAGCATGATTTTTTTTCACGCTCATATTCAGGCTGATACGTGAGAACCATAACCAGGACATACAGGAACCATTTTGGAGGCGGTTTATTGCATATATATATATATATATTGGCGGAGGAAATATACATTTATCTGAGAAACTTGAGCAGCTTCACTGCATCTGTTGCAGCAGTCACATCCACCAGTGATACCTGCGATATGTACATTACAGTCGATGTTCTGGGTAAATTTCAGCATCTCGAAAATCTCCAGTAGCCTCATGGACGCGTCAGCTAAACTTATCTGGCGCTTGACCCACAGATTTTCACCAAACTACACGACCTGAGCCCCATTTCACTTTCAGAGCGAGGTCACACAGTTTTGAATATCGACTGTTTATAAGTGCAAACAAGTTCTGACAGACGTTCCATTACTATTGAGCACTAAAGGAAACCATATATGAAGTTTATCATGAGATAATTAACTTTGACCTTGGAAAACTTCAAAGGTCAAACCCATCCATCTCATAAATCCTTCTGAGATTTTGAATATACTAGTACAGTATTCACATCCATGTCCAACAGAGCAAATCATGGGATAAGCATGAAAGCCATTAAACCCAGTACCATGGAGGGAATATTGGTCTTTGTTTTATTTTCTATTTTAAATGTTTGTTAGCTTTTTATTTTTCTTGTATTCTGTTTTTATCTCTGATCTTAAACTGATGACTATTTCAAGCATTTTGGTTTTCAATTATTCTCATTATTATTGTGTTTCTGCCCTGCGATGGCCTGGCGAGCTGTACACTGAGATGGGCACCAGTCTCCCCACGATAATAATAGTAATAATAATAATAAAAAATATATATATATATTATTATTCAAGTATGGTGACTTCCAGATACAAACCTCACACACACACACACACACACACACACACACACACACACACACACACACACACACTCACTCTCTCTGTCTCTCTCTCTCTCACACACACAGAATGTGAATAACCCAAAATTTCTGCAGCCTTGATCAGCAGACCCATATCCTTAATGAATCTGGTTCCAGATCGTTCTCCATCTGTTTGTGACAATACTGTACTCTCAACTCTTCAGGGAAGGCTAGGCTGTCGAGGAGGTCAAGGGAAGGTTTTACATACCTCAGCACACTGGGTATATACATGCATTGTCATGTCGGAACATGTTTATAATTTCACTGAAGAGCAATTCTAAAACTTGAAACACCTTCTATACAAGCGTGCACCTCAGAATTAGTGGAGGAACAAGGTTACAGATGTGTGGTTGGGGTGCATGTACATACTTTTGTATTCAAGTAAACAGGACATCATGTTTAACCTCGATGAACATTAGACGTAACTGGAGGATGAACACCAGCGTGTTTATATGTTTACACACCAAACACACAGCAAGCACACGGGACATCAGATGACATTACTGAGTGAATAGATATTTCATTATACTACAGTTTGAGTATAAGTGCTATACAACAACTACATTCTTTAGCAGCCAATACATGCTTTCAGTGCATTATGGGTAATCTCACTTTTGGGTCTTCCTGAAATGTTAAATAAATAAATAAATAAATAATATTAATGAATTAATTAAATTAAAAAAGCATCCAGTCATGCATTTTCCAAACTACTGAATCCTAGAATAGTTGCAAGGAGGCTGGAGCCTTTGTCAGTCAACTCTGAGCAAAGTTCCTCTTGTTTGCTCAGAATAATTGTTCTACAATTTACCAATAAACAGCTGGTATTCTGTCCATTTTCATCAAATCAATCCTGGTGCTTCGCGACAGGAATCTCACTACTGGAAGTCGGTTTGAGACAGTGAAACAGGGATTATGAAGCTGATAGAGAAGACAACAGAGTCAAGTGTAGATTCAAGCTTCTCCAGAAATTTCTTTATTCCTTCATTTCATGAACCACTTCATCTGACTAGGGATAGCAAGGAGGCTGAAACCTATCTTAGCCTACTCTTGGCAAAAGCTGGGGAAATCCATCGTAGGGCAAAACACATATGTACAACCCTTCACACTCACAACCGTTCATACCTAGGAGCAATTTAGAATGGCTAATTATCCAAATGTACACATCATTGGATTGTTGGAGAAAACCAGAGTATCCTGAAAAAATCTACACAAGCACAGGAAGAACATGTAAACTCCACACAGAAATGCCAGAGTGGAGCTTGAAACCCAAGACCAGGACCTTCCTTGTCCTTGCTGTGATGTGAACATTCCAACCACTATTCCACCCTTCTCTAGAACTTTGTAAATTGGCCTTCTCTCTCTCTCTCTCTCTCTCTCTCTCTCTCCATATATATATAATATTTGAATGGCGCGTCTTAATGTTTGAAGGAGTTTCGTAAGGAGAATTTGTTTTGTATACAGAGACAAAAAATTTTGGTAAATATTTTTTTGTAACCTGGATTTTTCATTGCTGGGACTATCGTAAGGTGAGGTACCACTGTGTATATACTGTTTATATATGTCTGTCTTCCTTTCGGCTTTTTCCCTTTTACTCGGGAGTCGCCACAACGAATCATCTGATTCGCACGTTTGATTTGGTAGAGGTTTTTACGTCGGATGCCCTTCCTGTCACAACCCCTTTTAGCAAGGGACAGAAACACATTGACGGCTTTGCAGCTACTCTTTACGAAAGTCAGCAATGGTTCTTTTACATGCCTCTCACCACAGACAGTGAGAGACATGGCCTGCCTTTGATAACCCAGTTAGCTGCACTGGGGGTAGATACTGTTGATATACGTTTCCCCCACCCCCGCCCAAAAAAACCCAAAAGTCAAATTTTGGGTTTAGACGTACCTACGTAGTATGCTGACGTAATGACGCTGCATTCATTGTTTACAAACTACAGACTGAGAGTGTGTGTGTGTGTATATATATATTTAATCAGTTATGTAGCGTGTTACCCTTGTGTTAAGACGTTGTCTCTGTGATCTTTGTGTTTACACTGTTTTGCGGACTTTTGTAACCCAAAGCAAATCTGGTTGGTCAGAAGTGAAGCCTACTAGCATGGGTGAAGTCTCATATACACATATACAGAGATGAATTAACTATTGGCTCAGATCGGCACAATCTTTATATTTATTATCTTTTAGCAGAATCCTAAGCGTGTATACTTATTTTTATATTAATATTCATTAGGATTTGTACCCCCAGTGTGGCTAACTGGGTTATCAAAGGCGGGCCATGTCTCTCACTGTCTATGGTGAGAGGCATGTAAAAGAACCATTGCTGACTTTTGTAAAGAGTAGCTGCAAAGTCGTCAGCGTGTTTCTGTCCCTTGCTAAAAGGGTTGTGACAGGAAGGGCATCCGACGTAAAAACCTCTGCCAAATCAAACGTGCGAATCAGATGATTCACTGTGGCAACTCCCGAGTAAAAGGGAAAAAGCCGAAAGGAAGACAGAGACAATTCATTAGGATTTGTACTTGTTCTTTGTATGCATGTCTTGAATAACGTTTACTTACTTATTTACACAAAAGAAAGAACTGTCCGCTTTGCTGACTTTGCTCCACTTTGAATCAGTGCAGGTTGTGTTCTAAACAAGTTCAACGGCACCCTTGTGCACTTGAAAGACCAAAAGTCCATATAACCCACAGCAAGTACTCTACTTTTGCAAGTACACTACTTTCGGTATTGAGCGTCTCACATATTGTAAGCGTTTTGATTGGCTGTTTTAAGCTTCATGTAAATAACTCGGTATAAATAAGTGACTTACTTGAAATTAATGTTGATATTATTTGAGATATTTGATATTATTTTTTGTTATGCTTATAATAATTGATTTAGGGGTGTTTTATGAGATACGGTAATGATACTTATGGTATTATAGTACAGTTTGAGTGTCATACATCACACGTCACATGTCATACGTCACTGTAACAACTTACGTTCAACTTACGTTCGGCCGTCCGGAACCAATTAATAACGTAAGTCGGGGAGCGTCTGTATACACACACATACATACAGTCGGCCCTCTACTTATGAAATTAATCCGCTCCAGCGCCTTTTTTGTAACCTGGGTTTTTTGTAAGTAGAGGTGTATTTTACATGTAAAACATGTGATTCGTTCCAAGGCTCCCAAGACTACCCCATAAACCCTTCAAAAATTATAAAAGTACACCAATTTTGTATAAAATATGTGTTAAAAGTAAAAGAAAATTATTTACCTTTTTTTAAATCTCTCGAACCACCCATGCGTAAAGTCTGGGGGTTGCTGGTGTGAAGAACCCTCACCCTCCTTCACAAGGTCCTTAAATATGGCAGTTGCTTTTTCTGAAATAATCGCTTCTGTCACTGTATCTCTGCTTTTAATGCCTCCTTCTGCTTCAATATCGTTCTGAAATAATTGCCTCCATCACTGTATCTTCGCTTTTAAGGTCTCCTTCTGCTTCAATATCATACCGATTGTAGAGGGGTCTTGGCCGCACTCCTTTGCGATTTTGCTCAACTGCATCCCACTTTAGTATTTTTTTTTATATCTCCTGCTTCACTTCGATTAATAACGGAGCCCACTTCTTCTTTTCAGTGTCCATGATGGATAACGAAATATAACGCTGCAATGATCACCCTCAAAAAAACTCACAAGCCAACAGGCCTGTTCAACTCTCCTTCATGCATGTGACAAACAGGAAGTATGGGTACAGGAATGGGTACAGTCCAGCTCCCTCCTGGCCAATGGGAGGCCAGCAGGGTGGGGTGTTGGGAGACAACCAATGAGAGAGCAACTCACACATTGTTTGAATGTTTGAATGGCTCGTTTGAATTTTTGAATGGCGCGTTTGGCACTTTTCGTAAGAAGAGGTTGTTTTGTATACAGAGGACGAAAATTTAAGAAAATCTTTTTTGTAACCTGGATTTTTCATATGCAGCGGTTTTCGAAAGTAGAGGGCTGACTGACACGTGTATATATATATATATATATATATATATATATACTTATTTTTCTTTCGACTTTTTCCCTTTTTCAGGGGTCATCTGATTTGCCATAGATTTTTGCGTTGGATGTCCTTCCTGCCACAATCCTTAGCAAGGGGCAGAAACACACTGACGGCTATGCGGCTGCTCTTTTCAAAAGTCAGCAATGGTTCTTTTACATGAACCTCTCACCATAGACAGTGAGAGACATGGCCAGCCTTTGATAACCCAGTTAGCTGCACTGGGGGGACAGTGCCAACCTTGTGGAGAGTGGGACTCGAACCCCCAACCTTCAAATCAGGGATCCAGCACCCTTTACCACCAGGCCACCACTGCTGATATGTACTAGTATATACAATAGGCCCTTGACTATTCGCAATTTTGCACTCGTGCATGCACATATTCGCGGATTGCCGAGCAACTGTCACATGATTCAAATTCAGCCAATGTCTGTCCTTCTTCTTGCTGATTGGTTAAGATGATGCAAATTCCCCTTTCCCATTTGCGCACAAGTTGTCAATGACCCTTTTTTAGTGTGTTTTAATTACCAGTTAAGCTCGATGATGCCACTCGAAAGCCGGCTAAGCACCAGAAAAAGGTATGATGTTGGATGTCTCTTCTGAAGAAATAAGACTTTCTCTTGAAGAATCAACAATTTTCTCTGAAGTTCCTGAAGAGGAATAATCATCTGAACTGTTGTAAAGCACTGTAGTATTAGTCTTTTTAAATTATTATTCCAGTACAGCACCTAGGTTAATGTTTAGAATCTTTGTGTATGAGATTAAACTTGAATAATTACGCTTCATCTCCTTTTACATTGAACGTGTCCACTCCAAGATGGCGCTCCCTAGAGGGCAACGTCGTGGAGTTCTCAGAGTCAAAATGTTTCTTTGTTTGTTTTAATTTGTTTAGTATGTTGTTGTTTGTTTGCTTTTTGCACTATGCTCGTCTATGACCGAGCGACCCTACTACAGCTATGCCAGTGCAGTCCTTTTGGACGTTTAGAACTGAGCACACTCAAATCCTATCCTGAGCTAATATGCTATGGTAGCTCAATGCTATCCGAACCCCGGATAACAATAAGCCCAGGGGGAGATGCAGCAGGCGGGAAGGGGCCGAACGACTACTCCGGCACCTGGTTAGCAGTGGAAGGTTAGCACTCCTGGTCATATTGCTTGAAAATGTTCACTCTCTGCGAAACAAGATGGACCAGCTTCATGCTCGGATTGCAGCGCAGAGGGATCTACAGGACTGCTCCATGCAGCAACAAGGCCCGTGGCGGAAGAATGGTGGATTTCGTTAAATAAACCTGGTGTACTGACTGTAGATTATCTCTAAATCTTGCTCTGAGAATGTGGAACATTTAACTTTGAAGTTGCAGCCATTTTGTTTACCCAGAGAATTGTTCATTTTTTTTCCAAACGAAGGGCTTTGTTGCTATCTGCCACGGGCCCTGTTGCTATCCGCAACGCTCCAGTCCTCCCTGAAGGCCATGTAGCTGGCTGGTGTAATCGCCTCGTCGGGTGTACTCTCCTCGAGCCATGTTTCACAGAAACACAGCATGGAGCAGTCCTGTAGATCTCTCTGCACTGCAATCCGAGCATGAAGCTGGTCCATCTTGTTTCGCAAAGACTGAACATTTCCAAGCAGTATGAACGGGAGTGTGAACCTTCCACTGCTAACCAAGCACCGAAGTTGTCGTTCAGCCCCTCCCCACCTGCCGCGTCTCCGCCTGTGCTTATTGTTATCCGGGGTGCGGCTAGCATTGAGCTGCCATAGCATGTTAGCTCAGGATAGAAGTTGAGCGTGCTCAGTTCTAAACGTCCAAAAGGACTGCGCTGTCATCGCTGTAGTAGAGTCGCCCAGTCATATACGAGCATAGTGCAAAACATGAACAAACAAAACAAAAACAAATCAAAACAAAGAATCAACATGATTATGAGAACACCGCGACGTCACCCTCAAGGGAGCGCCATCTAATATATATATATATGCTGTATAATGTTTATATTTTATTATCAATAAATATCACAGTAAAAATTAAAAAGTTTTTTCTTAATCATTACTACATTTTACTACATTAATACTGTATTAATGAGTAAGACTGTCTATAGAATGTGCTTAAGAAGCATATTTTTTTCACATGTAATACTAGTAGATACATCTGGGGGCAGTGGTGGTCTAGTGGTACAGGGCGCTGGATCGCTGTTCCAAAGGTTGGGGGTTCGAGTCCCACTCTCCACTAGGTTGTCAGCGTCCCCCCCCAGTGCAGCTAACTGGGTTATCAAAGGCGGGCCATGTCTCTCACTGTCTATGGTGAGAGGTTCATGTAAAAGAACCATTGCTGACTTTCGTAAAGAGTAGCTGCAAAGCCGTCAGCGTGTTTCTGTCCCTTGCTAAAGGGTTGTGACAGGAAGGGCATCCGACGTAAAAACCTCTGCCAAATCAAATGTGCGAATCAGATGATTCGCTGTGGCGACTCCCGAGAAAGGGAAAAAAGCCGAAAGGAAAAGAAGAAAAAGAAGAAGAAGAGTATGAGTAGATACATAGTATTTTACTTCCGGTTGATCATTCGTGCATGTAATATGATACATGGGGTTTTAGGTACAGAACTCGTGGATTATCTTCATTCGCAGGAGGGGCTGGAACCCAACCCCCACGAATAACAAGGACCTACTGTGTGTGTATATATATATATATATATATATATATATATATATATATATATATATATATATATGTGGTATCCTTCCCACTCAGGAAAAATCATCCCTTTGGTTTCCTTTTATTAAAAATGTTTGTGAAAATAAATAATCATACGATTTGCTCAGTGAATAATCTGAACATTAATGTCCACCATGCTTTTTCTGAAATGTATTTTTCTCCCATATAACTCCAGGAATTTTACCTTCACATGCTGAAGGTTTTCTGAATGTTAGGATAGTATTCCAATTTACTCAGGCATGAGTCCTCTCGGATTCCTCACAGTTATATTTTCGTCGTCATCACAAGCTAACTCTTGAGCGCTGCATCATCGCAGTCGTGCAAAAATAACCAAAACAAAACTCTTCTTCGAAAACTCGCGAACACAAACATGTGAACTTGTGTTCACTGTGTTTACAGGACCAGGTATGTTATATTTAGTGACTTCACAGGAAGTCAATAGACACCAATACAAATAAAAAATAATGGTTATGTTTCTCTTTTTTAAAGAGCATCCTAATCAGAATTTTACAGATTAAAAAACATTTCAGGTGAAAAAAAAAAAATCATACCTGTGAGAATCTGAAGGGAAAGAAAGTGAAACAGGAAGAAGTGAACAGAACAAACGTCAAACCGCATGATATGTGTGCAGTAGATCCAAAGACAGACACGGTGGGAGACACGTTACACCGGACATTTCTTTGGATCGATCCGCTCCATTCTGAACTTCCACTTATGCTAAAGTTCTCATCGTCTGAGAATCCCTGGCTGTTGCTCAGGAGGTCCTGCAACATGGACAGAGATCAGAATGACATCACTGCACATACAGTAGAATCAAAAAGACAGCGGTGGAAGTTTTTCCTGAGCTCGTCTTCATCATTATGTACACACTTCCATCTCATGAATTCCTGGTAACTCAATTAGCACTTTTTTACCCTATAGTAGTTTAAAGTTATGAGTTATTGAGGAATAAATCATTCCATCCTGGGAACCCAGAGGAGGACAGGATGACTTTTACAGTATGGTTCCTGTCAAGGTTTCCCCCTTGTGTCACCTGAGTTCCTATTCTGTCTCTGGCATATGGATAATTTTATACATGTATATGCGGAATATGCCATTGGTTGATAAATCTGTGTAAAGCTGCTTTGTGTGGGTGTCTGCTGTTCAAATAACAAAACAAACAAAATGGAACCGAACTAATTTAGTAAACTATTCAAAGGAGTTATTAAATGAATAATTTTTTCATTCATTTGCTGAACTGCGATTAATCCTAGTAGGGTGGGGGAGGCTGGAGCCTATCTCTGTCAACCACGGTCGATGGTGGTGTACACCCTAGACAGCTTGCCTGTCCATCAACCTGATAGCTAAAGGGCAAATTTAAAGATCTTCTCTTTATTAGAAGATAAAATAAATATTTTTTTTTAAGCAAATCTCTGAGATTATACGGATGATTAATCATGGACTCCTTCAGTGAGGTCACTGTGAATTTTGAGCCTCTGTATTATGTTGAATTTCATATATAATACAAACACTGATTCAATTATTCCGAGTCAAGTTTATGAATCAGAAACAAAGCAGCATTTTAAAAAAATATGATATAAAACTAGATCTCGGGGTCTTGTTCACGAGTGAGGGAAAGATGGAGCGGGAGATTGACAGATGGATCTGCAAAGCAAGCAGCTTCTTCTGTATGGGTCTTTTGTGGTGAAGAGGGAGCTGAGCCGCAAGGCAAAGCTCTCACTTTACCAGTCCATCTATGTTCCCAGCCTCACCAATTGTCACAGGCTCTGGGTAGTGACCAACAGAACAAGATCACCGATGCAAGCGGCTGAAATGAGCTTCCTTCACAGGGTCTGGGCACTCGCTTAGATATCAGGTGAGAATCTAGGCTCAGCCATCCGGGAGGAGCTCGGAGTAGAACCGCTGCTCCTCCGTGCTGAGAGGAGCCAGTTGAGGTGGCTTAGGAATTTGGTTAGGATGTCTCTCGAACGCCTCCCTGGTGTAATGTTTCAGGCATGTCCAATGGGAAGAGAACCCAGGGTCTATTTTGAAAATGCTGGAGGGATTATGTCTCTTGGCTGCTGCCCCGCAACCCGCAATAAGTGGCAGCGGTGGCCTGGTTGTAGGGTGCTAGATTACTGATCAGAAAGTACAGGGGTTCAATCCCAAACATCAACTTTGCCACTGCGGTCCCCCCAGTGCAACTAATTATGACCTGTGGTCTGTGGTGAGAGGAATGTAAAAGAACCACTGCTGATGTTCATAAAGAGTAGGCCACATAACCGTTGGTCATTTTCTGCCATGTAATGGCCTGATGAGTTGTCCAGGGTGTACTCTGTACTTGCCCATAGTCGGCTGAGATGGGCTTCAGTCTCGCCACGTTCCTAATTAGCATTAAGGGGTTCAGAAAAGGAATACATGGAGGAAAATGAATGAATATTGTGTCGTTTGTGAAAGAGTCGGATCATTAAATCGACTCTTTTGAGTGAACACTGAAGAGTCGACTCACACGTTAACAAAACAATATTTATTGATTTAATAAATTCCAGTGAGACAAGAAGATTTCAGTAAAGCGTTTCAAACATTGTTTAGCACAATAAGAGAAACGCTTGAGGGGACATCGCAGTGAGTCGAGTCAAACGATTCACTGAAGAGATTCAAAAATCCCCAAAATATTTTTTTCTCGTCTCTCTGTTTTCTTCAAGCCGAAACGTTACTCATTCTCGAAACGGTGACGCCCAGAGGTATTTCCGGAGTCTGGTCCAATCCCAGAGCAGTAGTGACTCCAGGCGAAACTGCTGCGTAGCTCCACCCACTTTTTGGTCCCAACAATGACGCGTGTCCTTTAAATGTGCGCTCTCGCCTCTTCCCACAGGTTGTTCGTACAGGTGCGCTTTCTGGAAACAGGTGCTTCACCTGCACTCAAATCAGACAGGAAGTTCCAGGGAATATATTTTGGAAAACGCTTCAAGAGGAAAGTTTGGATTTCAAGATTTAATATAGATATATTTTAAGGATCTTTGCACTTTTAATTGATAGATTTAGGAAACTTTTAAAGAAGAAAACCGGATTAAAGAGAGAGAGAGAGAGAGAGAGATGGCGCATAAAGGGTTACAGTTAATGGGCTTCTTGCTGGCTTTACTAGGGCTCGTTGGCCTCATAGCCGGCACCGTCATGCCTCAGTGGCAGATGTCGGCCTACGTTGGAGATAACATCATTACCGCCGTGGCCATGTACCAAGGCCTGTGGATGTCCTGCGCATTCCAGAGCACCGGACAGATGCAGTGCAAAATCTACGACTCCATGCTACAGCTGAACGGTAAGAATAAAGTGCGAAAGCTCAGTGCGTGTATTTAATACGTCACAATTAATTCCCTAGTAATAATAAAACATCCAGGGAGCGCGTTTAAGACCACAAATATTTTTTTAAAACATGGCTTGTAATTAGATACTTTTTAATATTTAATTTATTTATTTTAGTCAACTAAAATGTTTTATTTATTTAAATGTTACTACTTTTTTTTTTTTTTTTTTTTTTTCAGAACTCGTTTAATTCTGAGCAATGCAGGAACACTTAGCAGGCTGTAATTTACACACACATACACGTACAAAAAAAAAAAAATCAGCTGTCAGTTGTTGTCCTGTTCGGGAGTGTTTAATTTTGTGTCCGTGATCTTGTGAAACCTGTCGCTTGGAGATGAACCCATCGGGGGGGAAAAAACGGCTCGAAGGAGCCGCAGGAGCGTCAGTGCGCCTGCGCAGAGCCTCGCTCCACCTCACACCACTCTGATAAATAATTATTCAGACTTCATCATATGGCACGAAGTTGTAACTTATTTTCTAATCCCCTAAACTGTCCCCTGCCCCAGGACTCTGTCCGTGAGGTGTGGGATTTATTTCAGATTTTAATTGAATTCACACTCCCTTTTAAATGGATTTTAATTCCGGAGTTCTGGGGATCGGAAGATGAGCAGTAAACGTTTATAGTTTAGTGAAGACCCATAGATTTTTTTTTTTCCTCCTTTCAAATAATAGACCACATGATTTACCTGTTTTTAATACAAGATGTTTAAGCCCCGCCCCTTAGGCAACACACCTGTAGGTTGCTGTGGTTTATTGTTTCTCCCTTCAGTTTTTTGAAAGGCATCAGTGTTTCAGGGTTAAAGGGGACATCCCATTCTTTTAAAAAAGACAATGGAACCAAAGAAATCCTTGAAACAGTCCGTAGTTTATTTAATTGCACTTCCTGCTGTGAGTAAGGTGATACAGAGATGAAGGTTGGGAGGTTTTTTGTTTGTTTTTTCATCTTGATTTTTTATTTTTTATTATTTGAAGCATCTTGTATATTGAAGTCTATTTGTTTTGTTCCTCTCAATATAAAATACTGAGGATCTGCTGGAGTTGTGCTACTAGTGAAGAACTTATTACAATGTATGGTGACTCTGCTCCACCTCCTCTTCCTCCTCCATGGCAGGTGGAAAGTCTTCAGGTTTCAGTAGTAGGGTGAAGGGGTGTGGAAATGTTGCCGAGCTTTTTCATCATCCAGATTTGCATCATGGTTCTTAAAACTACCGAACCCATGCAAATGTTAAATGGCAGCCAAGACAAGGCTGATACAGACACAGTGTCCTCCAAATACCTCCACAATTTCCAAAATCTTAAGTAAACTTCCCAAGAAATCCAGTGTTCAGAGTTAGTGTTTATTTTACTTTATCAGGGAATGATAAGGTGTTATCGCTTATACACTTTTTTTTTTTTTTTTTTTTTTTTTTTATGACTTTGACAAACAAATACAAGGTGCTGGAGATGAACTGGACTGCAGGAGGAATCTGAGTTGGCTTTCTGAAGCAGGTCCAGCCTCTGGGTTTGTGCGTATTGCTGTTGGCAGGGTTTGCAGTATTTCGTCAAGTGTGTTCTTTTTGTTTAATAGTGAAAGTTCTGGGACTTAACAGAAGCAGTGGGCAGGTCTTCACAAAGAAACCTGATTCTCGCTCGCTCTCTGTGTGTTTCCATGAGACTTGGACTGGTCAGACCTGTTTTATTAGATCTCCCATTTTTAGATCAAACAGAACTCCGACTTCTGGATAGAACCGGTTTGCAACCGAGTACAGGTGGAGAGTGGGGGATGGGATGGTTGCCTCGCCCAAGCTTGCGTGTGATTCATTCAAATGATCTGCAACAAAAGCTTCTGTATGAACAGAAAGTGGCAGGTTTAAAAGCTGCAGATTTTAATTCATGACGACTGTTGCGATAAACGTATGTTTACTACCACTGAAATCCCCTCAACATGAAACTGTTGGAAATGGTCCGAGCAAATGCGTTACGGAGCGCATACTGACCGGCTGCATCTCAGTCTGGTCGGGGGCCTACATGGTGGAGAGGAGAGCGGAGAAAATCATTGGGATGTCACGTCCTCCCTCTGGAACACTGCGAAGAAATACTGTCTGTCCAGGGCTGAAAACATCACCAGCGATCCCTCCCATCCCCACTATGGACCGTTCTCACTGCCGGTCACTGGAAGGTGATTTTGCGGCCTACAGAGCAGTACAGCCAGACACTACAGTTCGTTCCTGCATAGCATAAGGCTGCTGAATCTATTAAAATATTCTTCTCTCTTGACACACCAACAAAGAACTGCACCACGAAGGACCTCTGTGCAATATTGCACTGTAACTGGACTGTGCAATGTATTTCCACTTTTATACAAACATTGTGTATTTATAAATTTAACCTTTTTTTGATTATTATTCCTGCTGTCCTCTGAGCCATTGCATCAAAATCTCATTTTAATGTAAATCTAAGTGATGGTCTGTCCAAGTCTAAGAAGTGACCACGTACAAATGCGCGTGCGCGCACACCACCAACACTCGAAAGGTTCAGGGTATAATTACTGGCTCTTCGCCGCCTCAAATGATTCCACCTAAGCTGATGGTCATGAATATTTTTATAACTGTTGGTGAGACATGGTGTTGTGCCAGTTCCTCTTACAGACACCAGGAAAGGGAAGGGCCTAGACATTTGTGTTTGACTTTTCCCAGGGTCGCTTTACCCAAGTATTTAACACGCATTGAGTTACTGAATTTCTTTTCCTTTTGGCTGCCCCCCCCATGGGTCGCCACAGCAAATCATCTGCCTCCATTTTCATGGAAGTCATATGAATGATTCGCATATTCGATGTGACATAAGTTTTTACATCGGATGCTCTTCCTGACACAACCCTTTAGCAACAGGCAGAAACATGTTGATGGCTATACAGCTGCTCTTTATGAAAGCCAACAATGGTTCCTTTACATGAACCTCTCAGCATACAGTGTGAGACATGGCCAGCCTTTGATAACCGTTAGCTGCACTGGGCAGACGGTAACAACTTTGTGGAGAGTGGAACTCGAACCCCCAACCTTAGGATTAGCGATCAAGCACCTTTTTCCACCAGGCCACCACTGCCCCTTGACTGAACAATTACAGGAATTTTTTTTTTTTTTTTTTTTCCCCCCTCTTCAGATGATTATTGCTGAAATCAGCCCCATTTAAGTTGGTGCTTCTGTGGATTGAAAGTTTTCTCCAATTGTTTGATTTCCTGCTTCAAATTCATGTTTTATTCTTAACGTAAAGAACAGTTGCTCTCCATGTTCTGTGACCTGCTCAAAATCATAACCAAGCATTGATGGATTAATAACCAACCAAGGGTCAAGGCTTTAAGTGTGTGTGTGTGTGTGTGTAGCTTCTCTCCAGGCCACTCGTGCTCTGATGGTCATTAGTATCCTCCTGACGGTGATTGGCCTGGGCGTAGCCTCCATGGGTATGAAATGCACCAACTGTGGCGGCGATGATAAAGTGAAGAAAGCTCGCATTGCCATGACAGGCGGGATCATCCTTCTGCTTGGAGGTAGGGTCAAGCCTTTCACATCTACATGATTATGAAATGCTGATGTATTTATGAATAAACATTGATGTCATAGGTCACGCACCGCCATGCTAACAAGCTCGGGCTGTTTATTAAAATATTATTTGCTCTAGAAAACAACTGTATAAATTGACACACTAACAGCCTTCTGTGTATTGAATTAACGTGAACCACGAGTAATTAAAAATGGCGGAAGGTTTTTGTTACCATGGTAGCTTAACGAGACCAAGATGATTAGATCACTGTGCACATTTCATCCTCAGTCGAAGTTTTATATTGACAATGTTACAGATACATAGATGGTGGTGTAGCATGATGCTAACTTATCCCTTGCTCTCTTTTTTTTTTTTTTTTTTATTATAGCTCTGTGTTCCATCATTGCCTGCTCATATTTCTCCTACCAGATTATACAGGATTTCTACAGTCCCTTTACTCCGGTTAACACAAAGTAAGTGTGTGATTCGTGCTGGTCTTGAAAAATCTTCCGCCTTCAGGTTTGTGATATTAGCTTGTACAGACAGCATGATTGTCTGTGTTCCTTGGTAATCCCACAATCTCAAGAACACGAACCCCGATGCAGCTGTTCAAAGAACACCATAAATCATATCTAAGTAAAACATTCACATGACGTTAGCGTTTAAGTTTTAACTCGCGATTATATGAATCTTTATTCATGGCACTCAAACATGTAGCGTGTGCTGCACTGCGAGTGCTCTGTCAAACAGAACGACTAATCTGGGATAAAATGAATGAATGATTAACTGTTAAATTGTGAGTTTTTTTCCCCATCACGCTGGTGAGAATCTGTTTTTAAACATGTGTACGGATGACATCATGCTGTTCTCTTAAATGATGAAATCAGCAAAGATTTAGTGAAACAAATTCATCATCGTGCCGTGTGTTACCTGATTCTTGTACGTGGAGTTTTAATCCTGAAGCTGAAAACCTGTTTGCGGGCTCTCGAGTGGCGCATCGACAAGTTGTGACCATCAACCCAGGGATCGCAATCCGATTTAATGCAACAGCCATCTGTGATCGGGAGTCCATGGGAGCTAATTGGCCGAGCTCTGACGCTCACTTCCCGGTCATTCACAACGATCACCAGCCAATCATGGGCATCTGTAACTCATTGGTACGAGGGCGTGGATAGTGCTTTCTCGAAGAGTGTGCCGGGCTGCCACCAAACATGTGCTGTAGTTGGAAAAGTGGAGGGTGGCTAGCATGGAAGGTCACTGAGGGGGTGTGTGCATGCTTTTGCCCCTCCTTGGTTGGTGGTGTGATGGGGATTGAATGGGACTAAATTGGGGAGAAAAATCCAAAAAATAAAAACCAAACCCGCTTGCATTTAACGCGCAGAAAGACCAGTAGATTTCCTCGCCGATAAACCGTTTGCCTTTCTGTAGATTCCACAGACAGTGCGGTTGCAGTGAGCGCTTCAACACCATTTATACAAGTTTGTCCTTCATCTATATCATAGATAATTTAGCCGAGCAGGCAGAGAACATGACAAAAATGCAGCTGGGACAATTTATATTGTTAAACAAGTTCAATCCGATCGGTTCATTAGTTTTCTAATACAGGGATTCCTCGCACTGAAGTCGCATGAATTGAAGCACGAAGTGGCGGCATCTTTTTTTTTTTTTTTTAAATAAATGTTTATCGAATACAAAAAATAAGGAAAATAAAGAAGAACGGGGGGGGGGGTTTAAGGAACATGCTGCAAAACAAGGCCAATTATGCACAAAAACAACCCCAACCCCCCCCATCAAAACCACTTATATTTTTATGTGAGGTGGGCATCTGAGTGCGTGCACTCGCATTGGTGTGCACACATGCCTGTATGTGTGTATTTATATTTTATTTACATCTTATGCATTATTTTTTTTTAATGTGTAATTGTTATTGTAAGCATTTATAGCATTGAATATGTATTTATTGATGTTATATACACATACATACAAGTATACGTTAGTCAGGGGGCTGATCCCACTTTGCGGAATTCGGCGGTCGTGGGTGGTTGTCCTCGGTCCCAATTACCTGCAGAAAGTGAGGGATCCCTGTATATACAGATTTGCACAAAGATTAGACACCATGGCACTGAATGTTTACCTCAGAATATCTAATGGACTAAAAGTAGAAAAACCCCGCCTTCTACTTTGACACTGGGTAAATTTTTAGCCCTGGGGTAGCCTTGTGAAGATGTGATCAAGTCCTAGAAGTGTCACGAGGAACCGGAATGGTGTTCGCTCATGCTATCACACTTGGCTCTGACGCGGTGTTGGTAAAGCTGCTAGTTTTGAATTGCATGCCATTTTATTATGCAAAAAGACAAGCGCATATAGATCTCATACACATCGTGATGTGGATTCAGAGGAGAGAGGGGTGTTTGTGTGGGTCGTTGCCCCCCCCCCCCCCCCCAACTATTCAGGTTCTTGTGTGGGTCCCGCCCCCTCCTCTTCAGGATGTTCTTGTGTTAATAAATGATGCATCCAGAGCTTGAGGACGATCAACATGTGCACACACAGCCATTCAAACTCAAACCTTGGGGCAATTTGGAACCGCCAGCAGTCTAACGAGCATGTCTTTGGACTGTGGGAGGAAACTGGAGTAACCGGAGGAAACCCACGCAAACATGGGGAGAGTGTGCAAGCCCTGTGCAGAAATTCTTACCAAGCCCAGAACTCAAACCTGTGAAAAGTGAAGTTTTATATCCGCATGAAGGTTTTGTAAAACGGAGGCATGTTTTTGGTGAAAGATGAGTTTAATTAACCTGATCTCGAACGCCTCTCTTTCATGGCTCAATATAATTCCTGTCTTCTTAGTCTTTGTGATATGGAAATGTTTCACTGAATATGTAATGAGCACTGTTTTAACAGAAGTATTGACCGATGTCTCAGTTTTTAAAGTAATATATAATACAAGCGTCTCTGAGGTATTTGTGATTGGTTGTTAAAAGATGATGTCAGGTGTGGAGGACATGCCCTTTACATGTCTGTCCTGAATGTGTTTTCTTTGCTCCCCCCCCCCACAGGTATGAATTTGGTGCCGCCATATTCGTCGCCTGGGCTGGAGCGTTTCTTACGGTTTTCGGCGGTGGTTTGCTGGCCGCGACCTGTCCTGGGCGCAATTCGTCTTCCCCAAAATATCCCAAGTCCCGACCTCCAAGCAGTGCCAAGGAGTACGTCTGATTGCCAGGACCACGCCCATACCCATGCCTAATTGGAACCATATCAATAGCGCAGTGAGCTGGTGGAGGTTTTCCTTTGTTTCTGATCTGGGAGCCATTCAAAGTTTAAGGTTCTGAGATCTGCGCACCGAGGTGGCATCTCTATCTGACCTTCAGCGACGCGCTAAGTTTTCAGCTCTACGTTTTTTATTGTTATGGTGCCTACTTTTGTCCTGTATTGTTTTTTTTATTAATGTAATAGAAGTTTGTTCATTTGTTAAAAACAAACCTGTCTGTTTTGCAGAAGGAAGTTTAGTGAGTGGATTTGTCTCTGAAGTGTACTAAGGTGTGACACTCGGATCATTTCTTCTCGTTTAAACAGCCACCATTTTGTTTTTAGGCCGAAACACCCAGCACTGACCCAAAACGTTTAGTTGTAAGACTCTCGCACATTTTTTTTTCTCCCCTTCCTTTCTTTCTCTCTGAAAAACAGAAACGAAGTTGAGTGTTACTCTCCTGACTTTTTGCTGATTCTGAAACTCTGCGGTTAATGCGGCTGATCTTTCCACTCTGTTCTAAACCCAAAAGTAAACATTAACCTTTATTCTTGAAACCATGTCCTTTCCTTAACCTCCTTTACATGGCATTCCTACCATTCTTTTTATCACCCAAAATTTTTTGAACGCAGATAACACTTTGTATTTGCACTGTTTCTTTTCCCTTGTCAAAGAAAAGTTTCAGCATTGAAGAGGAATAGCTGTAGATACTGTTTTTCACCTGAAGTTTTTAGTCTATTTTATAAAATGTTGTTTTATGCAAATTTTATGTAAATAAATAAAGCGGAAATTAAAAAAGGTGTTTCTTCTTTTTTTCATTCTGTCTGTGGATGAACCTGATGCTAGACTCTTTTTTTGCAAAATTTGATTTGTCTTAAATGCCTCACGGAGTTGTTTTGGTAGAGTAAAACTTAAAATTCTTCAGATAAACCAAATTGATATGCACTCATACTTCACCTTATGAAAGACCCAACTAACAAAAAAATCCAAGTTATGAAACGAATTTATCTAAAATTTCTGTCTCTGGATACGAAAAAATTTGCGTTACGAAACTCTACATCTCAAAAATTCAAGCAAAGCGCACTCAGCTTCGCAACCGCCCAAATCCCCTGAAATGTAAAACTTGTCGCCTCCTGTATTTTGTTTTGAAATTGGTGTATTAGCCAGTTGGAGAGCAACTCTATCTCCCAACCCAACACCCCACACCGCTGGCCTCCTATTGGCTAGGAGGGAGCGGCATCTCCATGATACCCATGATGCTTTTCGTGTGCCTTTGACCCATTGTTCGTCATGGAGTTCTAACACACGTAAAGGGCAGAGTTACTGTTTCGTGAGTTCGAGTGTGCTCATTGCAAATGTATTTTTTGTCATTCATCATGGGCCCCAAGAAAGTGATTCCCGGTGCGAGTGAAAAGACGCGGGCTCGTAGCATGCGGTTGAGTGATATCGCAAAGCAATATGGCCGAAACCAGTCTACCATCGGTATGATATAGAAGCAGAAGGATGCCTTAAAAGGTATATATATATTTTTTTTTTCCCCCCTCGAATTTTTAAAGGGTTTATGTGGTAGTATTGGGGACCTTGGAACAAATCGCACGTTTTCCATGTAAAATGCGACTCAACTTACAAGAAAATCAGGTCACGAAACCACTTCTGGAACAGATTAATTTTGACTCGGAGTCAAGATTAAGAGTCAATTAATTGATACATTGAAACATAAGCGGATGATTAGCTTTTGTTTCAAAGCTGGCTGACATGATGCAGAGGAGGAAGATGGACATACTGTGTGTTCAGGAGACCAGGTGGAACGGTAGCAAGGTGAGAAGCTTAGGAGCAGGATTTAAACTGTTTTATCAAGGTGTGGATGGGAAGAGAAATGGAGTCGGCGTCATCTTGAAGGGGTTTGTCAGGAATGTTCGAGAAGTAAAAAGAGTGTCAGACAGAATGTTGAGTGTCAAGTTAGAAATTGAAGGTGTGATGTTCAATGTTGTTAGTGCTTATGCCCCACAGGCAGGATGTGAGCGAGAAGAGAAGGAGAGATTCTGGAGGGAGTTAGATGAAGTGATGCAGAGTAACCCCAGAGGTGAAAGAGTGGTCATTGGGGCAGACTTCAATGGACATGTTGGTGCAGGAAACCGAGGGGACGAGGAAGTGATGGGCAGGTTTGGTATCCAGGACAGGAACACAGAAGGACACATGTTGGTAGATTTTGCGAAAAGGATGGAAATGGCTGTGGTGAATACTTTCTTCCAGAAGAAACAGGAGCATAGGGTGACTTATAAAAGCGGAGGTAGGAGCACACAGGTAGACTACATCTTGTGCAGGCGATGTAATTTGAAGAAAGCCAGTGACTGCAAAGTAGTTGTGGGTGAGAGTGTTGCCAAACAGCATAGAATGGTGGCGTGCAGGATGACGCTGCTGGTGAGGAAGGTGAAGAAGGCAAAGCAAAAGGCAAAGTGGTGGAAGCTGAAAAAGGAAGAGTGTCATGTTGTTTCCAAGGAGGAGTTGAAACAGGCTTTGGGTGGTCAGGAAGGTGCTTCCAGATGACTGAACGACTAAGGTATCAGCAAAAATGAAAGGAAAAGTGTACAAGACGGTGGTGAGGCCAGCGATGTTGTATGGTTTAGAAACAGTGGCGCTGAGGAAAAGACAGGAAGCAGAGCTGGAGGTAGCGGAGATGAAAATGTTGAGGTTCTCTCTGGGAGTAACGAGGATGGATAAGATCAGGAACGAGTACATCAGAGGGACAGCACATGTAAGATGTTTTGGAGTCAAAGTCAGAGAGGCTAGATTGAGATGGTTTGGACATGTTCAGAGGAGGGATAGTGAATATATTGGTAGTAGGATGCTGAGGTTGGAACTGCCAGGCAGAAGGTCTACAGGAAGACCAAAGAGAAGATTTATGGATGTGGTGAAGGAGGTCATGAGAGTAGTTGGTGTAAGAGAAGAAGAAAATAGGGTGAAATGGAGGCAGATGATTCGCTGTGGCGACCCCTGAAGGGAACAGCCGAAAGGAATAGAAGTTTCAAAGATGTTTATTTACAGTCCCAGACTTGAGACTCAAACAATCTGATTTATAAGGACTTGAAATATCTATTCATGGTTCTTATGGCTGGTTGGACAATTTCCTTCAGGCTCAATAAAGTATTCTGATATCGATCCACTGAAAACGTTGTGTTCAGACATTTTCCCCATGTCATATAATTATGAATGCTTTATGGATATTAGCCTGTTCACAAGGGTAGCTGAATATTTTTTTTCTCTCCTGGAAGTTTGCACAACTCTCTCTCTCTCTCTCTCTCTCTCTCACACACACACACACACAAACAGTCCACCTAAGCAGAAACTAGAACAGGATTTACAGATTGTGCATGTTAAACAACAACAACAACAAAAAAAGAAAAATCGATATCAACATATACATTTCAACAGCAGGATGTTTTATGCTGCCACAAACAAAAGGGAAGAGTATTTACTCAGAACTTCAAAAAAAAAGTCATTGGAATTTTCTTGGATAATTTCATTGTTTATAGGCCCCACACTACTGCAGCTATAAAAAAATTCCATCAGCAGCCTCCATCTTCTCTCAAACAACTTCCTCTCCTTTTTCAGAGGTTGCCACAGTGAATCATCTCATTTGGCAGAGGTTTTTACATCAGATGCCCTTCCTGACACAACCCTGTAGCAAGGAACAGAAACACACTGAAGACTTTGCAGCTCCTCTTTATGAAAGTCAACAAGGGTTCTTTTACATGAACCTCTCACCATAGACAGTGAGAGACATGGCCGGCCTCTAATAACCCAGTTCGCTGCACTGGGGGGGAGTGGGACTCAAACCCTAAACCCGAGGATCAGCGATCCAGCACCCTATACCACTAGGCCGCCACTAGGCCACCACTGCCCATTTTTGCTCATACAACTAAAATTCTAAATTATGTTCCTGTGAAATGTTAAGGAATCCTAAACTTGAGAAAGCTTAAGTTTCAAATTTAATCTCAAACAGATGGTGAAACTAGAGGCTCCTTACATTAACATGACCCGAACTATTTCCATTTTCCTCGAAAATTCTCTGTAGTGTTGGAGAGTAAGATCAGTACAGTATATTGTTTTGTTATAAACCTGCAAATGATTTGTGGCTGCAATAATACTCAGAGCCAGTGTTCGAAAAAAAAAACAAAAAACAACACCTTCTGACCAATCACAGTCCAGAATTGTGAAGACGTAAAATAAGACTAAAAATAAAGCAAGTTAATAAAAAGTTATTTGGGATCTTATTCTGTAGCGCTGTTCGCCATCTAGTGGTCAAACAACATCACTGCATATTCAAAATGTTACTACTCCAGTCAAGGGTCCTTAGTAAGTGGTGGCCTGGTGGTAAAGGCTGCTCTATCGCTGATCCTAAGGTTGGGGGTTCGAGTCCCACTCTCCTTTGGTTGTCACTGCCAAGACCCCCCCCCCTTTATATAAAGAAATTGTTTATTATAAGAATGTAGGGATGAGATAAAGACTCTAAGGTGTCAGTTCCATTTTCAAGTTTATCTTATAATGAATTGTGTTCAAGCATAAATCATATTAATCATTTATTTTCTCGTAAACTTTGTCTAGTAATTAAACCAAACCTCTGAGACAGAGTGCAGAATTAAATTCTCTTTTTGCAGAGGAGGTACAGAAGATCTCTCTCTCTCTCTCTCTCTCTCTCTCTCTCTCTCTCTCTCGCTCTCTCTCTCTCTCTCTCTCTCTCGCTCTCTCTCTCTCTCACACACACACACACACACACACACACACACACACACACACACACACACACACACGGGATAGCTGATCTTCTCCAGCTAAACAGAATGCAGTACTTCAGAAGCCTAAAGATACTGAAATTACATTTCAACTAATTATTAGTAATGATTGGGGGAGTGGTGGCCTGGTGCCAGGGAGCTGGATTACTGATCAGAAGGTCGTGGGTTCAAGCCCCACCATCACCAAGGTGGATTACTAATCAGAAGGTCGGGGGTTCAAGCCCCACCATCACCAGGTTGGATTACTGATCAGAAGGTCGGGGGTTCAAGCCCCATCATCACCAAGTTGGATTACTGATCAGAAGGTCGGGGGTTCAAGCCCCACCATCACCAAGGCGGATTACTGATCAGAAGGTCGGGAGTTCAAGCCCCACCATCACCATGTTTGATTACTGATCAGAAGGTTGGGGGTTCAAGCCCCACCATCACCAGGTTGGATTACTGATCAGAAGGTCAGGGGTTCAAGCCCCACCATCACCATGTTGGATTACTGATCAGAAGGTCGGGGGTTCAAGCCCCACCATCACCACATTGGATTACTGATCAGAAGGTCAGAGGTTCAAGCCCCACCATCACCATGTTGGATTACTGATCAGAAGGTCGGGGGTTCAAGCCCCACCATCACCAGGTTGTCACTGCTGTCCCCCCCAGTGCAGTTAACTGGGTTATCAAATGCCAGCCATGTCTCTCAC
>CM045743.1:31636439-31661439 GCA_024760905.1 Plotosus lineatus | reverse complement strand
TGGATGGCTGAGCTTCTCATCATAGCTCTAAGGGAGAGCCACACCACCTGGTGAAGGAAGTTCATTTCAGCCGCTTGTATGCGCAGTCTTATTCCTTTGGTCACTACCCAAAGCTTGTGACCATATGTGAGGTTTGGAACGTAGATCAACTGGTAAATGGAGAGGTTTGCTTTGCGACTCAATTTCCTCCTCACCACAACTTTACAGCAGAGACTGCAGTGATCCTCCTGTCCATTGCTGGAGGTCCCCTACTTGAATCGCCACCCCTTCTTGAATCTTATTGTGGTGGAGGGGTTTGCATGTCCAAATGATCCTAGGAGCTATGGATCCATGGATTTCCCATGGATTCAGGCCTGGTGGAGGGGCTAGAAGGCGAAACGGGCCCATCCCAGAAAGCAAACATGGGTCCGCTCTCCCATGTACCCACCACCTGTGGGAGGATCTATACGGGTCGGGTGCAAGTTTGAGTTGGGTGGTACCTGAAGGTATGGGTTCTGTCGGACCAATTCTTGGCTACTGACTGTGACTCATGGGACACGGAATGTCACCTCTCTGTCCAAGAAGGAGCCTGAGCTGGCGCATGAGGTGGAGAGATACCAACTGCATATAGTCTGACTCAACTCACTGCATAGCTTGAGCTCTGGAACCACCCATCCCAAGAGAGGCTGGACATTATTCCGGCTAACTGATCTTCTTCCTCTTCTTTTTCTTCTTCTTCTTCTCCTTTCGGTTGTACTCTTCAGGGGTCGCCACAGCGAATGATCTGCCTCCATCTCACCCTATCCTCTGCATCTTCTACTCTTACTCCAACTACCTTCATGTCCTAAATCTCTTCTTTGGTCTTCCTCTAGGCCTTCTGCCTGGTAGTTCCAACCTCAGCATCCTACTACCAATATATTCACTATCCCTCCTCTGTACATGTCTAAACCATCTCAATCTAGCCTCTCTGACTTTGTCTCCAAAACGTCTTACATGTGATGTCCCTCTGATGTACTCATTCCTGATCCTATCCATCCTCATTACTCCCAAAGAGAAACTCAACATTTTCATCTCTGCTACCTCCAGCGCTGCCTCCTATCTTTTCCTCAGCGCCACTGTTTCTAAACCATACAACATTGCTGGCCTCATCACCGTCTTGTACACTTTTTCCTTCATTCTTGCTGATACCTTCTTATCACTCATCACACCGGACACTTTTCTCCAACCATTCCAACCTGCCTGCACATGCTTCTTCACCTCTTTTCCACACTCTCCATTGCTCTGGACTGTTGAGCCTAAGTACTTAAAATCCTCCACCTTCTTTATCTCTGCTCCCTGTAACCTCACCGTTCCTCTTGGGTCCTTGTTGTTCACACACATGTATTCTGTTTTACTGAGACTAACCTTCATTCCTCTCCTTTCCAGGGCATACCTCGACCTCTCTAGATTTTCCTGCATTTGTTCTCTGCTCTCACTACAGATCACAATGTCATCTGCAAACATTATAGTCCATGGAGATTCTTGTCTAACTTCGTCTGTCAGCCTGTCCATCACCACTGCAAACAAGAAGGGGCTCAGATCTGACCTTTGATGCAGTCCCACCTCCACCTTGAACTCTTCTGTCACACTGACAGCACACCTCACTGTCTTACATCTCTCATACATGTCCTGCACCACTCTAACATACTTCTCTGCCACTCCAGACTTCCTCATACAATATCACAGTTCTTCTCTCGGCTTTCTCCAGATCCACAATGGCACAATGCAGCTCCCTCTGGCCTTCTCTGTACTTCTCTATTAACATCCTCAAAGCAAACACTGCTTCTGTGATGCTCTTTCTTGGCATGGAACCAAACTGTTGTTGACAAATGCTGACCTCTGCCCTTAGTCTAGCTTCCACTATTCTTTCCCATAACTTCGTCATATGGCTCATCAACTCTATCCCTCTGTAGTTTCCACAACTCTGCACATCTCCCTTGTTCTTAAAAATGGGCACCAGCACACTTCTCCTCCATTCCGTCGGCATCTGCTCACTCTCTAAGACCTTGTTGAATGTTCTTGTCAGAAAATCTACTGTTACCTCGCCTAGACGCCTCCACCGGTATGTCATCAGGACCAACTGCCTTTCTACTCTTCATCCTCTTCAATGCCTTCCTCACTTCACCCTTACTAATCTTTTCTACTTCCTGGTCCTCAACAGTCACCTCTTCTACTCTTTTTACTCTCTCATTTTCCTCACTCATTAGCTCTTCAAAGTACTCTTGCCATCTTCCCAGCACACTTCTATCATCAGTCAATACGTTTCCCACTCTGTCCTTAATCACACTGACCTGCTGCACGTCCTTTCCATCTCTATTTCTCTGCTGTGCCAACCTGTATAAATCATTTTCTCCCTCCTTACTGTCCAGCCTAACATACAATTCATCATACGCCCTCTGTTTGGCCTTTGACACCACTACATTCGCCTTACGCTGTGTCTCCCTGTACTCCTGTTTACTCTCTTTGGTCCTCTCAATGTCCCACTTCTTCTTAGCTAACCTCTTCCTTTTTACACACTCCTGCACTTACTCATTCCACCATCAAGTCTCCTTATCTACTGTCCTTCCAGATGACATACCAAGAACTCTCCTACCTGTCTCCCTGATCACATTTGCTGTAGTTGTCCAGTCATCTGGAAGCACTTCCTGACCACCCAAAACCTGTTTCAACTCCTCCTTGAAGACAACACGACACGCTTCCTTTTTCAGCTTCCACCACTTTGTCATCTGCTCGGCCTTTGCCTTCTTCACCTTCCTCACCATCAGCATCATCCTGAACACTACCATCCTATGCTGTTTGGCAACACTCTCACCCACTATTACTTTGCAGTCACTGACTTCCTTCAAATTACATCACCGACACAAGCTGTATCTACCTGTGTCCTCCTCCCTCCACTTTTATAAGTCACCCTATGCTCCTGTCATCTTCTGGAAGAAAGTATTCACCACAGCCATTTCCATCATTTTTTGCAAGATCTATCAGCATCTGTCCTTCTGTGTTCCTGTCCTGGATACCAAACCTGCCCATCACTTCCTCGTCCCCTCTATTGCCTGCACCAACATGTCCATTGAAGTCTGCATCAATGACCACTCTTTCACCTCTGGGGGTACTCTGCATCACGTCATCTAACTCACTCCAGAATCTCTCCTTCTCTTCTAGCTCACATCCTGCCTGTGAGGCATAAGCACTAACAACATTGAACATCACACCTTCAATTTCTAACTTGAGACTCATCACTCTGTCTGACACTCTTTTCACTTCTAGAACATTCCTGACAAACTCCTCCTTCAAGATGACTCCTACTCCATTTCTCTTCCCATCCACACCATGAAAAACACCTTAAACCCCGCTCCTAAGCTTCTAGCCTTGCTACCGTTCCACCTGGTCTCCTGAACACACAGTATGTCCACCTTCCTCCTCTGCATCATGTCAGGCAGCTTTCTACCTTTTCCTTTCATAGTTCCAACATTCAAAGTCCCTACTCTCAGTCTGAGACTCCTGCCTTTCTTCTTCTCTCACTGCCTACGGACACGCCTCCCGCCTCTCCTTCTTCCACCTCTTCTTGTTCGACCTCTCCTTCTTCGACCAACAGTAGTCCAATTTCCACCAGCACCCTGTTGGTTGACAGCACTGATGGCGGTCATTGTTAACCCGGGCCTCGACTGATCCGGTATGAAATTACTATTGACAGTTCGCATTGTGTATTTTGGCAAAAGTTTTACGCCGGATGCCCTTCCTGTCGCAACCCTATGCATTTATCTGGGCTTGGGACTGACGTGAGGACGAACACTTGTTTGTGCGTATCCTCACGCCGCATTATTCTCGCTAACTGATATTCTAGTAAAATAAATAAATAAATCTGTTCAGTATTTCCTTTGTGAACAGAGGTACATCCTGAAGGTGCTACTCCCAGTGTTGCCTTTCCACTAGTTGATTATTGTATTCCACTAGTATGACATTTGTTGGTCTTGGTTTGACTTGTGAGGTAAATGTGAGCTGATCAAATTAAGGGAGCTAAAAATCTGCTTCACTTCCCTCCCATCTTCATTTGATGAGATTTCATAACTTGCATCTAAAGTTTTATTTATTAAAATACATTCTTCAGCATGTTGCTAAATATACTGCAATAACTAAAGAGTATGAAGAGGAGGTGATGGAGAAAAAGAAGGAAGAGAATGTAAAGATATGGAATTAAAAATATCTGAAACATCTAAAAAATGTCTTATTTTGGGTTTAACAGTTAAACTGGTGCTGAATCTTCATTTTGAACTCACGGAATAAAACCTTTCGACTTCGGACAGGAGCTGTTTGTGTTTTCGCCTAAGAAATGGCAAACATGATGGTGATAAATCAGCCACAGCCAGTTATGGAGTCAAGAGTGTCTAATGAATGGAACAGTAGAATCTGTGATTGCTGCGAGAACAAGGCTGAGTGTAAGACGCACACCACCAACACACCCACAAAAGTTCAGGCTCAGTTGATATGGGGAAATAATCTGCGGCGTGTTAGTGAAATGGAACTGAATTCGACTTTATAAATTTATTTGTATCATTATTTGTAACTTTATTCTTTTTCAGGAAGACAATAAGACAAAAACAAACAAAACCAAAACAGCAAGTTGTTTGAAAGCGTTCTGCGCGCACACACACACACACACACACACACACACACACACACACACACACACACACACACACTCAAAATCCAGGTTACGAAAAACATTTTCCAAAATTTTTTGTGTCTGTATACGAAACAAGTTCTCCTTATGAAACGCACCAAATGCGCCATTCAAACATTCAAACAATGCACAAACTGCTCTCCCATAACTATCTTCCTACATCCCACCCCGCTGGCGAGAAGGGATGATGCAGCTCCACCCTATTGGCTATCTCCCAACATCCCGCCCCATTGGCACACACACACACACACACACACACACGCACACACACACACACACACGCACACACACACACACACACACACACACACACCCCCACACACACACACACCTGCGTGTGATTTCCGGTGTGAGTGAAAAGAAGAAGCGGGCTCGTGGCATATGGTTGAGTGATCTCGCAAAGGAATATGGCCAAACCTGTCTATCATCGGTACGATATTGAAGCAGAAGGAGACCTTAAAAGTCATACTTTTATCATTTTTAAAGGGTTTAGAAGATGGTATTGGGAGCGTTGGAACGAATCAGGCCTTTTACTTGTAAAATGCAGCTCAACTTACGAAAAAATCAGGTTACGAAACCACTTCTGGAATGGATTAATTTCGTAAGGTGAGGTACCACTGTGTGTATGTGTGTGTGTGTATATATATATATATATATATATATATATGATATATATATGAATATGAAATGAAATATATGAAAATATATATGAAATATATGAAATATATATATATATATATATGTATATATATATATATATATATATATATATATATATATATATATATATATATATATATATATATATATATATATATATATATATATATATATATATATATATATATATTCATTCATTCATTCATTCATTCCTGAACTGCTTAATCCTAATTAGGGTCATGGGCAGGTTGGTACCATCTCAACCATCTCTGAATGATGGCGATGTACATCCTGGACAGCTCACCAGGGCCAACACTCACACTCACATTACATATAATGAGGTCAGACCCCTGAAGAGTTTTATTCCTCATATACTACAGGAACTACTCACACTGCCCTCCATAATTATTGTCACTCCTGGTTAAGATGTGTTCTGTAGCTTTAATTCAAGTGTATTTATTCAGTGGTGAAAAGAATCCCCATCAAGAAATAATTATTTTACATCATGTGTGCCACAATTATTAGCACCCCTGATGTTAATACTTTGTACAACCCCCTTGTACCAACAAAAGAACACCTAGTCTTCTCCTATAATGGTTCACAAGGTGGGAGAATACAGAAAGAGGGATCTTTGATCGTTTCTCTGTGAACAAGCCTTCTTAATCCTCCAACGACCAGGGTCCTCTCCTCTGAAGTCTCCTCTTCGGCTCTCTCCACAGGTTCTCTATGGGGTTGAGGTCTGGGGATTGAAGTGGCCATGGGAGGAGCTAGATCCTGTGTCTAGTGAAACATTTCTCTGTAGCTTTGGCTACATGTTTCGGTTAATTATCTTGCTGAAAGACCCAATGATGACCCATCTTCAGCTTTCTGGCAGAGGCCACCGGATTTTGATTTAAAATGTTTTGGTATTTCGAAATGTTCATGATGCCATACACCTTAACGAGGTTCCCAGGGTCTCTTGAAGAGTAACAGGCCTACAGCATCATCGATCTTCCCCCATACTTCACAGTGGGCATGAGGTGCTTTTCTGCAGACACATCTTTTGTGTTCTGCCACACTCACTTTGAGAGTTTGTTGCCAAACTGCTCTATCTTGGTAACATCTGACCAAAGCATACCCATTTGAAGTCCCAGAACCATTTAGCAAGCTCCAGACATTTGTATTTATAGCTGTGACTGAGAAAAGGTTTTTATTGCTACTATTTGTTGCAATTCTTTAACAGTGAGCTTTGGAGAACTTTTTATTTCTCTTACTATCCTCTTCACTGTGCGTTGTAGCAAACTAACCTTGCATCCACGTCCAGGACAGTTTACCACTGTTCCAGTTGTTTTAAAGTTCTTAATGATTCCTCTGACAGTAGATGTGTGCAGGTGCAGGCCAGAAACTACTTTCTTGTAGCTATTGCCTGACTAGTGAAGGTCGGCACACAGCTGCCTTATTTGAATGGTGCGTTACTTTATCTTTCAGATGTTGAAGAGTGGATAAAATTAATGGTCTCTGTGTCACATAATATTTATGCCCCAGGGAAACAGGAAGTAATGAGTTGCTAATTAAATGTACTGAGATACCCTGATCAACTTTGTAAACTACTGTAGAACTGACAGAAATACTCTAATCATATTTATTGGTTAAGAATTGTTATGGGTGCCAATAATTGTGGAACAGGTGATTTTATGAAAAAAAAAAAAAATTCTTCTTCGGGGATTCCCGCCCTTGAAATTCATTTACATTGAAGATTGTAGTGTTCTCCAATTTTCAGTGTGAGAGCAGCTTCTGCAATAATAATGTAACTTATTTTAGGCTTTTAACACATCTTAAGCAAAGGTGCCAATAATCATGAAGTTTAGAATATATATATATGTTTGGGGGTTCGAGTCCCCACAGGGTTGTCACTACCCCCCCCCCCCCCCCAGTGCAGCTAAAGGGGCTAACTGGGTTATCAAAGGCGGGCCATGTCTGTCACTGTCTATGGTGAGAGGCATGTAAAAGAACCATTGCTGACTTTCGTAAAGCGTAGCTGCAAAGCCGTCAGTGTGTTTCTGTCCCTTGCTAAAAGGGTTGGAACAGGAAGGGCATCCGTCGTAAAAACCCATGCCAAATCAAACGTGCGAATCAGATGATTCGCTGTGGCGACTGGGTATACTGGGTATACTATGAGGCTACTTTGGCAGCCTAACGGGAATCTGCACTGCCCAATCGGGGCATGGTTCTTATTATACTGGGCTCTCTACACTGAATGATCATAGATATAGTACAGAAACACAAATGTGACATGATTACAAGCCGAGACAAATGGCAAAGCAATATTTTTTTAAAAATAAGGGTGCACACGCTACATGCTTGCTAAAATAAGTGAGTTTCTTGCGTATACTCGTGTGTACGCCTGGCTACAGCCCTGTGTGTGTGTGTGTGTGTGTGTGTGTGTGTGTGTGTGTATATATATATTCTTATTTATTTAATATAATATATTCTTATTTATTTGAACCGCTTAATCCTAATTAGAGTCTCGGGGAGGCTGGTGCCCATCTCAGCCGACTCCGGACGAGGGCAGAGCACGCCCTGGACAGCTCGCCAGGCAATCGCAGGACAGAAACACACTGATGTGTTTATATATAAAATGCCATGTCATTCATTTATGATTACGGAAGGCGGGGCGTTTCATAACAAAGACTTACTTTAATTACTTGCACAATGACAAGAAACACCGATGTTGTGCTGGAATGTAAACTGGTTTTGGTTGTGTGTGTGTGTGTGTGTGTGTGTTTCAGGTTGTTTTGTGTTTTGTTGCTGTCCGTGTTTCGCCTGCATGAAGACGAAAGAATACGGAGAGTGTTTATGTCTCCCCCTGCTGGACATGTGTGGCTGTGTCTCACCTGCCACATGGGCCATGAGGGTCTCGATGCGACACCGTTATGGCATTAGGGTACGAAAAAACTCTTCTATTTACTTATTAAACACATTTTAAGGCCACATGTTAACAACATAGAAGCAATGATTTTTGATTTTTATTACCATTATTTACTTCAGTATAACATCGTGCAAATGCAGACAAATTTTAAAATGTAAATTAGAGGTTGTTAAAATTTGTTTGAGTTTGTGGCAATCTGAATTGACATTCACAATCGAAAGTGCAGAAAGTGCATCATGTCTGCAAGAAATGGGTTTAATTTTTTCACCTGTCAAACTTGTTTTCCACTTCTGAGCAACATAATGTCACCTTTTCATTGACGTCAATATTCTCCACATCCTTCCGCATAATTGTTGAACTAGCGAGAAGTTCGAAAGGTCAATAAATAAAAATCTGGTGTAGCCATGATGGATTATGGAAGCAGTGTCATGTCGAATTAAATTGTTGTTAAGTGTCAGAAAACAAACAAACAAACAACAACAACAACAATAACAAAAACATGATGCAGGCGACATGTCTGACTCTGAAACCATAAACATCAGAATTTTACAGTGAAGATGTTTCGGGAATTTTACAAAAGAAAAAATGGTAAACAGAAATGTGCTGCCCCCTCCAGTCTGTTTATGTAATCGATTTTAAAGTATTGCACACGATAAAAAAGAGAAAATATCAGTTGACTCGCCTGAAGTTAGCAGCGAGGCAATTTATGACCGAGGATCATCTGTCAATCTCTGTGCTAGGATGGCATCTTGCAATGCTGTGGATTTTTCACCAGTTATTTATTAATAATAAAAAAAAAAAGTATGTAAAATAATTAAATAAATTTGTGTAAGTATTTTAAAAATGTTTAATTTTACAGGGCACCATCTTTGATGACTGTGTGATCGCGACATTCTGTACAGCCTGTGCGTGGTGTCAGATGTCTCGCGAGATGAAATATCGTAGTATTCCAATCACACTGATCAACTCTACAGCAAAGAATTATTGATATTATTATATACTGATATTATTCCTGATATTCTACAAGGGAGAAAAAAACCCACACCCTCATGTCTCATCCCAGATGAAGTACAGTGGGTTGTATAAATGTTTACATTTACAGTATATAAAGGCTCTATTTATTGCACATTTAATCACATGACCTTATTAAAGTTAATATTTCAGAGTTCTGTGAATTTTGTATTTGATATCAATGATTTGTACGGTATAATTAATAAAGTGAAGAGGTGTTTCTGTTGTGAAAAATGGTGGTATAGTGACACGTCTGTTTTAAATAAAGAAGGTCCTGGGTTTAAGTCCTGGGTTTGATGAGGATAATTCTGTCTGAGATTCTGGAGTCATGTTCTCCCCGTGCTTGCACGGGTTTCCCTGTGGTACACTGGTTTCCTCCCACAGTTCAAAGACCTGCACATTAGGCTTTTGCCCCTTACTATGAAAATGAGTCACACAGAATTGGCTGAGATGGGTGCCTGCCTCCCCATGATCCTAATAGGATTAAGGGGGCTGGGAAAAGAATGGATTTGAGTAAAATGGGAAGAAAAAACTTTTAAGTCATTATTTGTAAAATTATCAATAAAAATATTTTCAAAAAAATTTTTTTTGGGGTGTGTGTGTCAAAATATTCACCCCTGTCACTGAGAAACTGATGAAATCAGTCATTAGGACGTCAGCAACATTAGTTATGATATTGATATTTGTATATACACTTTGTTCCAAGAAGAGTCCTTGTAGATCCTGGTAGAAACTAGGGGAACCCAGGAGAACCTCCCAAATTTTTATTTATTTATTTATTTATTTTTTTTATAGAACTTCCAAAAATCACAATGCAGCATTAGGACTGAGCTCTAAAACAAAACACCCTGCAGAGTGGCATCAGATAATACATTTAAAAAACATCAGAGGTAAAACGCCCAGCATGGTCCTACCACATCCATCCTTCAAAAAAAACACAAGATCAAAACATGCTCAGAAATAATCACACCCTTACAGCATGAAGAGTAAATGAGTACTTTGTATGAAAAGATACATTTTCGAATTCTAATTGGTGAGAAGGTGGAACAAAAACAATGTCTCTTCATAGCGCCATCTTGGTGTGATATCGTTATTATTTTGCAGTACAGTAGGCCCTTGACTATTTGCGGTTTTGCACCCACGGTTTGAGTATTCGCTGACTGCCGAGCAACCGGCACGTGATTCAAATTCAGCCAATGGCTTTCCTCCTTTCTCCTGATTGGTTGAGCTCATATCCCACCCCTTTTTCCTCATTTGAGCACAAGTTGTCAATGAGCCTCGATTTTTGTGTGTGTTATAGTTACCAGTTAAGTTCTATGATACCACTCAAACGCTGTGTGTCTTCTCTGGCTAAGTGATAGAAAACGCTGGATGTCTCTTCTGAAGAAATAAGACTTTCTCCTAAGAAACGACGGTTTTCTCTGAACTGTTGTATTCAAATCTTTTTCAATTATTATTCCAGTACAGTACACAAGTTCATGTTTATGCGTGAGATTTTATGTTCTGTAGCATGTTTAACAAAGGAAAGGATAAACTTTATTACAGTACTCTTCATGTCCTTTTACATTGAAGATGGAGTGACATCTCCAAGATGGCGCTGCCCAGAGGGCGACGTCACGGAGTTCTCAGAGTCAAATTGTTTCTTTGTTTGTTTTGTTTGTTCATGTTTTGCACTATGCTCGTCTACGACCGGTCGACTCTACTACAACTGTAAGCTCGGAGTATCTTCGGGCGTGGATAACTAAGCAGAGCTAATATGCTATGGTAGACAGCTCAGTGCGAGCCGCACCCCAGCTAGCAATAAGTCCAGGCGGGAAGGGGCCGAACAACGACTCCGGCGCTTGGGATTGCAGGGGATGAAGGCCGTGTAGCCGGCTGGTGCAATCGCCTCATCGGGTGAACTCTCCTCGAGCCATGTTTCACAGAAACACAGTCCTGTAGATCCCTCTGCGCTGCAATCTGAGCATGAAGCTCATCCATCTTGTTTCGCAGGGACTGAACATTTTCAAGCAGTATGGCCGGAAGTGCTAACCAAGTCTCTGAGAACTCCGCCTGGGCGGTTAGCATTGAGCTCCCATAGCATATTAGCTCACGATAGAAGTTGTTGCGTGCTTAGCTGCCCGAAGCTGAAGCTGCTCATAGCTGTAGCAGGGTCGACCGGTCATAGACGAGCATAGTGCAAAACATGAACAAACAAATACAACAAATTAAAATGAACAGAGAAACAATTTGACTCTGAGAACTCCATGACGTCGCCCTCTAGGCAGCGCCATCTTGAAGACGTTACTCCAAGTTCAATGTAAAAGGACATGAAGCGTAATAAAGTTTATTCTTTTGGTATCATTTGTTAAAGATGCTACAGAACATAAAATCTCACGCACAAACATTCTCAGAATTAACTGAGGTACTGTACTGGAATAATAATTGAAAAAGACTTTAAAACGAGTGCTTTACAACAGTATATGCTGTATAATGTTTATATTTTATCATCAATAAAAATAAGAGTAAAAATTGAAAAGTTTTTCTTAATCATTACTATATTTTACTACATTAATACTGAATTAATGAGTACGACTGTCTATACAATTTGTTTAAGAAGCATATTTTCGCGCATGTAATAGATACACAGTATTTTACTTCCTGCTGCTCATTCGCGCATGTGACGTGTTACATGGGGTTTTACTTCCGGGTACAGAACTTGCGGCTTATCTCGATTCGCGGGAGGGCTCGGAACCAAACCCCCGCGAATGTCGAGGGCCTACTGTACAAACCCGACACTGAGGTAAGTAACATCAGTTCCATAAGCTTCAATAATCACACCAACCTGCTGTCATTATAAACAACCAGGGCGAGTGGAATAACTGTTTAATTCTATCTATATTAATAATTTTTATTATTTGAATCAAATTCTTGAAAATTCTTACCAGCAGATACTCACTGAATGAGACAGTTGGTCTCGTATGGAATCTTGCCACACTTCTGGTGGCTCCACCCCGGTAGTACTGACCATGTCACGATCTCTCATTCCCGACACACAGGGACTGTCTCCAGCATGGACGCCAAGATGAAAAAGCTTTTCGGTTCACCCTGTACTATCAGAACGTTATAAAGAGGGTCTATGTACGTTTATGTATGTAGATGTAGTAGATGCAGTAGATGCACAGCTTAGCATCGATGTAAAGATCAACGACACGTGGGGGAATCAGGATGATGTCAGTTACATTGTTTGAAACTGATGTATTTTATTTTCACATGCAAAGAATCGTAAGTAAACCCTTCCAGCTTACAGTGCATTAAAGAGCAGTGATATTGATCACGCTTACAGTAATATGTTTAAGTAATACAGAGCTTATTTTAACATATAAAGTATTTTACTGGGTAATCTAATCCCATGGACAACCTTTTTTGAACTCGTTGGGTTGGGTTGCCGAAAGCAAGTAAACAAACAGTGAGTGACATTTTTGATGATAAAACTTTCCGCATACTTACAACTTTTACCTTTAACTGGTTCCTTTTGTAACGCCTTGCTTCTGTCTGTTGTAATCCTTTGTTTTTTTTTTTGTTTGTTTTTTCTTTTCAAATGAAGGAATTCCGTGGAAGTGTCTGGTTATAGACATAAAAGCTTCAGCTTTCTGCCATGTAGTTCTGCCTGGAGATCACGCAGATAGCGAGTCAGATTAAAGTGGTTTTTACATACTACTGAACTGCGTCTGAAAGGAAATATTTTCAGAGTATGTCATGTTTTATGCAACTTCTGTGCTTGTTGTTTGTGTTTTGCATTTTCCTGGCGAAACAGTTCAGCGCCGGTCGATAATGTGTTCTCTTAGAATGGTGTCTGCTGCACCAAATAATGAGCTTGCGTCAGTACCAGGGCTAAAACAGCCAATGAAGACGGCAACACAACATGTCGCTGTACATGCTTAATAGTAGTAGTGACAAGAGCAAGGACTGACGGTGTGTTACAAAATCGCTGGTGTCATATGTGATTGTTTTAAAGAGCAAGTAATACAAATTCATCACAGTTATTATTATTATTGTGGATGATTATATAGCAGAAATTTCATACACATCGTATGCTGAATGCGCATGAGACCCCAGCGCTTCCGGCACCCGTCGCCACTGTACGCATCAGTTGTTGCGTTGTTCTATCCTTTTGATGCTGAGCGCCAAGCAGGAAGCAACAACTCCCAAATTTTAACATCTTCGATAACATTAACGATTCGAACTCCGACCTTCTGGAGGATAAAGCGGACGCGCTACCAACTGAGCTAAATCCCCAGTTACCCTTTAATGACAGTGATGGCTCAGTGGTTAAGGGTCTGGGTTGGTGATCAGAAGCTTGAGCCCCAGTACCACCAGGCTGCCTCTGTTGGGCCCTTGAGCAGAGTCCTCAACAGCTCAGTTATAGAAATGAAAGCTGCTCTGGATAAGGGTGTCTCCCAAAATCCATGAATGTAAATGTAGTGTGTTAACTTTATCCAATAACCAGTATTACTTGGAAGCCCCTCCTTCCTACTGATGAAGATCTAAATGGACTGCTGGTGCTATAAAGGTTTTTTCCCCACAATTATTTAAGACTTACAGTTGTACAACCAACCGGACTACATTTTGGAATGTAATGAATTTCTCATATATGGTTTGTTTCCTTATGGTTTCACCCAAAATCGGATGAGTTTCCCTTTTGGGCCTGGTTCCTCTTAAGGTTTCTTCCTCACATCTACTGAGGGAATTTTTCCTTGCCACTGTCACCATGGGTACCACTCATTAGGGATGTGTAGGGGTTATAGGAAATGTTTGAATTTGTTAATACTTTGTAAGCCCCTACTTTTACTGTGTAAAGCTGCTTTGCCAACAGTGTCAACTGTAAAATGCGCTGTATAAATTAAAAAAATGAATTGAGCCAAAATTAATTGTATTACCTAGAATAAATAAAGACACAGAGAATGATTTGTGCTTTCTATGCGAATAAACTATGCGAATCACAAGAAGAAAGAAGAAGAATGATTTGTGCTTTCGGTTCAGAGAAACTCAGAGAACAATTTCATATCAGTGTGAGAGCTCAGAGATGAAGGATTCTCACATTATGATGAAAAAGAAACTACTTTTATCCAGTTGAGGAATGTTCAGGTTATTCTGCTTTTAGATTTCTATCACGTGGTGTTTATAAGACACTCACATATCTTCAAGAAGTTTCATTACACGTGTAATGAGGAGGAGAACACTCGATTTGATTCATTATCTTCTGCTGCTGTTGGAACTCAGAAATTTCCCTGAGTGGAACCAGTAAAGTTTCATCCTCGATAATCTTCATCAAAGTAAGATCAACAGTTCATAAAAAGATTTTTATTTAATAAATTAATACTAAAATACCTGCGGTTAAACAAACAAACACTGCTAGGTGTGAATACTCTTCTGATGCGATCGTAATGAAGATAAGCTGAGGGTTTTTCTCCTCATCTTACCTTCAGACTTCTGAATTGCTTCTGAATTTAATTAAAAATTAAATCAGTTTTAAATCTCTCAGTGTACATTACCTTCTTTCTGAATGTGTTGTTGTTAAATTTCACTTTGTTTAACGATCTGAGGTATAAAAATATTCATTTTGGATAGAGAGCATATCTGAATGAAATCTATGTTTTTTTTGTCTGTATATATATATATATATATATATATATATATATATATATATATATATAATAATTATTATTATTATTATTATTATTATTATATAGCTATGATAAGAGTCAGCTGAGATGGGCACCAGCATCCCTGTAACCCTAATTAGGATCACGTGTTTCAGAAAATAAATGCATGAATCAATGATCTCATTTAAAAATACAGTACAGTACAATTAAAATACCAAGAATTGTCAGCTGATTGTTTTCTTTAATGAGAAGACGAAACCTAACTTTAAACTGGATAAACCGGTCAGAATTATCCAAGAATGTTTCATCAGACTTCTAATTCAACCAAAACCAAAATCACCAGCGATCCCTTGACCTTTCTACCTGAAAAATCCTTGTCTTTTCTGTTTCTCACAGAACCTGAACAAAACATCATGGCCGCCACAACTGTTGTGATCCAGCAGCAGCCGAAGGTGGTGCCAAGGGTCATGAAGTGGACATCAGGACTGTGCCACTGCTGCGAAGATATGAGCTCATGTAAGTGGAAATCCTTAAATACAGCCAAATCTAGACATCTGATGCTGCCTTTGTAATAGACATCTTCCTACTGGCCCAGAGCAGGGCAACAGGAACCTTTGACCTTCTGAAGTGAAATGTAGTTGTGTCTCTGAGTCCATATGGGGAAATGTAAGAGTGTCTAAATCTGGACATATACATATCATCCAACCAGGCATGTATTGTCAGCAGTGCTTATCCATCAGGGTTACAGGGAAGCTGGAGCCAATCCCAGCTAACCTTAAGGGAGAGGGGTTGGGGTTACACCCTAAACAGGTCACCAGTCCAATACAGGGTTAACACAGACACAAACAGCCACTCACATTCACATGGGATTTTGAGTAGACTGTTGATTAAATAATAGAAATGTTTGGTTTGTTGGAGCAGACCAGAGTAACCCAGAGAAAATCCGTCCAAGCAGAGGAAGAACCTTTGGAGTGGTGACTGGTTCATGGTATAACCCCTGGAATTGACTCCAGATTTCCAATTTTCCTGACATATAAGTGGTACAGGTGATAGATGGGTCAATGTATATGTTCTGAAAATGGGAAGCATACCATAAAATGTTTCCAGGCTCGATGGCCATTTAATGATTGATGAATAACATCTGTCTTTCTTTCAGGCTGTTTTGCTTTCTGGTGTTTTCCATGCTTCGCCTGTAAAACTTCAAAAGATTTCGGTGAGAGCTTGTGCCTCCCTCTTGTGGATATTTGTGGCCCTGCGCTCATGGCCACCACTGGCATTGGGATCTGTGTCCCTCCTGTCGCTCTGTCCATGAGGGTGGCTATACGGCACAAGCACCAAATCCCGGTGAGTGCCATTGCTCATCATCACAAAAGTACAACAAGTGAAAGAGAAATTAGAAAGAAAGAGCATGTAAACTATGGATAAATACAGGTCAGACAGATATCAGTTCTGTAAAAGAAAAACGATGTTTCCAATCTTCAGATTTTTTTCAGTGATGCTGTGAGAGACTGTGATGCCAAACTGATAATTCAACTATTAATCATGAACAGATGTGCTGAGTAAGTCAGAAACATGGCTGACGAATTATTAGGAGAAGAATTTAATTTCCCCTCCTTGAATCGCCGCCATATCATGGTGGAGGGGTTTGTGTGTCCTAATGATCCTAGGAGCTATATTGTTTGCAGGCATTATGTCCCGGGAAGGGTCACCCAAGGCAAACAGATCCTAGGTGAGGGTTGAGACGAAGCGTGGTTCAAAGATTCCTATGATCTTAAGAAAGAAGAAACTTAAACTTTAAGAAAGAGAAACTTAAAAGGACACGGTTTCCCTTGCCCGGACGTGGGTCACTGGGCCCCTCCCCAAGCCAGGCCTGGAGGAGTGGCTTGAAGGCAAGCGACTGATGGTCAAGCTTTTGCTCGTAGCCCAACCGAAAAGGAGACATAGGTCCACCCTCTCATGGATCCACCACCTGTGGGAGGAGCTATAGTGGTCAGGTGCTGTGTAAGTTGGGTGGCAACCGAAGGCATGGGTTCTGGCAGACCAATCATTGGTGACTGACTCTGACTCTTGGGACACAGATTGTCACCTCTTTGGTGGGGAAGGAGGCTGAGATGGTGTGTGAGGTGGAGAGATACCGACAAGATGTAGTTGTACTCATCTCATCGCATACCTTGGTCTTAGGAACCACCCATCTCTAGAGGAGAGAGGGCCGGCGCTGTCAGCCAATCACCACCTAGTGGTGAGCTGGCTCTGATGGTAGGGGAGGCCACCCTTCAGACCTAGCAGGCCCAAGCTTGTAGTCAGGGTCTCCTGGGAATGTTTGGAGGAGACTCCTATCAGAGGGGCCATTAACTCCCATCTCTTGGCAGAGCAAAAACCACATCCCAAAAGAAGCAAAATAACATGGAATCCAAATGGGCCATGTTTCCTGACTAAACATTTGAGGTGGCAGCCCATAGCTGTGGCCGGAAAGTCACCAGTGCGTGTTGTGGCTGTAACCCCCAAACCTGGTCGTGGACACCTTCAGTGAAGAGGGCCATCCAGCTGCAAAAGGAGGCCTATTGGGTCTTATTAGTCTGTGGGACGCCCAAGGCAGCAGACAGGTACCGGCAGGCCAAACATGCTGCAGCCCAAGCTATAACCGGTGCAAAATCTCAGACATGGGAGTTCGGTGATGCTCTGGATAATGATCAGGACTCAATGATGAGATGGAGAGGCTTCTAGTATTGTGAATCAAGTCCATCTCATCATTGAGTCCTGATCACTTTCCAGAGCATCACCGAACTCCCATGCCTGAGATTTTGCACCGGTTATGAGTTATACCGGTGCTATACTTAAATTCAGACACAGTGTATTGTTTATTGACTTATTGTTTATTCTTGTTTTATTATTATTTATTGTTAACAGTATTATTAATGCTACTGCACATGTGCTACTATTGTGAAATGTTTATTGTTACATGTTTATCTTTAATATATTATGTCAAAAATACATGTTTTTGTCAGGTTATATGAGTTTGGGAGGGGTTGGAACAGATTAATTGGTTTTCTATTGTTTCCGTTGGGAATTTTTGTTTCATCTAACGAACGCTTCGACTTACGAGCTCGCCCTCGGAATGGATTAATTTTGTAAGTCGAGGTACCAGTTGTTCCAAAGAGAGAGAGAGAGAGAGAGCCAAGTAAAGTAAGTCTGTTGGGTTTTTACACCCGAGCCTCGTGGCTCATCAGGCCGGTACTTATCCCCGGTTTCCATAGCGTGAAGCGACCAGAAGTTCAACTCCCCCTGGATGGGACGCTAGTCCATCGCAGGTTACCTTCCCAGTATATTTTTACTGGTACCCATTTATACTGCTGGGTGAACAGAGGCACACTTGTGGTTGAGACCTTGCCCAGGGGTCTTAGCACAGTGAGGGTCTCAGTGGGATTCAAACTCACAACCTTCCGATCATGAGCGCAGCACCCTAACCACTAAGCCACTGGCCCCATGAGTGAGCCAAGTACTGTACTGTATTTAACCTGTTGTTGAGACCTAAATCTATTTGTAAAGGCACATCATGGGGACTTGCTTTTATTAAATGAAAAACGAAGTCACCATTATAAAAAAATAAATAAATAATTCAATTTTAAGATGATCACTTCGAGCTAGGGTTACAGTAAGGTTGCAGTAAGGCAGGTGTTGATATCCAGGAAATTAATATGACTGTGCATTGTCTGCTGAATTTATGGAAACCAGACTCTGTGTGTGTGTGTGTGTGTGTGTGTGTGTGTGTGTGTGTGTGTGTGTGTGTGTGTGTGTGTGTGCTTGTGTGTGTTTTAGGGAGGTCTGTGTGAAGACATCCTGATCTCGTGTTTCTGCGTATGGTGCTCATGGTGTCAGATGCACCGGGAGATCAAGCACCGTAAACGGGCAGAGGCGACGATGGTCCAGTCTCAGCCCTTAGCCATTAGCACAGTCACCACCACCTCCGCTGCTGTGCCCATCGTAACCTACAGAGTGTGACCCTGAGGAAGAATCCTCTGTTCTGCCTTTACATTTTATAGCAACAGAAACAAGCCATTAATTATCATTAAAGATCATATAGAATCGGAAACAAGCTTCCATTGAAGTCAAAGAAAAATACAATAAAGTCATGTACTCTAAATAACAAACATGAGGAAATATATCATATATTAATTTTTGTTAAGTTTCTGAAATAGTTTATTTTTTTGGTTATTGAAGAAAGTGAAAGTAATATACAGTATATATACAGTGGTACCTCACCTTATGAAATTAATCCGTTCCAGCATCTTTTTCATAACCTGCATTTTTCGTAAGTTGAACCGCATTTTACATGTAAAACGCATGATTCATTCCAAGGCTCCCAATAAAACCCCATAAACCCTTTAAAAATGATAAAAGTACACCAATTTTGTATGAAATACGTGTTAAACGTAAAATAAAATTATTTACCTTTTTTTTTAAATCTCTCGAACCACCCATGCGATGCTTTAAAGTCTGGGGGTTGCTGGCCGTAAGAACCCTCATCCCCACCCCCAACCCCACTCTCACCCTCCTTCACAAGGTCCTTAAATATGGCGGTTGCTTTTTCCAAAATAATCGCCTCCGTCACTGTTTCTGCACTTTTAAGGCCTCCTTCTGCTTCAATATCGTCCTGGTTGAAGCGGGGTTTCGGCCAAACTCCTTTACGATTTCACTCAACCGAATCCCACTTTCATATGTTTTTATCATCTTCTGTTTTACTTTTATTGATAACGGAGCCTGCTTCTTCTTTTCAGTCTCACCAGGAATCACTTTCTTGGGGCTCATGATTTAAAACGAAAAATAACACTGCAATGAAAACACTCAAAAAACTCACGAAACAACAGTACAACTCTCCTTCACATGTGTGTCGAACAATGGGTCAAAGGCACACGAAAAGCATTATGGGTACAGCACTGTATTATGGAGATTCAGCTTCCTCCTCGCCAATGGCCGGCGGGGCGGGGTGTTGGGAGACAACCAATGGGAAAGCAACTTGCGCAATGTTTGAATGGCGCGTTTGAATTTTTAAGATGGCGCTTTCATAACGTGAACTTGATTTGTATCCAGAGATAAAAATTTTAGGAAAATGCGTTTCGTAACCTGAATTTTTCGTTTGGTGAGATTTTCGTATCCCACTCTCCACAAGGCTGTCACTGTCCATCCAGTGCAGCTAACTGGGTTATCAAAGGCCAGACATGTCTCTCACTGTCTATGATGAGAGGTTCATGTAAAAGAACCATTGCTAACTTTCGTAAAGAGTAGCTGCATAGCCGTCAGCGTGTTTCTGGTTCTTGCTAACACGTGTCAGGAAGGGCATCCGACGTAAAAACCTATACCAAATCAAACATGCAAATCATTAATATGACTTCCATTAAGATGGAGGCAGATGATTCGCTGTGGCGACCACCGAAGTGGAACAGCCGAAAGGAAAAGAAGAAGATGGCGTTATAAAAAAGTTCCTCCTTTGTTTTTCCTTACATTTACAGCATTTGGATGCTACTCGTATCCAGAATGACTTACAATTATCCCTTTTATATAGTTGAGCAATTGAGGGTCAAGGCCCTTGCTCAATGGCCCAACAGTGGTGATAGTGGAGAATGAACTGCTGACCTTTGGATTAGTAACCCATGGCCTTATCCACTAAGCCACCACATGCCCTTCTTCCAGTCTGTCTTTCCTTTTCCCTGTCTCTCTTCTTCTCCCTGTCTGTCTCTCTCTCCCCCCCCTCCTCTCCCTCTCTGTCTGTCTTCTTCTCCTTGTCTGTCTCTCCCCTTCTCCCTGTCTGTTTATTACTCTCTGTCTCTCCTCCTCCATGTCTGCCTGCCTGTCTCTCTTTCCTCCTCCCTCCCATATGTTTGTCTTCTCATCCTCTCTGTCTGTCTCCTTCTCTATTTCTTTTCCTTCCTCTCCAACTTGTGTATCTCCTTTCCATGTCTGTCTCTCCTCCTCCCTGTCTGTCTCTCTGAAGTCCAGGTTGGCTGTATGGTGATGATTATGTTCTTCCTGAACATCCGTTTCCTGTAGTCATTTAACTTCCTGTTAATCGCCTTTTTTGCATAAACGTCAGGAAAGCGTGTGATTACCGAAGAAAGACAGACAGTGGTCCTGATCAGTTCAGTAAACAGGATGATGCAATCAGGAACAGATCCGTGATCATGGAATAACTCTACCATTAACTCATTTATTCCCGTCTTTTGTCGTTCAGTAATGTCGTCCTGAATGTCACTTCTGTGTCTCTTGCAGATTTGTCTGTTATTCAGACGCATATGAATACACCGAGCAATATCACACTATCAAATAAAAATCAAATAAAAAAACCCTCAATATGATGACTTCAAAGTAAATATTTTGGAGGAGAAGAAAATTCTGTGGTCAGCAATATTTTCTAATAAGAGGAGATGTAATGTGAAGTGTGACCAGTAGGTGGAGCAACACACACACACACACACACGCGCGCACACACACACACACACACACACACTTATCTCAAACACAATAAAGAAGTGCAAAAATTAAAGAGTTTTTAGTTCTTAAAAAAGACTTTTAAAAGCTTTCCAGTTTATAGAAATCTGAGAGAAAATCCGACAGATTGATTAAGAGATTATTTGACCATCTGATGAAGAGATAGACAGGTGGGTGGTAGAGAATGGTCGAGATACACATTGATGAAATAACAGAGAACTCGTAAATGGATACATCAAAAGATTAATAAATGGATGGAAAACTGAATCCATCAACTGAGAGATGAACAAATAGACAAAGAAATGGACGGCAAGATGGAGGGAGAGCTGAACACTCATAGGATGACTATAATGAGTCAATGTGGATGGAGTGAATGGCTGAGGAATGGCTGTATGGACAGATTGATGAAAAGGTGAACAAGGAGCTGGATGGATAGACAAAGATATTGGGGATTCACAAGGGGATGCAGGCATGATAGAGAGATGGATTAACCGATGAAGAAATAGAGTTGTGGAGAAACTGTCAGAGACTAGGAGAGAGAGAGAGAGAGAACAAACAGATTGATGGATGAAAAGATGGAAGGATGAATGGATAGATGTATGGAAGGATGGATGAAAGCATGGATGGATGAATGGATTTATGCATGGACAAAGATGGCTAAAGAGGAAAGATAGACAGAGAGGTGGATAAATATAATAGAAAAAAGAAGGACTAATTGAAAGATGGACAGGGAAGAAAGGGATGGGAAATGGGTATATGAAGAGAAAGATGAAAAATAAATACCTGACTGGACAGAAAGGTGGTCAGAAACTGTGAGGTAAATGTATAGACAGGGACAAATGGCTGGACATATGGATGAAAGTTATAGTCTTCAGGGAAGGATGGACAGAGAGCTTGGTGTGTAGACAGAGAAGTGGATGGAGACTGGAAGATGGATTGGTGGATGGAAAGAGGCCCAGAGAAATTGAAAAAGACACAGATTGGTGGATTGACAGCAAGACTTTTCAGGGAGACAGAGACAAACCATTGGAGATTATGAACAGAGAGATAAACTGTAAGAAAGACAGATGGAAGGAGGGATGGAATGCACAAAGAGTACGTCCAACAGCTGAATGAAAGTAAATGCTGAATATAAAAGACAGACGGAGATGGACAAAGACTGAATGATGGACAGATGGATGAAGATGAATTGCATGACTGAAAGATGGACTTAGACAGCAAGAGAGAGAGAGAGAGAGAGAGAGAGAGAGAGAGAGAGAGAGAGAGAGAGAGAAAATGCTAGCAGAAGACAGAAGACCGAAAGCTGATTGAGAGAGCATTAGGCACTAATGTAGGCTTCTAATGACTCATTATCTCATTATCAATCTTTCTCTCACTCATCTCTCTCTATCTCTCTCTGTCTCTCCCTCTCTCTCAAACCTCCCAATCGACCAGCGATGATGGGAATAGCAATTAGGACGTTGGGTTTCCAAATGGTTATTTTAATTAGCTTTCCTTAAGAGAGACAAGAAGAAGAAGAGTAAGCTAGAATGTGCACGCGAGAGAGAGAGAGAGAGAGAGAGAGAGAAAGAGAGAGAGAGAGAGAGACTGATGTCCTTAATAAGTGTCTGAGATGAGAGCATGTCATTAGACCTTCCATGGATTGATGACTGTACATTCCTGCAGGTCACATGCACTTATTATGCCGGCCCACTCTGAGTTAATACAACTCGCCGATTTGTGTTAAACACAAAGAAATTAAAACTAAAAACCAATTACTGCCTTTTTTCCTCCACTTGTTACCCAGCATCTGAGACAAAAGAGACAATGGACCTGAGATACCGACCAACGTTTATCTCCGGAGCTTTTTAAATAGCTTCTGATTCCTTAATCACTGCATCACCGTATACACATCATGCTAACTGCCACTAGCACGGCTATGGCTTACCACTGCTACTTAGCAGCGAACTAATCATCACTGCAACATCGCACACATTATTGTGTCCTCACAAGTCATTTCATTTTAATCAGAATTTTATGTTTATGCTAGCAGAACATGAGAGGCCTTCAGAGCACTGAGATAAAATAATGTTTGCAAACGTCACAACAATATTTCTGCAACATATGTATTTAAATAAAAGTGGGGCAGTGGAGGCCGAGTGGTACAGGGCGCTGGATCGCTGATCCCTGGGTTGGGGGTTCGAGTCCCCACTCTCCACAAGGTTGTCACTGTCCCTCCAGTGCGGCTAACTGGGTTATCAAAGGCGGGCCATGTCTCTCACTGTCTATGGTGAGAGGTTCGTGTAAAAGAACCATTGCTGACTTTCGTAAAGAGTAGCTGCAAAGCCGTCAGCGTGTTTCTGTCCCTTGCTAAAAAAGGGTTGTGACAGGAAGGGCATCCGACATAAAAACCTCTGCCAAATCAAACATGCGAATCAGATGATTCGCTGTGGCGACTCCTGAGTAAAAGGGAAAAAGCCGAAAGGAAGACAGACAATGTAGTACTGTATTAATACCACAAAGGAAATTATTGCATTTAACTCATCCAAAGCGAACACATACACATAAGCAGTGCAATGGCGCTGGATCGCTGATTCAAAGGTTGGGGGTTCAAGTCCCACTCTCCACAAGGTTGTCACTGCCCCCAACCCCCCCAGTACAGTTAACTGGGTTATCAAAGGCGGGCCATGTCTCTCACTGTCTATGGTGAGAGGCATGTAAAAGAACCATTGCTGACTTTCGTAAAGAGTAGCTGCAAAGTCGTCAGCGTGTTTCTGTCCCTTGCTAAAAAGGGTTGTGACAGGAAGGACATCCGACGTAAAAACCTCTACCAAATCAAACGTGCGAATCAGATGATTCGCTGTGGCGACTCCCGAGTAAAAGGGAAAAAGCCGAAAGGAAGACAGACAGCACACACACTCAGAACAGTGGGCTGTCACACATAGGGAGGGAATCTGGAGAGCAGTTGGGGGTTAGGTGCCTTGCTCAACGGAACTTCAGTCATGAAGGTGGAGGAAGGAAAGGTGCAGCTTATGCCCCCATCGCCACACATTTTTCCTGATGGTTTGGGAATCGGATCAGTGGCTTGTCTGTTAAAAAGCCGCTTCTCTAACCATTAGGCTACTGCTGCGCCAGTTCACTTAGTGCTGGTTGATGCAGGCTTTTTGGTTTTTTTGTTCATTCGTACTAAGGACAAAACAAACGTACATTTTAAAGAACAAATTTATAAGACGTGAAACACTTTAAAGAACTCTGATAGTGTACAAATTTACAAGCAGCGTGACACTTATTACGAGTTCTGAAATAAATTTACAAGCGACTGAATTCTATTGGAAAGGGAACGTACCTAATGCCAGGAGAGATACATGAGGAGTCACTCAGTTTGTTCTGGCGGGAGCACTTGAATTAGTTCCATATAGTTTCAATAGATTGCGATGAAAGACTGAAGGATGTTTTGTCCATTTTGTGGGACTCACATAGGCAAATTGTACCAAATTGAACCAAAGAGACGATTCATGGACGTGGTGAAGGAGGACATGAAGGCAGTTGGTGTAAGAGAAAAAGATGCAGATGATAGGATGAGATGGAGGCAGATGATTCGCTGTGGCGACCCCTGAA
>CM045743.1:31618939-31631439 GCA_024760905.1 Plotosus lineatus | reverse complement strand
ACTTCTCCTCCATCATCCTGTGCACTCATTTGTCCTTTGTTTTTTGTTTTTGTTTTGTTTTTTTAAAGACCTCGCTGTTTAAACCTAAACGCTTTACGCTTGTGCTAGATTAATCCACCATTTATCAGCGTTACAGCTATTCAACCGCCACAGGGAATAAGCGCTACCAGTTGTAGGCCCATGAGGTAGGTCTAGAACACCTGCAGGTTGGTGCAGTGACACTGTGTGGCTGTTTGTTGGAATTATTACGTAGAACAATGACACTATGTCACTGACCCTGATCAAGCAGGTCAACACAAACAAGGCACTGCCTGCATGGAAACTACCAGGAAATGTTCAGTTCATTTCTGTACCCGCTTAATCCTAACTTGGGTCGCGGGGAGGCTGGCACCCATCCCAGCCAACTTCGGGCGAGGGCAGAGTACACCCTGGACAGCTCGCCAAGCCATCGCAGGGCGGAAACACGCTGACGGCTTTGTAGCCTACTCTTGTCGAAAGTCAGCAATGGTTCTTTTACATGCCTCACACCATAGACAGTGAGAGACATGGCCGGCCTTTGATAACCCAGTTAGCTCCACTGGGGGGGGGGCAGTGACAACCTTGTGCAGAGTGGGACTCGAACCCCCAACTTTTTGGATCAGCGATCCAGTGCCTTATACCACTAGACCACTGCCCCCGTACCAGGAAATGTAGGAATTATAAGAGCGCCACCTGCAGTATTGGAGCACTCACATGCACCCAGACTGGATAAGTAGTAAGTTGGTGAAGGTGGTTTTTATCTCAGTAGTAAATACTGACAAGTGGCAATTTTACTGTTTCATGGGGTGTCCAGAGGGTGGCCATAGACTAATACCTCTTTAGCAGTGTTCAAACTAGATGAATCCCTTTAGTTTACGCTTGTATTTACTGTCTCTCCGCTGGGTAAATGACCCTCACTCACTTAACCAATTTTGCCCATCTTGAATAGCCAAGCAGAGGTCCAGGCCACACCAATTACTTTGATCGTTTTATTTTCTTTTCAATTTTCAATTCAACATTTTCTGCATCGTACATTTAGAGACCATAAGCTTTATCACCCAAGCATACCTTTGCGCTAATAAAGCTAATGTGAAATTTTGACGTAGTCATCATAATTACCCCGAAACTCATAACAGTAAAATAAAATACTAATAATTGTTTTAGAAGGGTAATAAACTTAAAGCTTTAAAGCTTTGATGCTGGTAAAATATTAAATTCAGCAAAGGTAAAACTGTAAATACAGTGTTTTAACAATTTAAAAGCTGTCACATCATGAAGTCAGAAAAATGATCGCAGTTAATAAAGCTAATGCTAATCCATGGAAGTATTGTGTATGGTAGCCAGTTATGCTCATCCAGAGAAATCTAAACACATTCATGATTCAGGATTCAGGATTTTTAATAGCCATTTGTATTTTTTACACACAGGAATTTTTGTGCGGTTGTTCAAGGAGTCAAATTACAAACAGAAAAGAAGGCTCAAATCAACAACACAAACTACTATAAAATGTAGTGCAGTTGGCCCTATTCTTATGAAATTAATCCGTTCCAGCGCCTTTTTTTCGTTCCCTGGATTTTTCGTAAGTAGAGGTGCATTTTACATTTGATTCGTTCCAAGGCTCCCAATACTACCCCATAAACGCTTTAAAAATTATAAAAGTACACCAATTTTGTATGAAATATGTGTTAAAGGTAAAAGAAAATTATTTATTAAACCATTTAAACATTTTGTTAACATATTAAACCATTTTATTAACATATTTATTAGTGGTGGTCTAGTGGTATAGGGCGCTGGATCGCTGATCCAAAGGTTGGGGGTTCGAGTCCCACTTTCCACAAGGTTGTCACTGTCCCTCCCAGTGCGGATAACTGGGTTATCAAAGGCGGGCCATGTCTCTCACTGTCTATGGTGTGAGGCATGTAAAAGAACCATTGCTGACATTCGTAAACAGTAGCTGCAAAGTCGTCAGCGTGTTTCTGTCCCTTGCCAAAAGGGTTGTGACAGGAAGGGCATCCGACGTAAAAAAACCTCTGCCAAATCAAAACGTGCGAATCAGATGATTCGCTGTGGCGATTCCCGAGTAAAAGGGAAAAAGCCGAAAGGAAGACAGACAGACATTTATTAATTAATCCATTATTAAACATTTTTATTAACCAATTTTTTTATTAACCAAACCAAAGAATATTAAACATTAATAATTTTAATCTCGGCCGACACCAGAGCTTTTGGGGTGAAACTCGGCTTGTCCGGACCTCCGATTTGTCCAGCAGGCAAGTGCGCTTTGTACTTGTTTCGTACTCAACACTCACTTCTTTGCTTGAGGTATCGGAGATCCGGATGAGCTGCGCCCCGTCTCAAAAGCTCTGGTGTCGCGACCGATACCGGATCCCCGAGACGGGGCGCAGCTCATCCGGATCTCCGATCCCTCAAGCAAACAAGTGAATTTTCAGTCCGATCTGTCAAGCAGGTAAGTGCGCATTGAATACTTGTTTAGTACTTAACATTCACTTGTTTGCTTGAGGGATCTGAGGTCCAGATGAGCCGCGTTTTGCCCGCATTCGGCGGAGTGCGCCACATTTATTAAACATTTACTGAATTAAACAACTTAAAAAACGAAAAATAACGCTGCAATGAGAACTCTCAAAAAAAAACTCACGAAACTCACAAACCAACAGTACAACTCTCTTTTACACGTGTGACAAACAAGCATTATGGGTACAGTACTATAGAGATTCAGCTCCCTCCTGGACAATGGGAGGCCAGTGGAGTGGGATGTTGGGAGATAGCCAATGAGAGAGCAACTCGCGCATTGTTTGAATGATTGAATGGTGCGTTTGGCGCTTTTTGTAAGAAGAACTTGTTTTGTATACAGAGGAAAAAAATTTAGAAAAATGTTTTTCGTATACTGGATTTTTCGCATTCTGGGGATTTCGTAAGAAGAGGGCCGACTATACTTTCCTTTCGGCTTTTTTCCCTTTTTCAGCGGTCACCAATGCAAATCATCTGATTCGCACGTTTGATTTGGCAGAGGTTTTTATGTCGGATGCCCTTCCTGTCACAACCCTTTTAGCAAGGGACAGAAACACACTGACGGCTTTGCAGCTACTCTTTACGAAAGTCAGCAATGGTTCTTTTACATGCCTCTCACCATTGATAGAGAGAGACATGGCCCACCTTTGATAACCCAGCTAGCTGCACTGGGGGGACAGTGGCAACCCTGTGGAGAGTGGGACTTGAACCCCCAACCTTAAGATCAGTGTTCCAGCACCCTATACCACTCGACCACCACTGCCCACAAACTGCTATAAAATGTCTGTCTTCCTTTCTGCTTTTTCCCTTTTACTCGGGAGTCGCCACAGCGAATCATCTGACTCACACGTTTTGATTTGGCAGAGGTTTTTACGTCGGATGCCCTTCCTGTCACAACGCTTTTTAGCAAGGGACAGAAACACACTGACGGCTTTGCAGCTACTCTTTACGAAAGTCAGCAATGGTTCTTTTACATGCCTCTCACCATTGATAGAGAGAGACATGGCCCACCTTTGATAACCCAGCTAGCTGCACTGGGGGGACAGTGGCAACCCTGTGGAGAGTGGGACTTGAACCCCCAACCTTAAGATCAGTGTTCCAGCACCCTATACCACTCGACCACCACTGCCCACAAACTGCTATAAAATGTCTGTCTTCCTTTCGGCTTTTTCCCTTTTACTCGGGAGTCGCCACAGCGAATCATCTGACTCACACGTTTTGATTTGGCAGAGGTTTTTACGTCGGATGCCCTTCCTGTCACAACGCTTTTTAGCAAGGGACAGAAACACGCTGACGGCTTTGCAGCTACTCTTTATGAAAGTCAGCAATGGTTCTTTTACATGCCTCTCACCATAGACAGTGAGAGACATGGCCCGCCTTTGATAACCCAGTTAGCTGCACTGGGGGGGAAAATGACAACCTTGTGGAGAGTGGGACTCAAACCCCCAACCTTTGGATCAGCGATCCAGCACCCTATGCCACTAGACCACCACTGCCCCCTCACAAACTGCTATAAAATAACTGCATAAAAATTCTATATCTGAAAAGACCTCACACAGACCCAGCAAACATAACCTGAAGCTCAGGACAAAAAATGTGTAAGTTCATGAGGGGCCGTTGATCAGATGCAACGCAGCAAGTTACGATAGGGGGCGTTGGAGTGCATCGGTGGGGGGCGTGCCCTCCTGCAGGTGGATGTTTTGGGGTCACACTGCTCTGAGACAGCTGGTCCTCACACCAATCAGCTCAGCACAGCTAGAATCAATTAGCACTGGGGGGGGTGGAGGGTGGAGGGGCATGAGATGGGAACACGTGTGTGGGGGTGGTGGTAGTTTTGTTTCGGTTGAAGTCATGGAAAGGGGGCCCAATCTGGGTGCACACCTGGCCCATTTCAGTGTCCTCTGAGTCTCCTCGTCAGTCTCTTTTTTCATCATTCATCTTCCATTGTGTCTTGAATTTATTAATGCTCTCTATTCAATCGTCTCCGCCCTTTTCCCCCCGCTTTCATCTCTCTCTGTCTCTCTCTCTTTATTTCTCTCTATTTTAAAGATGTGTGTTAATAACTTTTAAATAGTCTGGCATCACAGGGCCGGAGGGCCACTCACTCGTTTCTATTATTGCTCTGCTGTTCTCAACACCCCCTTCTTTCTTCTATTTTCTTTCACACTATCCCCTTTTCTTTTCTCGCTCCATCTTCATGTACTCTGTCCATCTCTCCAACCGCAATACTGAGCAGATGAATAATTTAGTCTCAGACAGCAGTAGGGGTAGCTCTTGCTTTCATTTTTATCTTCTATATATCCTCTTCTTCCCCCCCCCCTCTCTCTCTCTCAGTGTGAATGATATCCTAGTGTATATCCATATTTATAAAGACCTGTGAAATGGCTCATCACACATTCCACTTTATGGCGCTGTTTAACTCAAACAGAAACATTGCATTAAAGCAAATCGCCCTTCTTGTAAAACACACACAGGGTGATGAATATTTATGGGGCGCTCACCCCCGACTCTGTATATTGTCGTGTTCCTGTGAGGGACAATGCTTGTGATTAAGAGCATAACCTCGTCAAACCCTGGACAATAAAAACTCCCAGAGTGCAAAGTGCTGTGTGTGTGTGTGTGTGTGTGTGTGTGTGTGTGTGTGTGTGTGTGTGTGTGTGTGTGTAAATGTGTATATGTGGACATTGTTGCTCTCAAATCTACAGGGGGATATATTGCCTGCATCACTGTTTTTTTTTTATTTTTTTATTTTTTTTATAATCCTGTCCACTCCTGAACACCAAATCATTTAAAAATGAGCAACTCTAAAAAAATATTTTTGGTTTTGCTCCACCCACTCAGCACAATCACATTCTATCATTTATGCATTCATTCATTCATTAGCTGAGCCCTTTTCGGGTCACAGTGAGGCTGATATCTATTTCAGCCTGTCTTATTCAACTCAGAGCAAACCTGGGGTACACCCTGAATAGCTTGTCAGTTCATTTCAAGGCAACACACACACACACACACACACACACACAAAACCATTAACACTCAAATCTGGGGACAATTTGGAACACCAATTAGCCCACTGCGCATGTCTTTGGTCAGTGGAAGGAACCCAGTCTACCCATAGAAAACATGAAGAGAACATGAAAACTGAGACTCAAACCCACGACCTTTATGCTGTGTGGTGGATGTGTTAACCACTATGCCACTGTACCACTCTACTTATCATCTCCATTCAGACGATACATGAGTGGGCTCCATTTGTCACTTAGGTTATAGCAGCTATAAAAGCACTTTCGCTCTGAAGCCTCTGTTCTTTCTCTTCAGTTAAAAACAAAATCACAGCTTGTCGGGACACTGAGAAAGTCAGAACACAGAGAAAGTCCTCTGCCACTGGAGACTCCTTCTATACTTGTTAAATAAACATCTCTGTACTGGTCTGTCATTATGCTGTTGCTATAGAAACAATCATGCATTTTTAAAAACTCATCAAACAATCGTGTTGACAAAAAATCCACGATTTTCAGCTGCGTAGCTGTCAAAGAAAACTAATCAACACCTTTTGTCCAATCAAAACCCGAAAGGGTGTGGAGTTATTTGGACTGTGAACAACGATGACACAAAGGACATTCCAGCTGCGGATCATGCATCAAGCTGCAGAATTTATAAGTGGTGTACCAGGACATCCCTCTCTCTCTTTCGCAGAAGATTGCCTTTGAGAAACAGAAGTCCTTACAGAAATGACCAGCAGATGTCACCCTAGAGAGAGAGAGAGAGAGAGAGAGGGGGGGGGGTGTTCATAGAGACCCACATTGATAAAGAAATGGAGAGAGAAAGAGAAGAACAGAAAACCAGAGAGAGAGAGAGAGAGAGAGAGAGGTAGGACAGAAAATGGGGAGAGAACTGAGAGAGAATAAGAGACAGAGACAAGGAGTGAGAGACATGGAGGGACAAAAAAAAAGAAAAATAGCTTCAGATTGACAAAGAGAGAGAGAGAGAGAGAGAGAGAGCGAGAGAGAGAGAGAGAGAGAGAGAGAGAGAGAGAGTGAGAGAGAGAGAGAGAGAGAGAGAGAGAGAGAGAGGTCCTCTCCCACTCTTCGCCACTAATTGTGTTTTCGGAGCAGAATTGAGTTCCGGAGAGAAAGAGAGAAAGGCCAGAGGCTTTTCATAATTGTATCGACAGGAAAATGAATATGATGAATGGCGTTCATTCGGCACGTCCTGGATTTATTGTCTTTTCCTCAGGGCGTTAATCGCCATGAAAAAACAGAGAGAGAGAGAGAGAGAGAGAGAGAGAGAGAGAGAGAGAGATGCACTGTACACTTTCAATGCTCTCCAAAGTCACGGGCCGTGTCCATTATAAACTTTTCTCTTATACCATGTGTGTGTGTGTGTGTGTGTGCGTGTGTGTGTGTGTGTGTGTGTGTGTGTGTGTGTGTGTGTGTGTTTGCACGTGTTAAATACCCTGGTAAGCGTGAACTTCATTTCGAAACACACCGATTGGCATTTCCTAAAGCAGACGAATCTGTTTATAATGACAGAAGGATATTAACATCCAAACTTGGGTCATTGTGACTTATTTTTATTATATAGTTTCTTTGTTATAAAAAAGTAAAGATTTGAGACTTTGGACTCATTCTGAAACCTATAGCACGCTTCAAACCCCTACACACACACACACACACACACACACACACACACACACGCCTCAGTTAAATGCGGTTGTGGTGGATGCTGGGATTCCAGATGAATGCGATGCTCATAAAGTGCGGGTCTGAAAGCCATCCATCATGGAGATGTCTGAGAGCGAACAAGCACAAACTCTCTCTCTCTTTCTGTGTGTGTGTGCAGAAAAAGTGCACTGCATTCTTTTCTTCTGTCTTGAGTGTGTTTATTGGCATGATATTGGTATGTGATGTTTTTTATACGGTATTATTTTGTTCTGTTAAACTGCAGCACTTTTCTGATGAGGAATTAATTAAAGATCTTCTTTAGTATTTAATCATTCAGGGCTTGATATTAACAGATGTTCTAACCGTGGTCGAATGATAAGTTTGAATGTAATGGAGCGCACCGAAACATGCAGTGATGGTATCCAAGTGAGTTCCTGCACATTATGAGTAATCACATGTGCACATTCGTGTTATTTTCAACATATGTACGTTACATACATCTGCAATTTCAGCAACAAGCTACAGTTAAGGTTAAAATCTGTCGTTGCGCCGTGCTCAAGGCGCCAAGTTACTGATTATCAGGTCAGATCTAGCACTGGCAAGCTGCCCCTGTTGAGTCCTTGAGTAAGGCCCCACACCCTGAACTGCTCTATGGGTTTGTATCATAGCTGACCACATGGTGTTAACTGGTGGTAAGGTGCTGGATCATTAATCCCAAGGTTGGGGGTTCAAGCCCCACTCTCAACAGGTTGTCATTGTGTGGGGCCCCCCCCCCCCCGCCCCCAGTGCTGCGAACTTGTTTATCAAAGGCTGGCCATGTCTCTCACTGTCTATGATGAGAGGCATGTAAAAGAACCATTGCTGACTTTCGACAAGAGTACGTTGCACAGCCATCAACATGTTTCTGCCCTGCGATGTCCTGGTGAGTTGTCCAGGGTGTGCTCTGCCCTTGCCCAGAGTCGGCTGAGATGGGCGCCAATCTCGCCGTGACCTTAATTAAGATTAAGCGGTTCAGAAAAGTAAGGAATGAATGTAATGGATATGGATGGCATCACAGAAAGAATGTGCTGGGGTCAAATCCCGGCCTTGACGAAGGTGTGTTTGTGTGAGTTTCCTTTGGGGCACTACAGTTTCCTCCAACAGTCCAAAGAATTACACATTAGGCTAATTTGTGTTCCAATTTTCCCCTATGTGTGAATGGATGTGTTTCGTCTGTCTGTCTATCTATCTATCTATCTATCTATCTATCTATCTATCTATCTATCTATCTGTCTATCTATCTATCTGTCTGTCTGTCTGTCTGCCTGTCTGTCTGTCTGTCTGTCTATCTGTCTGTCTGTTTGCCTGTCTATCTGTCTGTCTGTTTGTCTGTATGTCTGTCTGTCGTCTGTCTGACTGATGATTTTAAAAGTATTTTAATATTTATTCTGAGTGACGACTCTGCTTTTATTCCTGACCATACAGGATAAAATATCTGTAATCCATCACTGTGGAAACACATACTGTATTACACACATTGCACTTAAAATTAAAAACACTGTAAGAAAGTATCATGATATCAAATCACATGAATAAAGTCAGATTGAGAGGAACAGGAGCGCGTCTTCTCCATGGCTTTACCCCCTGTGTCTGATTATTTCCTGATTATGTACCCATTTGAGCATCTTGACCTTTGACCTTTTTATAATGGAAAACATGCATAGGGCTACTACTACTACTAATAATCATGATTCATTCATTTTCTGAACCACTTAACCCTGATTGCGGTTGTGGGGAGGCTGGTGCCCATCTTGGCCAGCTCTGGGCTGGGGTGGAGTGCACTCTGGTCGGCTTGCCGGGCTGTGGTGGGGCTAGCACTCACACCTAGGGGAGCTTTGGAACAGCCAATTAACCTGCTGTGTATGTTTATGGACTGTTGGGGGGGGAAGCTGGAGTGCCCGGCGGAGACCCACGCGGGCATGGGGAGAGCATGCAGGCTCCACACAGAGATGCCCAGGCTGGAAGTCACGCCCAGACCTTCTTGCTGTGAGGTAGATGTGTTAACCACTACACCACCATGCACCACCACCACCTACTACTACTACTACTACTACTACTACTATGATTAATAATAATGATAATATAATAATTAATGTATACATTTTATATTAAACTACTGTATATATATATATATATATATATAATGTTCCTTAGTCTATATACATAATCTTTTTTCTTTTGACTTTAATATATTTTCATTTGAACACTAAAATATTGTATAATTAATTCCTTTCAAAGTAAGTTTGGCAGCATGTTGGTGTAATGGTTAGCACATCCGCCTCACAGCAAAAAGTCCTGGGGTTGATTCCCAGTTCGAGCGTCTCAGTGTGGAGGTTGCATGTTCTCTCTGTATTTGCAGGGTTTCCTCTGGGTATTTCAGTTTCCTCCCCACAGTCCAAAAACATGCACAGTAGTTTAATTGGCTGTTTAATCTCCCCTGGGTGTTAGAGTGAGGATGAATGGTTGTGTGAATGATCCATCGGAGTGCCGTGGTGTGGCGAGCTGTCACAGGGTGTACCTTGCCTTCGCACATAGTCGGCTGAGATGGGTTCCAGCCTCCCTGTGACTTTAATTAGGATTAAACAGTTTAGAAAATGAATGATGAATGAATACAAATTATGACTTATTTTGATCTTTAGTATTTATACTAGTACTTATACATAATAATAATAATAATAATAATAATAATAATAATAATAATAATAATAATAATGTAATAATTTGCTTTCTTTTAAAGTTTAAATTGTGAAGTTTAATAAAGAATGATAATTTTAGTTAAACAACGCTGAAACTATTTTTTATTTTACGAATACATTTTATTCATGTCTATATAATTCATTCTTTAACCTGTAAAGATTTCAAGTGAATCAATCTCATACATTTTGAGGAATTTACTTTTAAACAAAAAGACTGATGGCATTTACAGTAATTGACTTCATAGAACATATAATATTTACCTGTTTTACAAATATATTATTGCTGCAGCATAGTCGTCCAACAAAAAGTAATTTTGCTTCTGAGTTTAATTTCAGGTGATGGTCAAATTCTTTTTGTGGTTGCCATAATTTAATTTTGTTATTAATTGTTCAATGTCACTGTGACATCACCTAAAGTGAATTCTATACATATCTTGTGAGATTTCATCGAACTGCACCAGATGGCAAATATTAAAAGATCTGAAGCGCATATCCAACAAATGAGTGTTTTATTAAACAGGATTTACACAAAGTGCTGCTCACAAAAAAAAAAAAATCAGAAATTACAAAAAATAAATCTGTCATGAACATGAAAAAAAAAAGAAAATAAAATGTTAACAGCAGAGAGTATATTAAAGCATGATGAGAATTTTTAAAAATTAAGAGAAAATGAAAAGGAAAACCCTGAAGCATGCTCTACTGTCACAAAATAAATGATTTAAAAGGTGGTAATTATTTTTTGAAAAAAGTGTTTGGAGGGTGGAAGGACAGACAGGGACATTGTGAAAAGATAGAGAGTGCCTTTGGCAATACTGAGAGACAGAGAGATGGTGTGTGTGTGTGTGTGTGTGTGTGTGTGTGTGTGTGTGTGTGTGTGTGAGGGCAGGTGGGAGAGCAGGGGGAGGCTGGTGGATCAACAGCTTGCTCCACCCTGAGGGCACAGAGAGACGTCTCTGCCAACGAGAGGGGCAATGCACCCGCCTGGTGGCAGCTGGTGGCCCCCCCATAAACACTCATACACTCACACTCACACACACATACACACACACACACACACACACATACACACACAGCGGGAGGAGTGAGAAGGTCAAAAGGCCGTCGTTAGTAAGACAAAGAGAGTGCACGGCCACACGCCGGATAATCTGCTTTTATTGAGTGCCTCTGACAAGGCCGGCAGCAAAGAGGACATCGACACCGCACACGCATCCACACACACACACACACACACACACACACACACACACACACACACACACACTACGCGTCCCACACCCATGTGTCAGGAGGCTGGAAAGTAAGAGAGAGTGCCAAAAGGCATCCAAATATATCAGCTATTATACAATACACCATTACATAACAAAATGCACATATACGCTCTCTCTCTCACTCTCTCCCTTCCTCTCTATCTCTCGCTCTCTCTCTCTCGCACGCATACACACACACACACACACACACACACACACACACACACACACACACACACCCTTATAAATGCAAAATATTGAATGAAACTAATTTGTTATTGCAGATACTTGTAGATCACAGCAGACTGTACCCATCTTAGCCGACTCTGGGTGAGGGTGCAATACACCCTGAACAGCTTGCCAGACCATTGCAAGGCCAACACACATACAAGCACTCATACACTCACCCCTAGGGGTGATTTGGAAAAGCCAATTAGCCTACTGTGCATGCTTTTAGACTGTCGAAAGAAACTGCAGTGCCTGGAGGAAATTCACGCAAGCACAATCAGAACGTCCAAACTACACACAGAAATGTCCTGAGCCCAGAAATGTCCTGAGCCCAGAAATGCCTTGAGCCCAGAAATTGAAACGTGGGATTTTCTTGCTGTCCGGCGGATGTGCTAACCACCATGCTACCCATCTGGACCACTTAATCCTAATTAGGGCTTAATCCTAGATGGGCTGGGACCCATCTCAGCCAACACCATGCAAGGGCAGAGTATACCTTAGACAGATCGCCAGGTCATCAAAGGGCAGAAACTGATGGCTATGCTGCCTACTCTGATCAAAAGCCAGCAATGGATCGTTTACATGCTTCTCACCACAAACAGTGACAGACATGACCAGCTTTTGATAACCAAGTTAACGGCACTGGGGGGGAAGACAGTAGTGACAACTCATTGATAGTGAAGTTTGAAATCTCAACCTTGGGATCAGTAACCGAGCATCTACCAACCAGGCCATCACTGCACCTCAATTTCAGGATTGGTTTATTGAAATAATCTCGACAGGATCTACTTCAGTTTCAATTTGACCCACCAGGATTCAGAACAAGGACAGAGTCTTTAAAGGACAAGCTTTAAAACAAGTCATGTCACATGTGTCTTTCTCACCTTTCTCAGCCAGCAGCCACTTTTGTGTATCCAAGGCGGAAGAACTACAGTGTTTCGCAGCATGCTCAGTGATCATTGCACATGCGCGGATGACTGTCTGCCTGTTTGCATGATCTCTGCCAGTTTTACAGTTTTTGTCTTTGCTCTGTCTCTGATAGTCTGCTACTTGTTCTGATTTACTGACCCCTGCATGTT
>CM045743.1:31606439-31613939 GCA_024760905.1 Plotosus lineatus | reverse complement strand
TTATAGAAGATCTGTAGTGATAAATGGAGTTTCAATAGAAAGTCTTTGTCCTGTATATGTACATGTGTGTGTGTGTGTGTGTGTGTGTGTGTGTGTGTGTGTGTGTGTGTGTGTGTGTGTGTGTGTGTGTATGTATACTGAGTACACATGAAAATATGTTCAAATGAACTTCAATATAATTTTTATACAACACTACAGTGACGTCACCCGACATGCCAGGTGCAAGAAATGCGAGAATTTCATGTTAACTGTAACGCTAGGTAATTTTTCGCAAAAACGCAACATTTTGCATGCCCACCACAGGAAAAATGAATTTCACTCTGAATTTGTGCACACATTGCCTTTAAAAGCATGTGAATCCGAATAAAATTTCACTTGTTCACTGACACTTGTGAAAAGCCGACATGATGCCCCAAGTTACAGACCCTGAACAAGAACGTGCCATAGACAGGCTTCAACATGGTGCCAGCACCAGGGAGACAACTACATTGTGCACACACAACAATCACAAGACTCCATCAAATGTTTCTGCAAACGGGGAGCACTCCGGACCGTCCTCGACCGGGTCAACAACGTGTGACAACGGCACGTCAGGACCGTCGGATTGTACGGGATCATGTCCGAGACCGAACACTACCAGCAACAAGAACGGCTGCTCAAGTTCAAGGACGACGTGGATTCATTCACCCCAACACCGGTACAAAACCGTCTGCGGGCTGCAGGCCTGCGTGCACAACGTCCTTATTTTGGTCCCATATTGACGCATTAACATTATAGTGAATGAAATTGAATGATGTTTACATGTCTTCTTAAATCATTCATTATCTCAAATGCATCAGAAGTATATTCTTCACATATCAATCCGTGGCGCTATTCCAGATTCCGTGACTGGTGCGTTTTGATATGGACTGAGTATATGTATGCATCTGTGTGTACAGTATGTATCTTTTTAAGTCCCTCTTCATCTTCATGGGAATCCACAACCATTCTTTTGGGTCTGGACACAATATCACACACTTTGATAGCAATAAAAATAAGAGTAACCAGAAGGACTAGGTGTCAAATTTAAATAAGAGAGGTCGCCCCTGCAGGAGGATCTAATTAATGGAACGTAATCTGATAAACCTATTATTTTCCCATTTGAGTAATTGTTTTGTAATCTATGTTATGAAACATTATTTTAAGTGTCATGTGTTTGCATATATCATTTTTATCTATAGGTGCTGTAACGAATAGGATCAAATGTGTGCTCGGTCAAAAATGTTGAAAAAAAAAAAAAAATCAACAATTTCCACGGGGTGCACTTACTTTTTCATAGGATGAGAGAGAGGGGAACAGACAGAGAGCAAGAGAGAGAGCGAGAGAGAGTGAGCGAGAGGGGGGGGGGGGATCAGTTTGCTCCCTCAGGCAGATCCTCTTTAGGGTTTTGTTGCTAAATGCTCCCAGTGAGCAGGTTACTGTGCAGCATGTCCTCATTGTCTTAAACAGCTGTCCATTGCCTGTCTCCCCTCACATCCTAATCCCCATCTCTCTCACACTCACACACACATCATGCGGATAATAACATCATCTTCATCCTCATCATCTTCATCATCATCATCATCATCATCATAATTATCATCATCATGTAATATGACACCATTTCTTGATAAATAGAAATAAATAGTTAAGAAATGACAAACAAAACAAACAATTCACTGGAAGTAATTTCAACCCAAATTCAAACAAACAGCTAATTACTAAAATATAAATAATATTAAGAAGAAGAAGATGATTAGAATTCTTCTTCTCCTTTTACTTTCGGCTTTTCCCTTCAGGGGTCGCCACAGCGAATCATCCGCCTCCATCTCACCCTATCGTCTGCATCTTCTTCTCTTACACCAACAACCTTCATGTCCTCCTTCACCACATCCATGAATCGTCTCTTTGGTCTTCCTCTAGACCTTCTGCCTGGTAGTTCCAACCTCAGCATCCTATTACCAATATACTTACTATCCCTCCTCTGTACATGTCCAAACCATCTCAATCTTGCCTCTCTGACTTTGTCTCCAAAACCTCTTACATGTGCTGTCCCTCTGATGTTCTCATTCCTGATCCTATCCATCCTCGTGACTCCCAAAGAGAACCTCAACATTTTCATCTCTGCTACCTCCAGCTCTGCCTCCTGTCTTTTCCTCAGCGCCACCGTTTCTAAACCATACAACATCGCTGGCCTCAACACCGTCTTGGACACTTTTCCTTTCATTCTTGCCGATACCCTCCTATCACACATCACACTTTTCTCCATCCATTCCAACCTGCCTGCATGCGCTTCTTCACCTCTTTTCCACACTCTCCATTGCTCTGGATTGTTGAGCCTAAGTACTTAAAATCCTCCACCTTCTTTATCTCTGCTGCCTGTAACCTCACCGTTCCTCTTGGATCCTTGTCATTCACACACATGTATTCTGTATGAGAATAACAATAGTAATAATAGCAATAATCATCATCATCACTGTCGTGTGTGTGTGTGTGTGTGTGTGTGTGTGTGTGTGTGTGTGTGTGTGCGCGCACACGTGAATGAGCGACAGGAATGATTTGTTGTACATATCGAGAGCAGAGTAAGACGAGTCCATTGAGGCGTCTACAGTGACAATCCACTCATGTGTGACCATATGGTGCATGTCAGAAGGTGAAGAGAGGGTGTGTGTGTGTGTGTGTGTGTGTGTGTGTGTGTGAGAGAGAGAGAGAGAGATTGTTGAACATTATGTGCCATCTATAAAATGATCATCATTTAATGGGAGCGAGATTATGAAATAAATGCAGTACAACACACACACACACACACACACACACACCTTACTGCCATAAAAGCTCTGGAAGTAAAATCTGCAAACGCAAGAAAGAAATATTTTAAAGGGGAATAAAAAGTAAGGCCTTTTCTCAGTTTCTCATCATTGTCCACAAACAAAAATGAGCAATGCATCTAATTTTTATTTAGTAAACAATGAAAATTTTGGAAAATGCCTCAGACAATGTAAAAATGAGACAGAAGGGAACTGGGCGTGAGATGCTGTGATTGTGATTGAGAGATTAGTTGAGTTGTATTTTCTGAAGAGTTTGGGACAGCCGCACAGCCGCCGTGGTGGACAGTTGTTCAGAGATTCGTTAAATGTACACGTAAGAGAAGTTCATCTCGGGAACACTGTGAAACTGAAACTTTAAATAAACAAGCACTCCTAAAAAGTACTTACTCTTTGTTCTTCTTTATTTATTCGAAAAACTTAACAAATTGATGGAGGTCACCTCAAGTTCCAAGCTACAGTCACTTTACCGACATTTTACCTTTAAACGCGTTTCGGCTTTGATCGGCATTTGTGTATTTAAAAAATTGTGCTAAGTTTAAGTATTGTGTGGCGTGGTGGCGTAATGGTTAGCAAGTCCGCCTCACAGCAAGACGGTCCTGGGTTCAATTCCAGCTCAGGCATTTCTGTGTGGAGTTTGCATGTTCTCCCTGCACTTGTGTGGGTTTCCTCTGGGGACTCCGGTTTCATCCCACAGGCCAAAAACATGTACAGTAGGTTAATTGGCTGTTCCAAATCACCCACAGGTGTGAGTGTTACCCCTGCGATGGCCTGGGTGTACCCTGGAGTCGGCTGAGATGGGTGCCAGCCTCACCATGAATCTAATTAGGAATAAGTGATTTAGAGAATTAATTAATTTTTAAGTTTTCAAAAAGTTATGAGAAACTGGGTATTTAAAAAATGGCCGAAAAGAAATAAGGAACAACGAAGAAGGCAGAAAAACAAAAAATACTAAAAAGAAAAATTAACAAAAGAAAAAATGTTTAAATAAGAAAAGTTTTCAGAGGAAAAAAAAGAAAGATGATGAGTGTAGTAAAGAAATAAAAAGGAAAACTAGAAACAGAAAGCTGACTGGAATTTTATTGAAAAAATAAATTGGGAATGAAAAACAGCAAGCAAGCAAGAAAGAAAGAAAGAAAGAGAGAGAGAAAGAAAAAAAGAAAGAGATAGAGAAAGAAAGAAAGAGAGAGAGAGAGAGAGAGAGAGAGAGAGAGAGAAAGAAAGAAAGAAAGAAAGAAAGAAAAAGGAAATAACTACTTGAAGAAAATAAGAATAGACAAAAAGAAACAAAAATACAGAAACACCTAAAACAGGCAAAGAAGAAAATAAAGAAAAGAGAGAAAGAAAGAAAGAAAGAAAGAAAGAAAGAAAGAAAGAAAGAAGGAAAGAAAGAAAGAGGAAAATAAATAATAATTGAAAAATAAGCAAGAATAGAGAAAAAGAAACAAAAATACAGAAACACACCTAAAACAGGCAAAGAAGAACAGAAAGAAAAGAGAGAAAGAAAGAAAGAAAGAAAGAAAGAAAGAAAGACAAAAAGAAAGAAAGAAAGACAAAAAGAAAGAAAAAAGAAAGAAAGAAAAGAGAAAAAGAAAGAAAGAAAGAAAGAACAGAAAGAACAGAAAGAAATAAAGAAAGAAAGACAAAAGAAAGAAAGAAAGACAAAAAGAAAGAAAGAAAGAAAGAAAAGAGAAAAAGAAAGAAAGAAAGAAAGAACAGAAAGAACAGAAAGAAAGAAAGAAAGAAAGAAAGAAAGAGAAAAAGAAAGAACAAAATAAAGAAAGAAAGAGAAAAAGAAAGAACAAAATAAAGAAAGAAAGATAAAAAGAAAGAAAGAAAAGAAAAACGAACAGAAAGAAAGATAAAAAGAAAGAAAGAAAAGAAAGAAAGAAAGAAAGAAAGAAAAGAGAAAAAGAAAGAAAGAAAAGAGAAAAAGAAAGAAAGAACGAAATAAAGAAAGAGGAAAATAAATAATAAATGATAAAATAAATAAGAATTGAGAAAAAGAAACAAAAACACAGAAACACACCTAAAACAGGTAAAGAACCAAAAGAAAGAAAGAAAGAACAGAGTAAGACTCTCTCTCTCTCTCTCTCTCTCTCTCTCTCTCTGTGGATAAAGTAAATTAAAAGCGGCTCCATTCCGGATAATAAAGCTGGAACGCAGCGCGAGGACACAAAGGGAAATCGGTGAAAGGGCCGTTTCTGCGCATGCGCGCTTTCTCTTTCCGGGCCGCTTTACTCAATATTTTATAGGAGCGGAGAGATGGCGCGAGTCGCTACACTTTCATTAAAGCGCGTGCTTTTCGCTCGGAGGGACTTTCCTCAAACCCGGTGTGTGTGTGTCTGTGTGTGTGTGTTATTGCAATAACAGCGTCGGTGATCTCTCTATCTCTCTATCTATCTTTATCTCTCTTCACTTCCTCTTCTCTCCATCTCTCTTTTTTATTTTGATAATAAAAACCATATCGGGTCTCTCTCTCTCTCTCTCTCCCCCCCCTCTCTCTCTCTCTCTCTCTCTCTCCCTCTCTCTCTCTCTTTTAAATGCACTATTACTTACTGCGCGAGCTTTTCATATCGCAGCGTCGCGGCAGTTTTATGTATTGCGCGTCATTTATTATTCAAAAAGAAAGCGCGCGAGCGTCCGGATTTTTGGAGCGTTGGGCAGGCGCGTGTAATAAAAACACCGCCCAGGGCGGAAGAAGAAAAAGAAGCAGAGGGAGAGACGTAGAGGAGGGGCAAGACAGCTCGCGCACATGTCTTATATAATTACTTTAATACGCGGTAGGCGGGATTTGGGGGAGGGGCAGAACCCCCCATCCCCTCCCCTCCCCCACCGTAGTTAGAATAGTAATTACGGTTAAATTGTGTTGTGTTAGTCGCAGCAGTTAAAGCAGAAGTTATCTCAGTATGGATCTGAATCATTCATGTAAAAAACAAACAAACAAAAAAAACCTGTGCGTCAGCGTTAGCATAACTGCCTGCAGCTCACTGAGCTAACCGCTCAAATATTAGCTTTCAAAGAAACCACATATTCACCATCACAGTGTGGAAATATTTTAACACTTCAATTAAATAAAACACATTTATCCCATGAAAACAATCATCATTCACACCGATATGATTTAAAGACGCTCGTGAGCATTTTCATTGGCTCGGACGCAATTTGATATCAGGAGGCCTTGTTATTATCGCCGCGAATCCAAAACACAAGTGACAAAAACATTACTTTTCTATATTTGAGATACACCAAAAATAAATAGAGTACAATAACACGAGCTAAATGATATGCAGTAAAAGTGGCGCCGTGGCGTAGTGGTCAGCGTGACCTCACAGCAAGAAGGTCCCGGGTTTAACTTCAATCTCTGCACCGGGTGCTTCTGTGTAGAAGCACCATGTTCTCCCTGTGCTTGCAAGGGTTTCCTTTGGGTACTATGGTTTTCTCTATTTGGGCCAATGGCGTAGGGATCTGGGTGCTGGGCTCGTGATCAGTAGGTTAGAGTTTGAATCCCAGTTAGACCTCCACCGTGCTAAGACCCCTGGGTAGGGTCTTAACCTCAAACGTGTCTCTGTTCAAGCAGCAGTGTAATTGCGTACCAGTAAAAAATACTTGGAAGGTAACCTGCAATGTACTAGCGTCCCATCCAGGACAAGTTGGACTCCTGGTCGCTTCACGCTACAGAAACTGTGGATAAGCCCTGGCTGTGATGAGCCACTAGGCTTGGGTGTAAAAAGACTTGCATGTCTTTGGACTTGCACATTCGGCTAACTGTTTGTTCTAAATTGCCCCCTGGGTGTGAGTGTTAATGGTTGTGTTGCCCTGCAATGGACTAGCAAGCTCAGGATGTTCCCTCACCTTTGCCCAGAGTTGGCTGAGATGGTCTCCTGCCTCCCGGCAACAATATTATTTCGGGGTTCAGCAAATTAGTGAATTAATTATATGCAGTAATAATACAGTGATAAAATCTTGTGACTAGACATGTAGCCAATGAGGAGATAGGCCTACGCCCACCCAAAAGAGGCCTGACACCCCACAATAAAGACGAAATCATTTCATTTTATTTTTTAATAGACCACAGGGGGCCAGACTATATGGTTCAATATATAAAGTGACCTTGTGTCCTTGAAACAAGCTTAAGGTGACCCATATACAATTCCACCCTATTCACGTATGAGGAAGACCCATACACCAAATTTCGAGATCCTATTGTCATTTCTTTCCGCCGCTGTCTACCGCAGGACATAGCTGATCCATCTTATATTTTAGGATAATAACAACGGATTCTGAGGAACATTAGTGCATACGAATTATTAAATAATTTTTAACTTATTTGATGTCAATGGTGAACGAATCAGCTTGTAAGAGAATAGCAATCACTGGTGGCTTTCCACCAATCAGAAGAAAATATTTGGAATCGTTAATGAACAATAGTTATTCGCCAAAGACCAGGCAGACATCGCTGCGTGATTCCCCGCTGTAGATATCCCCCTCGCCTTCAGAGAATAGTTGTAATTTATGCAAAGATTGTGAGCTAATCTGATTGCACCATTTTTATGTTGTACATGATACAAAGGCCTAGGAACTGTGAAAGCCTGGTGATCTGTTTAGGGCAGAGATGGGCAATCTTATCCGCAATGGGCCGGTGTGGGTGCAGGTT
>CM045743.1:31581439-31591439 GCA_024760905.1 Plotosus lineatus | reverse complement strand
CCCTTTTAGACTAAATAATGAGAATTAGCAACACAAAGCAGGATTATTGATATATTTTATACAAATATTAGCATGGATGTATAGCTTAGCATTTCTGGTGCCTTGATGCTAGTCGCCTGGCTAATGTTTGCGCAGCGTGTTTATATAATTCAAATATCTGGGATCCAAACCTCAATTCTCTGATTGGAAATGAAAATAAAGTTACATGTTGATGTCATATGGTCCAGTTTTTTGAATCACTGAGCAAAAATTCGTAGCGTTGCGGCTCGTCAAAATCGCGGTGTGCGTTAGTCATGATGCTCATCTCATTTAAATCACGAGGCATTATGTGGAATGAATTGTGAGATATGAAAATGGCTGTACAGTGCTGTAGGTTGCCAAGAAGACAGAAGTTCTATACAGCGGTGAATGTTTCTTGATGGATCCAAATGAGGTGTATTATACATTGTATTGTAATTCATATGTAAATAACTGAAAATGTAATTAAACCCTCTTTTTTGGCTTCTAACTTCTTGTATCTTGTTCTTTTGCAAATCATTACTTCACTTGCGTGTTAACTGGACCCCGTTATGCACACCGCAGCACTGAAGCACTTAGGACCTCGATGAGGTAAATGCAGGCCCTGAGGGATCGTAAAACATGGCCGCCAATTTCCCACCTGAGTGCTGACTCTTAGGAATTGACCGACTTTGACGAGAGTGAAAGACAGGGATGGTGGGGGCAAATGGACACGAGCACTGTCCATTATAAAACGATTTAACATTAACATTAAAATCCTGCTTAGGTGAGTCCTCCGTCGTGTTATAAATCTCTCTGGATGTTTAACAGCTAACAGCCAGCATTTATAAACACTCAGAGATCCGGCCTATCCGCACAGTAAGGCCTCTGACCTACCCAGGCCCACCCTGTTGGACCACAGGAACAAAGACATCATTTAGGTAAAGCATACGTGACTAGCCAGGGTGCTGCAGTACTCTGGCACCACCTAGTGGCTGAAGCAAGTAACTTAATTTTATAGGGCGGAAAACCTTTTATGACCTTGATTAAGAAGCCGAAAAGAAGAAGATTAAGATTATTAAGATACTAATTGCTAATTTTAAAAAAAGCTATTGCTCTTTTCATGGTATTAGGGTTAAAACAAATATTTAAAATGTTGCCTTTTAGGCTCTTCAGCAGTTTCACATATCAGAATTGTCTTTCCCATTTTTTAATGTTTAAAAATATGAAATCCTTCTACACCTTTGTCAGACACTTTAAATAAATAAATATTAATCATTTAAAACAATCTGCTTGGTTTCTGGATTTAGTGTATATTTCAACAATATATGTTATTATATGGAGTATATTTAAATAATTAGTTTAATAGTGTGGCCACTTTTTTATTTTTGTAGTTATATAATCATTTATAATCATTTTGAGAGTCTAACAAATAAATAATCCTGCCAGTCTCAGTAAATCACAATACGTACACATGTAATAATTTAAGAGTTGTTAAATATAAAAAAGAAAAAAAAAAAAAAAACCCTCACACATCTCAGGAGTCTGAGGTAAAACCAACTCATTCATTCCAGTCAGTCGCTCGGACCTGGAGCCAGATGAACTAAAACAAATTTAAAAATAGAAAGAATTAAATCTTGCATTCATTTATAATTTGGTTCACAGGTCAGTGGAAAAAACCCTGAAGCCAAGACCAAGTCTCAAGGATATTTATTACTCCTGAATGAAATTTATTCATGCTCAGTGGACAATTTTCTGAATTCCTTGTAAATTGCACTGATTGATGATTGCATTGATTGTTGCAGCCTGTGCAATATTACATGACATTAACCCTTTAACGCCCAAATTCTTTTTGCAGTTAAAAAAAAAAAAAAAAAGTTTTCCCCTTATCAAAAAGACACATGGAAACATGATCGCATTTCTTTCTACAAAATTATAATAACACTAATAATAATAACATCGTAATAAATATTAATACTCTCACAAATTCATGAGCACAATCAAGGTCGTCTCACAGCTGACTAAGGCACGTGGGATCGAGCTGTATTGCATCAGGCGACGCCACAACAAGTATAGAATTGTAGTTACTAGTATTTTTTGAAAGAGAACCATATGGTCCTGCTGGGCATGAAAATAGCTTTCCAACTTATTCAATGGATATAATCTTTTAAATGAGCATAGTTTTCTTTAGAGAGTCCTAACTTTGTAAATTAATATTTGATTGTTTTTAAGAGTTATAAAAAAAAATAAAAAAAAAGTCCCAAAAATTGAGCCGTCTATGTTAAATGACTTTAGATTTCTTTAGATCATAGAATGGATTGTGAACCCACCCCGACCCCCGTTTTGTTTAGTGATGTTCACAGGCAAAGCTTTGTACAAGTGCAACTTGAAATACATGTGAAAGTAAAACTACACAAGGCAGCAACATTTTTTCAAAAACAAAACTTTATTTGTGTCGAGTAAAAGTTCTCTTCAAAACGATACAGACAATTCTTTAAACCCTGACTGTATGAAGAACGGTTTCTCAGTTAAACATCCAACCTGTGCAATTTTACAGTATATTCACAAGTGTAGCTTTTTACATTTCACACTCACACGATGTAGAAATGTTCAGAAATGACATCACTTAGCTGCACTCACGATTCGATTTAAACATCGGGAGAAAATACATGTCAAGTGCTGACTCACAAGAACCAGGAAAAAAAAAAAAAAAAAAAAAAAAAAACAGGGGTTTCTGAACACAATTGAAAACTCGATAAGATATTTAAAACAAACAAACAAAAAAATAAAAAATAAACCATCTGAAGCATTTCCTGCGAGACGGAGCAATGCTGTGTCTCAGAAAGGCCGAATCAGGATGAGGACACCGAACACAGGTGGACGAAAGTGACTTTAAAAGGAAATTTCTAAAGAAATGGCACGAGCATAATTTAAACCAAGCAAAACATGGATTAGTTCTTCACAGTCTGCCTCCACTGCCACAGCTCGTTAATCACCTGTGTAAGAGGAAAATAGTTACACCGTCACCCGTAATTATTACTCAAGGACATCAACATCAAGGTACATTTTAGTGGATTGTAGTAAATGTGGTAAAAAAAACAAACAAAAAAGTAAATACCTTCGTGTCGGTTACTTTAAAGCCGTTCTTCACGTAATTTTCAAACTTGGGCTGGAGTTTGGGTAGCGACACTCCCTACAAACACACGATTTAAAAGGTATTTCTCACACACATCTGACACACAGCAGCTTTATATGCTTTCTCTGGCTTTTCTAAAAAAAATTCAGCATCACTGACTAAACAAATTTTTTTTAACCTGTAAATTAAAAATGTCAAAATAATTTGTACAGACACTCCCCGACTTACGTTTTTTTCGATTTTGCCCCCCCCCAAAAAAATAAAAAAATAAAATAAAAAAAAAAATCAAATTTTGAGTTCAGATGTACCTACATAGTACGCTGATGTAATGACGCTGCAGTCAATGTTTACAAACTACAGACTGAGTGTGTATGTATTTTTTTTGTATATATATATATATATATATATATATATATATATATACACACACACACACACACACACACAGTAGGCCCTCGACATTCACTTGTGTGCGAATGAGGAAGAAGGAGCGGGTCATCAGCTCAACCAATCAGGAGAAAGGAGGACAGCCATTGGCTGAATTTGAATCACGTACTGGTTGCTCGGCAGTCAGCGAATACTCCAACCGTGGGTGCAAAACCGCAAATAGTCAAGGGCCTACTGTATACACACACATTTTTTATATATCAGTTATATAGCGTGTTACCCTTTTGTTAAGACGTCGTCACTGTGATATTTGTGTTTACACTGTTTTGCGGACTTTTGTAACCCTAAGCAAATCTGGTTGGTCAGAAGTGTAAGCCTACTAGCATGGGTGCAAGTCTCATACACAGATGAATTAACTATCTGCTCAGATCGGCACAATCTACCATGCATACTCAGTTAAGCAAAGAGTTGTAAAATGAATGAAGACCTGAATCCACAAATTACAGAACAATTAGATATTTATGATCTTTTAGCAGAATACTAAGAGTGTATACTTTTATATTAATATTCATTAGGATTTGTACTTGTTCTTTGTATGCATCTCTTGAATAAAGTTTGCTTACTGACTTACACAAAAGAAAGAACTCTCCGCTTTGCTGGGAGACTGCATCAGTGCAGGCTGTGTTCTAAACGAGTTCAACGGCACCATTGTGCACTTGAAAGACCGGAAGTCCGTATAACCCACAGCAAGTACACTACTTTTGCAAGTACACTACTTTCAGTATTGAGCGCCTCACATATTGTAAGCGTTGATTGACTGTTTTAAGCTCATGTAAAGTAACTCGGTGAACCATATATAATAAGTGACTTATTTGAAATTAATGTTGATATTATTTGAGATATTTGATATTATCTTACAATGTTAGGTTTATAATAATTGATTTAGGGGTGTTTTATGAGATACAATAATGGTATTTATGGATGTATAGTACAGTATGAGCGTCATACATCACACGTCACTGTAGCAACTTGCGTTCGGCTGTCCGGAACCAATTAAAAACTTAAGTCAGGGAGCGTCTGTACTTCTCAAAAAGGTCAACCACATTCGTCACTATATTGTGATTAGCCCCACCCTCAAAACAGTTTAATGCAAAGTAAATTACTAAGCATGAATAAAACTGTACACAACTTGAGAAAAGTTGCAGTTATTTAAACACCGTGAATTCTGTACTTAAGCTCCACCCTTTTGTCTACATGCACATTAAGCACAAGTACAGATTTTAAGATCCTGATCAACACCACACTCTCATACCATCATCTCATCTGTGAAACCTAATGTCGACTGCTGACTCCATTACTGCTGCAATTAGCGACCAGCAGAGACCATCACTCCACCACAGATTAATAATTAGCGTTAATTACTTCATCATCCAAGAGATCCGTCAGCTAAATGACTCCCACACCTGAACTGAGTATCCGCACATTTCCAATGTTGGGTTGAAAGAAAACATTTTTTTTTTTTTTTTACACGGCTTGGTTATTAGAATTCAGATTAATACACCTCAAAGATATTTTATTATACACTCAACAAAAGCTGCAGGATTTACAGTTTAAAAACTATTTTAAAAAAAGCAGGGCTGAGGGTGCTCGCTGCATGAGCGTGGATGATGTATGAAACTGAATCCCTAATCAGACACAGCTGAAGTTCATTTTTAGTTAAAACGCCGCTTGGTGAGCGCAGGCACAGCAAACTGTTAGTAAGGTTTTTTAATCACATAAATGTATGATAAAATACATGGAAATAAAAAAATATTACTTTTTTCTGCTGACTGGGCAAAAAAACCCACACAAACAGATTTAGCTCAAGTCTAAACACATTTCACATGCTATAAAAATGTTTAAACATACCTTCTCCACGGTCGCCATCATCTTGGCCTTGATCTCTGGGATGCTAAGAGGTGCCTGGGGGGTTTTGGGTGTCTTCGGGCTTTTTGGGGTCTGTGGTTTCTTCTCATTCTTTTTTGCAGCATCTGGAGTTTTGTTCTGTTAAAAAAAAAATAAAATAAAAGTTGTTACCATGGAAACAATAAGGAAATTCACCAAGAAGTAATTAATTCACACTTTATGGCCAATCACAACCCAGAGGTGTGGTTTAAGAATTAGTTTATACTGTACCATAGAAGAGGAAAATAACCCAAACTGCAACACTAACAGCTAGAGTGGGCAGAGCCAAGTCAGATACAACTCCCCCTTAAAACTAACCACAACCAAACATTTCACTCCCTATCCACACAGGAAGACCTAACTCAACCCACACAGATGCCCCCCACTCCAGTAATGTGGCTTAATCCCCTCCCATTTTATTACAGCGCTGTAATTTCTTACATTAAAGACACAATTTAAAAATAAGCATGACAATAGTGATTATCTGAAAAACAGGAAGTTCTAGAAATTCTGGACACACACCAGTTTGGGTGCTGGGGTGTTGGATTTGCCGTTCTGCGCAGACGTCTGGGGTTTAGCTGCCAGCTTCTTTGCCTGGGAAACAAACACCAAACCAGTGAGTGCGTCGTGGTTACTCCTAAACAATGACAAAGTTGTGTATGAATGACACACAAGTTCACCTTCACAGGGGTCTCTTCTTCACTCTCTTCCTCATCCTCATCATCCTCATCTCTAAAAAAGAATTAAAACAGTCAGACTCCTATTAAAAACAAACAAACAAACAAACCTCAGTCAGGTTCACTCACTCATCCTCATCGTCATCATCTTCCTCATCATCATCTTCCTCCTCTTCCTCCATCTTCATTTTTTTCTACAAACAATTCAGATTAAACAATAGCCCCAGATACACCAAAGCACATCACTAGATAACACACTCACTGATGGTTTCACAGCAGCTGGAGCTCCTCTCTTCAAAGCCGTCCTCATGTCCTCCTCTTCCTCATCATCTTCATCAAAAGACTGATCTCCGCTTATCACTACAATAAAAACAAATGCTCGGTTTCTCGCCACTCCCTATAGTCATAAAAGTTCTAAACCAAGATGAACAGACAGCAATAGATCTTGGAAGTGGAGTCCAATTAGACAAGAAGAAAAATTACTAATGTAACATTAGAAAAATGGGGCAGGGCTTCCAATCAGGAGCTCTCAGTCATTCCAGACTTGAAAATCTGTTATTTATTATTGGGGTGGGGTCCATCTGATCCATTGGGGAATTTGAGTGACTAAAGTCATAATGTCTAAAAATATTGGCACCGGACAGCTTTCAGACAGATTGTAAAGTTTGATGTTGCTTGTGCAACTTGTGTAAGCGCGCGCGCGCACGCACACACACACACACACACACACACACACACACACTTACTGATGAGGTGCTGGCCACTGATGTGAACTGGCCCGGAACCGGTGCGCAAGCGGAAAACCACAGGAGGACTGATCTCGAACCCACCAAGACACACCTAAAACAGCCATATTCCACTCTAGTTTAACTACTAAACACACAAAATCACACATATACAAAGAAACGTGGTCTGAGACACTCACACTTGGCATAGTGGACGGCTTCAGAGTGGCCAGGATAGCTTTAACAGCCTGACCCTCGGCGTCCTGGCCCTCGACCTCCACGACATTCAGCTCGTCTTTGGCGGCCGGATCAACACACGCCTGCAGGGTAAAACTTCAGTTTAAATTTTCATCAGACCAGATGCAGTTACCAAAAGCCTCTCTCTCCTGACAGGGTTTGGAGGTGTCAAACTTTTTAGCAATCCTCGAATAAACTAGTACCACATGTTAGCACTCCATTTACTGATACTTGTGCAGAATACTCAAAAGAAAACACAGCAGTGGTGCTTTTGCTGCGAGTTTGTCTTCAAATTGCTGCGTGTACACACCATTCTGATGGACAACTGATGCTCGAAGTCGTCATCCTCGGGGTTAAAGGTCACTTCCTTTCCCTCCTTCAGCTCGCAGCCTGTAAAATAGTTAAAGACAGACAAACACGCTCTGAGATAACAGGAACTGTAAGAAACAGCACGAAGACTTGAAGCTCAGACTCAAAAGTTCTGAGAAATGCGAGGAAAAAGTAGAGACTTGGACAGCAGGTCCCCACGTGCTTGCGGCATGTGCGCATGCGCTGTCTCGAGAAAACGGCAACGTTCTGAACTCATACAAAATGTTTCATTGAACACAAACCTCGAAACAAACCAAGTATAAAAACAAATTTAAATCAAGTCTAAAACATACAATCGTGTCAAAACATAAATACAACTTTATTACATTTATAATTATTCAAAACCAAAATTAAATCAACAAAAAAAAAACATTATATAGTCACATATACACGTACAATAACATCATCATCCAGGATAAATTATGAGATGATTATTTCTTCTGGAAGCTTTTAAAGGCCATCACCGCCGCCATTTTGAAAAACGCGTCACACGTGTGCGCGCGTGGAGGCAGACGTGTGGGGGTAAAAGCGTACTAATTTACTGTAACCCAAAGTATAATTTCTGATTGTAACGGTCCCTTAAACAAACTGACTAAAAATAATCACTCTGAAAACTTATTTTATAATTTAGAGACACTTATGGTGGTGGTGAGAGAATTCTACACAGGATAACTAACGGTTTTCTGAGCTAGCAAGCCAAGATAAAACTCATAATTCCAACATCAAACCCGATCAGGCGGCTGACCTATAACATGTAAAATAATAAACATAGGAAATGTACCGTAAAGGAAAGTCTGAGGGCCCATCTGTTCAGCATCCATCTCTTTTTGCACCCTGTCAGTTTGTCACCTGCGAGAAGAACCACCGTAGTTAAGCTTTCCGTCTACGGCACACGAGGAAGGACATACAGCTCCCTTCGACACCGACCACGTGCCCACTTAAGGGCGGGCCAAAAAATTGACCAATTATAATGCGAGATGACAACAAAAGGAGGCTGGACTACTAGTGTCAAAGAGATGTATTTCCGGGGTTTATTTAATACTTATATTGGTTCATACTTTTAATACATAGACTGTAAGTTTTTATATAAATCACAAAATTAATATTTTGTGTGTGTGTTGAAAACTACCATATTCCATAAACCATGTAATACATTAATATCACGAGTGTGATATTATTTACTTTTGAATATTATTACAAACAATTATTAAAATAAAAAAAATAAATTAGCTGGCACAGCCATGGTCACAACGTCTGATTTTATAAGCATGAAAACAATTTTTTAATTTGTTTTTAAATCGTATCGTAAATATCCCATCTATATATTTTCTTTTCCCCCAATTTTTTATTTGAATGTTTCTCTGCTTAAGATTGTGTTTTAATGGTGTATACTCCAAACAATAAAAATACAATGTTCTCTGTACACTCTATACTGATTCTTGAATAAACTAACCACTAATTTGCAAATTGGGGCTGGTGGTGTAGTGGTTAGAGTGTTGGGCTCATGATCATGGAGGTTGTGAGTTCAAATCCCACTGAGACCCTTACTGTGCTAAGACCCCTGGGCAAGGTCTCAACCACAAGTGTGCCTCTGTTCACCCAGCAATATAAATGGGAACCTGTAAAAATATACTGGGACGGTAACCTGCAATGTACCAGCGTCCCATCCAGGAGGAGTTGAACTCCTAGTTGCGTCACGCTCCAGAAACCGGGGATAAGCACCGGCCTGGTGAGCCGCTATGGCTTGGGTGTAAAAAGCCCATGAGCTTTACCTTTGATTTACAAATTACCCAGATGAAATTCAAGAGATTAGGCTTATAAACAAACGCAAAATATACAGTGTATGTACATAAAAACATAACCAAATTAAAATAATTTTGAAAATAAACTTACCCCTGTTATTAAGCATACAAATCATTCATGCTTTATTATAATTAGATATTAAGTGAAGAATAGATTTATGTACAATATCCCTGGCTTTGCTGATATTAATGAATGGACAGAGACATGACTAAAGGTTTTCACAAATTTTTAATTCCAATATCTGATAAAGATGACACATTATACAGCATTGGCAGGTTCTTCAAGTCTGTATGTCTCATTATGTGGCTATTTTCCTTTCTGTCTTGATTTATGATAAATAATCTTCATGAAATTATTTAGGATGCAAATTTTTAGATGATCACTGAAAAGAAATACTGAACAGGATTGTCTCTAGGTGAAATTTAAAGCAGGACAACACATACACACACACACACACACACACACACACTGATCAGTGGTATGGCCTGTGTAAGGACAGACACATAACAGGATAAACTGAAGACACAGAAGATTAATCAGAAGCAACAGCATAAACACACCGCAAGGCAAGACATAGTTTTTCTACAGTTTCCAACTGTAATTAATAAATAAATCACTTAGCCATTTTATGCATAAATCAACACGGCAGGCTTTTGCATTACATTAGCCAACATTCAAGTAACTGAAAGTTAAAACATGCAAAAAAACAAAACAAAACAAAACAA
>CM045743.1:31563939-31578939 GCA_024760905.1 Plotosus lineatus | reverse complement strand
GGAACCCCACTACGAGGAGCTTTTTGACTACCTCAATCACCTCCACTTCAGTGATGGGTAGACCCATGCCCAAACCCCCAGGGTCTTCCTCCTCCACAGAGAGCATGTTGGTGGGATTGAGGAGGTCCTCAAAGTATTCCCTTCACCTCTTGACGACATCCCCAGTCGAGGTGAGCAGCTCCCCACGTCCATTGTAAACAGTATTTGTGGAGAACTGTTTCCCCCTCCTGAGGCGTTGGATGATGGTTCTGAACCTTTTTAAGGCCAACTAATCACTCTCCAGGCCCTTACCGAACTCCTTCCACACCCGAGATTTTGCATCTGTGACAGCTTCGGCTTCATAGAATTAAGTGGCAAATGAATGAATAATGAATAAATATTCATCAACTAACATCGCCTTTTACCAGACATCTCCAAGATCAGTCTAAAAATAAACCAACCGACAGGTATCATGAATAACAACAAGTATTAAAAATGTTTGGCTTCTAGATGCTGGTGGAAAGTTGTACCTACTTCTTGACATGCCAGGATAAACTCTTCCAATGTCACAACACCATCTTTGTTCTTGTCCATTTTCTGTGACATAAGGAAGTAACAATATTCATACAGTTTATTTGTGTTTTTTTGTAATGTTTTTGACACTATCATCATCATCATCATCATCATCATCATCATCCTCATCTTTTTCCTGATTAATACAGACCTGAAAGAAAACATCTACATGCTGTTTGGGCACGTCTCCTTTCAGAGCAGGATAGGTGTACTTTCCCATCATATCATAAATGGCCTGCACAATTTCTGTCATCTCCTGCATTAAAAACATGAAGTAATACGTCACGTTATCTCCAAATGTGTTTTATTTTCAACAGTACTTAACAGTAGCATCTAGCTGGTAGGCCTCCGTCAGTCCCGAAGGACTATGGCTGCGCTCTGGCTGGTATCCCGGCTGGTGATACTCCCCAGTGCACAGAGTAATGAGGGACAGGCTGTTACCCAAGCAGCAAGTCCCCCGTCTCAGCGCCACCGGAAGGATCCAATGGAAAGGCAAGTGCCGATACGACTGGGTTCCAGTGCCGTTGCAGGAGAGAATCTACGGTCAATTTAGAACGGCCAATTAACCTACAGTGCACGTCTTTGGATTGCGGGAGGAAACCGGAGCACCCGGAGGAAACCCGCACAAGCACGGGGAGAACATGCAAACTCCACACAGAAACGCCCAGGCCGGGAATCGAACCCGGGCCTTCTTGCTGTGAGGCGGACGTGCTAACCACTACGCCACCGTGCCGCCTAGCATCTAGCTAATTGGTTGCTAACATAGATAATGCTACTGATACTCTCTTCCGTTTGTTTATCAATAGCAATATTGTTAGCTCGTTTTTTAGGATCATAATTTTATGGTAGAGGACAATACGCATGGAACTTATTTTGGATTGTTGTCCCATGTCCTGTTCTGTGCCCCTGCTTTCACACTGTAAAAAAAAACATTGCTCACTTGCATCGGTGTCATGAGGACATGTAGCAACATGAGGACAGGTAGCAATAAAAGAGATTTACTATTAATAATGAAACTGAAAAAAAAAAACACAATATAACTCAACCAGGCAGACAAACAAGATGAAACATGAAGAGGAGTACGAAACATGAACTTGTTAAATGTATAATTAAACTAGCAAGACAGGTGATACGAATGAAGATGTAAATCAATCGTTCAACAGAGATATTTATCAGGAGTTCTGCCTCTAGATAATTCTAAAATCTATCTCTACATAGTCAGTCATGATTAAAAGCCAGTTATGAAGAATATTTTACGGCATCACAAGTCATAGTGTCACACACTTCTTTGTTGATGAGTCCGTCTCGATTGATGTCGTACAGATGAAAAGTCCACTCCAGCTTTTCTTGAACTGATCCCCTCAAGAGAATGGACAGACCCATCACGAAATCCTAATACAGACCACATGTTAGAGTTTGAACTGTCGACAAATCACGTAAATGTAAATATGAAATACAACTCAGGTGGTGTCCTTCTACCTCAAACTTTATGGAGCCATTGTTCATTGAGTCAAAAGCATTAAAAAGGTAGTGTGCATATGTGCTGGCATCTGAAATAAAGGAAAGGATGATGGGAATTTTGAGGTATGAACTATCTCAAGAAACCAGAGCAGTGAGTTCAATAACAAATACCAAATACAGTACTGACTACTATACCATCAGCTTTGTCATATTTAACACATTATAGTAGGAAATCAGACAGTATGTCTCCATCCCATGTTGTCTGTCTTAGTCTTGTAATTTTTATAAGCATATCTTTTAGTATGTTATAGTAGATGTTTGAAATTGTAGGTCAATAAGCGTGGACAATAATTTACCAGTCAAGCAAGAAGGTCTGTTATATAGAAAACATAAAGACACCATGAATAATACTTGTATCAAAAAAGCAACATTTACCTAAACATTTATATTTACCTCAGCAACATCAATGTATAGCGCAAAAATTAAACATTTCCTTCAGAACAACATTAACTTAACACTTTATTCTGCAAAAAAAATTAGCGTTTATCTCAGAAACACCAACATTTACCCCAGGAACATTACGCTTCACCTTTAAAATTATTTACCGAAGGAATGTCATAATTTCCCGAGTAACAACATTCACCTATGCAATATATAAAAAGCTATACATGTACCTCAAAGTAATCAACATTTACTTCAGAAAAAACAACAACAAACCTCTCAGAACCCTCAACTTTTTACTACAGGAAACATCATATTTACCTCAGTAGAATTAACATTTAGTTCAAGAACAAAGTTTCCTTTGAAGTAATATTTCTACCAGAAGCAATATTTCCATAAAATAAATGAAATAATATAAAATGCAAATATTTACTTGAGAAAATTTACTTGGAACATTATAAATTTTCCTTGTAGTTATAAAATAACTGCTAACCTCCTGAACAATGCGATGTAAATGTAAGCACCACCTCAAAACTAATAAATGTTTTAATCCCAAAGTCAGAAATCGCAGATGTACTGCATTCTTATGAAATTTGGCGATGGTATATTTCTTTCAATTTTCTTAGTGCCCCAGTCTTGTTATAAATCTGTTCTATTAAAAGTTGAAACACGAGGGCTTTTGAATAAAGAATGAAGACAGGCTGTACCTCCATGAGGGAAGAACTGAGCGTAGATGTGTTTAAACGTCTCCTCATTCACTACGCCACTCGGACACTCCTGAGGAAACACAGTGGAAGAATAGATGTGTTTTTTTCCACACTTGTGGCAAACATCCATGTGTGTGTGTGTGTGTGTGTGTGTGTGTGTGTGTGTGTGTGTGTGTGTGTGTGCGCGTGTGTGTGTGTGTGTGTGTGTGTGCGTGTGGGCACTATAGCGTGTAATTGCCCAGCGTTATGGCATATGGCTCAAGTGCTTCTCTCCTTATTGCAGGCTGCTACAAACAGATTAGCAACATTAACGACAAGGATCGCTGTTCATTTATCAGATATAAAAATATAGAATTGTTTTAGTTTTTACTGGTGATTTAGTGCTAATCTTTTGTAATAACTAGCTCAGAAAGCTAACACAAATCATTTAATCCATAAACTCCTTGGTGGTATTGTTATTTAGTTGACAACGTTTGGCAATTTAGTGATTTTTTTTTTTCATTAATATTTGTACTGTACAGGTATACAGTTTTTTGACAATAAATAAGCTCCAAAAGGATATTTAGTTTGCTCACATTTTCCTTCTTTCTTTTCCTTTTGGCTTTTTCCCTTTTTCAGAGGTCACCACAACGAATCATCTGATTCGCACGTCTGATTTGGCATAGGTTTTGACATCGGATGCCCTTCCTGACACAACCCTTTAACAAGTGGCAGAAACACGCTGACGGCTATGCAGCTACTCTTGCCCAAAGTCAGCAATGGTTCTTTTACATGAACCTCTCTCCATAGACAGTGAGAGACATGGCCTGCCTTTGATAACCCAGTTAGCTGCACTGGGGTGACAGTGACAACCTCGCGGAGAGTGGCATGCAAACCCCCAACCTTAGGATCAGTGATCCAGCGCCCTTTACCACCAGGCCACCCCTGCCCAGTTTGCTCTCATTCTCAGACCAGATATTTAAACAGTCTTGGCTGAAATAAACTTCCTGCTCTCAGAACACATCAGCAAGCAACTGAAAGATCTTCACACCCCCCCCCCCCCACACACACACACAAATAATAGAGCATCATCCTGTTACTTCGTCATCAATTCAATCTAAGAACCAGACATCCCACTTAACCATTAAAAATGAGTATAGACATAGAACAAGCTATAAAATTGTGAAAAAAGTATTAGTTAAAGATTTGTTTCCCTTGTTTTGTTAATTAAAAAAATAATAATAATAACTTTTGAAAAACAAAATCACATTTTGTTTTTTTTTTTTTTCTGAAAATGAACATTTTGTTATTTAACCAAAGAGACGATTCATGGATGTGGTGAAGGAGGACATGAAGGTTGTTGGTGTAAGAGAAGAAGATGCAAATGATAGGGTGAGATGGAGGCAGATGATTCGCTGTGGCGACCCCTGAAGGGAAAAGCCGAAAGGAAAAGAAGAAGAACATTTTGTTATTTGACTGTTATCTGATTATCTGGGTTATCTGATTCTTGCACGGTGTCACAGAATTATCTCAGATATTACAGGCTTAAATTTTGACAAGATGTTGAGATTTGATAGTAAGGTGGCAGCGGTGGCCTAGTTGTATAGGGCGCTGGATCGCTGATCCTAAGGTTGGGGGTACGAGTCCCACTCTCCACAATGTTGTCATTGTCCCCCTAGTCCAGCGAACTGGGTCATCAAAGGCCAGCCATGTCTCTCACTGTCTATGGTGAGAGGTTCATGTAAAAGAACCATTGCTGCCTTTAGTAAAGAGTATCTGCAAAGCCGTCAGCGTGTTTCTGCCCCTTGCTAAAGGGTTGTGTCAGGAAGGGCATCTGACGTAAATAACTTATACCAAATCAAACATGCGAATCAGATGATTTGCTGTGGTGACCCCTGAAAAAGGGAAACAACTGAAAGAAGAAGAAATTGAGATTTGACAGTAACTATTTTTTATAGTATACTCTATAGAAGTACTGTATATATATATATATATATATATATATATATATATATATATATATATATATATATATATATATATATATATATATATATATATATTATAATTTGTTGTGCAGAAGGCATGGTGGTGTAGTGATTCGCCTGTTTGCCCCAGGTTCAAGTCCTGGGATTGGAGAAGGTGTTTCTGTGTGGAGTATACAGGTTCTCTTCAGATTTGCATTGATTTCCTCTGGGTTCTCCAGTTTCCTCCCACAGGTCAAAGAAATGAACAATCGACCAATTTGGAAGAGCCAATTAGCCTACAAGAGTGGACCCACCAGCTGTTCGTGATGTTCGCACAGAATCAGCTGAGATACACTTCCAGCCTCCCCATGACCCTATTAAGATTAAACGATTCGCTGAATGAATGATTTCTTGTGTACTTTCGCAGACACTTGATGATTTTAGTGAAAATTGAATCACTTTCAAACTAGTTATTTCTGTGTGCAGTATGGTCCATAATAATAAATTAGTGATTATAGAGTGTGACTAAAAAAGAAAATGAGCAGTGTGTGGCAAGGTGTACATTTTTAAAGCCACGGTAGAGAACTTGAAGCTCTTGCTTGGTGAAATTTGTTTGTGCCTCCAGCTGATCAAGCCCTTCGGGCCGATGACACACCATGGTCATTTCCAACTCATCATCCACTTTATCTACAGAGAGAGCGAGAGAGAGAGAGAGAGAGAGAGAGAGAGATATTAATACATCTTTGAGCACAGAATCCGTTTAAGCCTCAAATTTTTCGTATTAGCTTCAATATTAGCATCTATATCTTTAACGGATTATTGACATCTGGAAAATAAGCAATTATTTCTTATATTTGCACTGTGTAGGATGGCTACACATATTACGCTCTATGTTCTGTGTAGATAGAAATCACCTTCCCCCCCCCCCCATGCACATTTCAAATAAGTGAATTTGTAAACTGTCAGAATAGCATGAGCTGAACTGCTGGATTCTTTAAGCTAGCTCAGAGTTTCATCATAAAAACAACACATACCACGCAAAGCAAGAACTGCACACACACACACACACACACACACACACACACACTACCATGTGGGCCAGCCCCCTGCCCCCTGTTTCACAGGTACTGTATGATGGGAAGGCAGGACGGAATCACAGATCGAATGAGAAAATCTAACCCTGCTCATGTCCATTAAAGCTTTGTCAGAGCAGAAATACAACAAGACAGAGTGTAATTATGACTGACTCACTGCTCACTAAATAGGACACTTCATTGCGAGCCCTCTGTGGTCAGTAATCAGTAGTTTTGAATGCCACTTCCTGTTTATTCCATTCACTTTGTTCTTGTCTTAGGTTTCCTGACTGAAAGCTATTTCTACATGCAGGATATCATACTGAAAATTTCGGCTTGAGAAACCAACATACAAATAATATGGCTATTCCAGTTAATTAACACTCAGTATAACACACACACACACACACACACACACACACACACACACACACACACCCACACACACACACACAGTTTTTAACCTTGCATAAACATTTGTAAGATTATAACTCTGCTAAGAAAATATGGTCAACACATGCGTGCGTGCGCGCAAACAAACACACACACACACACACACACACACACACACACCCGCGTGTGTGATTTCCGGTGCGAGTGAAAATTGTGCGAGTGAAAGGTTAAGAAAAAGGCTCTGGAACAGATTAATTTTGTCAGGTGAGGTACCACTGTTTATAAGGGCAGTGGTGGTCTCGTGGTATAGGGTGCTGGATCGCTGATCCTAAGGTTGGGGGTTCGAGTCCCACTCTCCACAAGGTTGTCACTGTCCCCCCCTGACCAGTGCAGCTAACTGGGTTATCAAAGGCTGGCCATGTCTCTCACTGTCTATGGTGAGAGGCATGTAAAAGAACCATTGCTTCTTCTTCTTTTCCTTTCGGCTGTTCCATTCAGGGGTCGCCACAGTGAATGATCTGCCTCCATCTCACCCTATCCTCTGCATCTTTTACTCTTACTCCAACTACCTTCATGTTCTCCTTCACCACATCCATAAATCTTCTCTTTGGTCTTCCTCTAGGTCTTCTGCCTGGTAGTTTCAACCTCAGCATCCTACTACCAATATACTCACTATCCCTTCTCTGTACATGTTCAAACCATCTCAATCTAGCCTCTCTTACTTTGTCGCCAAACCCTCTTACATGTGCTGTCCCTCTGATGTACTCAATCCTGATCCTATCCATCCTCGTTACTCCCAAAGGGAACCTCAACATTTTCATCTCTGCTACCTCCAGCTCTGTCTCCTGTCTTTTCCCCAGTGCCACTGTTTCTAAATCATACAACATCGCTGGCCTCAACACCGTCTTGTACACTTTTCCTTTCATTCTTGCTGATACTCTCCTATCACACATCACACCGGACACTTTTCTCCAACCATTCCAACCAGCCTGCACACGCTTCTTCACCTCTTTTCCACACTCTCCATTGCTCTGGATTGTTGGGCCGCAGTACTTAAAATCCTCCACCTTCTTTATCTCTGCTCCCTGTAACCTCACTGTTCCTCTTGGGTCCTTGTCGTTCACACACATGTATTCTGTCTGACTGAGGCTAACCTTCATCCCTCTCCTTTCCAGGGCATACCTCCACCTCTCTAGATTTTCCTGAACTTGTTCTCTGCTCTCACTACAGATCCCAATGTCATCTGCAAACATCATAGTCCATGGGGAATCTTGTCTCACCTCATCTTTCAGCCTGTCCATCACCATAGCAAACAAGAAGGGGCTCAGAGCCGACCATTGATGCAGTCCCACCTCCACCTTGAACTCTTCTGTCATGCCGACAGCACACCTCACCACTGTTTTACATCTCTCATACATGTCCTACACCATTCTAACATACTTCTCTGCCATTCCAGACTTCCTCATGCAATACCACAGTTCTTCTCTCGGCACCTGTCATATGCTTTCTCCAGATCCACAAAGGCACAATGCAGCTCCCTGTGACCTTCGCTGTACTTCTCTGTTAACATCCTCAAAGCAAACACTGCACCTGTGGTGCTCTTTCTTGGCATGAAACCAAACTGTTGTTCAAAAATGCTGACCTCTGCCCTTAGTCTAGCTTCCACTATTCTTTCCCATAACTTCATCGTATGGCTCATCAGCTTTATCCCACTGTAGTTGCCACAACTCTGCACATCTCCCTTGTTCTTAAAAATGGGCAATAGCACAAATCTACTGCTGCCTCGCCTGGACACTTCCATACCTCTACAGGTATGTCATCAGGACCAACTGCCTTTCCACTCTTCATCCTCTTCAATGCCCCCCTCACTTCACCCTTACTAATCTTTGCTATTTCCTGGTCCTCAACAGTCACCTCTTCTGCTCTTTTTTCTTTCTTATTTTCCTCATTCATCAGCTCTTCAAAGTACTCTTTCCCTCTCTGTCATTAATCACTCTAACTTGCTGCACGTCCTTTCCATCTCTATTTCTCTGCTGTGCCAACCTGTATAAATCATTTGTAAAAGAACCATTGCTGACTTTCATGAAGAGTATCTGCAAAGCCGTCAGTGTGTTTCTGTCCCTTGATGGGATGAGATGAAATCACAATGGTCACTGCCGCAAAACAAAACAGACTTTTTTGAGTGCTGCGACCCACTCAACAGAATGTGCATGCAAGACAAGCTGCATCAGCAAGAAGTGTCGATGTAGAAAAGCAGGCATCGACTGTTCCACCGAGTGTCACCCCAACAGTGCTATATGTCAGAATAGACTATAAAAATAAATAGAATATGTTAAAACGATTAATAGATACAGATCATAAGTACCGATTTGATTACAATTATATGTAATATGCATCTATGGTATATACATAAATACTGTATGTAAATAAATATGTAAATAATACTGATTTGTTTTATGGTTGTTCCTTACATAGAAAGTTAAACGTTGCTTTGTTTCTAGATTTCCGTTGGTCCATTGGTACCATTGCCAATCGTACCGGTACGGATCCCAATTGTGATCTGTACTGGTACGATTGCCCATATATATATATATATATATATATATATATATATATATATATATATATATATATGAAAAATTTCCTTTCAGCTTTTTCCCTTTTTCAGGAGTCGCCACAGTGAATAATTTGCACGTTTGATTTGGCTTAGGTTTTTATGTCAGATGCCCTTCCTAACACAACCCTTAGCAAGGGGCAGAAACACGCTGACGGCTTTGCAACCTACTCTTGTCGAAAGGCAGCAATGGCTCTTTTACATGCCTCTCACCATAGACAGTGATAACCCTTTGATAACCCAGTTAGCTGCACTGGTGGGATAGTGACAACCTTGTGGATCAGCAATCCGGCGCCCTTTACCACCAGGCCACCAAGCAAACCACTAAGCAAATAAAATATGTGCTTGTTTCTATTGTAACGGCCTCATGTTCAAGCTTCAAAAACTGAAAAGTATCTGACTGTTAAAACGGCGAAGATGGATTCAGTTTGTTTGTTTGTGTGTTACTAAGATTAGACAAAACATCATGCACAGTCTATTATAAAATTTCTTCCAGAAACGTGGCTTCAATTTTGGAGATGATCTGGGTGTAATTGTGGATCATGGAATTTTCGAAAGTTTTCTTTAACACAGTGTGATAAGATGATGTTGAGTTACAGCAGGCCTAGCAGGGAGTGTTGTGTACTTTCTGTTATTTTCCCCTGACTTCCTGGAGGTTTGTAAAAAGATGTTTGTTTCACATGTATGAAAGGAGTCTCCAATGTCAGATAATTGCTGATGTATAAACAGATTAAAACACTTGGCAAGATGCTGTGAAAGGAATCGAATCAGCCTCACTAAATCACTGGTAATTGTCCTATCAATGTACAAGAGTGAACATTTTATACAGCTCTCATTTTATTTTATAGCTGAAGTTTAAAATTCGACATCATTCTATCTTTAATTCAAAATTTATTTTCTTTTGAGGGCGTTTCCTGAACACTGAACTCACACTGCATATTAGACTAATCACACTATTACTCTGATTAATCTTTACAATTTCGACAGTGAAGTTACAATACAACAAATCAGCAAAGATACAGAGTGTGTCTGATGGAGAGTATAATCAACAGCACAGTGTTTGTTTCTTCGGTTCCTGCATTAAATCCAGGCATCGTTGTTCATTCTCTTTTCTCTTTTCTCCTTTCTCTCTCCACCCTCGTTTCCAATCCCTCCATCTGCATCTCTCAGCTTTCGTTTCCATAGAGACGCCTCAGCAGCCCTGAGCATACACAGTTAGTAAATAATAATCGTGTACCACAGCTGGGAATCAGTTGCTGGAGTCCTTAATGGGGAACGGCACAGTGAGTTCCATGATCCTTTACACATCAGCCCTTAGTCCTATTGTTGGAACACCGTGATGTGCACTTGTTCTTCCCACAAGGTCAGCATCTTGACAGGTGGTAAGATTAGCTGAGCTCCATCATTACCTGTGGTTCAATTATAAATGATGCGAGGATACAAAAAGCCACATACAAAAAGAAAATCACAGTGCTCACCAACAGAACACGCATTCATGATTATTTCCAGCTTCTGTCCTCATGTTTAGCATGTGTTTCTCTTGTTAACAGCCCTGAACACCTACAAAAAAAATCTCGAACGAAGACCATAGTTGCAGTTTTCAGATGAAAAGTTAAGAACACTGGTAAGATATTGCTTTTCATTACTACTTGCCGGGATGTGTGGTGGTGGTGGGTGTTGTTTGCTGAGAGAAGGAGCAGAGAAGGTGGCTGGGAAATGTCCCAGATGTCATTGTGGTGAGGATGGAAGTGAGAATCACTTTCAGACGTCACAGGGCCGATGGAAGAATGACATTATTTAGTTCTTACTAAATTAATTTCTAGTTTTATATATTTAAAGTGTTACATTCAGCTTAAAGGACAGTTTTACAGTGTGTATATATCTAATAAAATAGGAATGCTCCACCTTAATATCAGTGCTGTTGGGTCTCAGAACTTTGTGCCACCGTCTTGGTCAACAGACACTGATGGCTTACAACCGCATGAACAGTGAGAAAATTAAAGAAAGTTTGGAAAGCTCTGGGCTGCAGTGTTTCACTGTAAATTGTACTAACTAAACAATATGGCAGACATGCAGAGCCATCTGCTGTGGGGTGTTGCATATGTTTCTTACAGGATTTATATGTGAAAGAACATTGGTATGCACCAATCATGCGATTATCATTGAACTGACCTGGTGTGCCTGATGGATAATTTGACTCGTAGAATACCAAGAATTAAAAACCGATGCCAAATCAAACATGCGAATCATTAATATGACTTCCATGAAGATGGAGGCAGATGATTAGCTGTGGTGACCCCTGAAGGGAACAGCCGGAAGGAAAAGAAGAAGAGGAGGAGAATACCAGGAATTATACTGACAACCATTAAAAACTCTGAGAGAGAATTTTCTGTATATCGATATATATTTGTCAGGGGGTTGGGAGTAGACCTGTGGCTTTATTAATGATAGTACACGGCACTTCAGAAAATGATGAGCTGTCATTTTGCCACGCTTCATTGCACATGTGTAGGTCACTTTACAACAATGGACCAAATGTAGTTTGAGCCAAACACAATGTTTATCTGCACAATTTGAGGAGTGGTTTAGAAAGCCTATATAAAGGCTGAAAATATCCACTATTATCAGTCTAATGCACGTCATAATGCCATGTCTATCACACGAACAATGTCTCTGAGCAATGCGTATGGTGGAGGCCTGTAGTGAGGCGTATGTTCTGTATACAACCCATCATCAGAATTCTGCTTGTCTGCCACAACATGACAGAATCAGTTGACAACTCCAGGGCGAAAGACAGAGTGACGACTCCTGAACAGGATCACTATATCCGGTTGCAGCACTTGTGGGACTGGTGTTGCTGTGATGCATCACCGAAAATCACCTCCTGTATTAATGTAAATGGAGGCCATACTCACGACTAATTGTCGTGACTTTCATTTCGGCAAGTGCCATTTTGTTTTATTATTTCTGACGTACATAATTTACTTTTGTTTGTTGAATTTTGAAACCAACATAAGAAAGAAATTATCTATATGAAAAAAAAAATCCAGTTTTGAGTACCAGAATAAAATTTAGGTTGAAAATTATAGTCTCAAAAATTTTAATGACTGTCAATGTATTTAATGGCTTTCCACCAATCAGAAACAAGAAAATATATTGATGAATAATAATGAACATTATTTACCTCGCAAACTCAGGATGATTCTTGAATTAAAACCGGTGGACAAACAATTATGCTTTTTTCATATTTCCTGATTTGGAAATTATACACATTCAACTACACTGGCTTAAAAAAATAAAAATAAATAAATAAAATCAAGAAACAAATCTATAAAAATATAAATAAATTTAAAAATGACAGAAAACTGCACAATATGTTTTTTTTCTTTTCTCTAAATAAACACTCTACTTTATAAACTTGAATGTTTTTTAAAAATAAGTCAGAATAGAGCACACATGTAGGCATTACAAATGTAAAGATGTACAATAAAAAAGTAGGTTTTTTTATGTTCCTGTGTTGTATATACACTATTATTCTCAGTCTCAATTGATACTGACATACTGATTCGAGGACTTATATATATATATATATAGTCGGCCCTCTACTTACGAAAACCTCTGAATACGAAAAATCCAGGTTACGAAAAACAGTTTCCTAAATTTTCATCCTCTGTATACGAAACAACCTCTTCTTATGAAAAAGCGCCGAACACGCCATTCAAAAATTCAAACGTGCCAGTCAAACATTCAAATGCGTCATTCAAACATTAAAACTTGCCATTCAAACATTCAAACAATGCGCGAGCTGTTCTCTCATTGGCTGTCTCCCAATATTCTGCCCCGCTGGCCTCCCATTGGCCAGGAGGGAGCTCAATTGTACCCATTCCTGTACCCATACTTCCGTGTTTGTCACACGCGTGAAGGAGAGTTGAACAGAACTGTTGGCTTGTGAGTTTTTTGAGAGGGATCATTGCAGCGTTATATTTCGTTATCCATCATGGACCCCAAGAAAGTGATTCCTGGTGACATTGAAAAGAAGTAGCGGGATCCGTTATCAATCAAAGTGAAGCAGGAGATATTTAAAAAATACTAAAGTGGGATGCGGTTGAGGAAAATCACAAAGGAGTATGGCCAAAACCCCGCTACAATCGGGACAATATTGAAGCAGAAGGAGATCTTAAAAGCGGAGATAGAGTGACAGAGGCGATTATTTCGGAACGATATTGAAGGAAAAGAAGGCATTAAAAGCGAAGATACAGTGACAGGGCGATTATTTCGGAAAAAGCAACCGCCATATTTAAGGACCTCGTGAAGGAGGGTGGGGGTGGGGTGGTGAGTGTTCTTCAGACCAGCAACCCCTGGACTTTAAAGCATCGCATGGGTGGTTCGAGAGATTTATAAAAAGGTAAATAATTTTCTTTAACTTTTAACACATATTTCATACAAAATTGGTGTACTTTTATAATTTTAAATGGTTTATGGGGTAGTCTTGGGAGCCTTGGAATGAATCACGCGCTTTACATGTAAAATGCACCTCTACTTACGAAAACTCCAGGTTAAGAAAAAGACACTGGAACGGATTAATTTCGTAAGTAGAGGGCCGACTGTATACACACACACACACACACACACACACACACACACACACACACACACACACACACACACACACGTACAGTGGTATTTTTTCCATGATACGAACTTCATACCACTAAAAATCTGCCCCATCCAATGAGCAAAATTTTGATTTGCGAGCTCTGCTGGAGAAATGGGTTTTCCGAGATGATTAGCCTTGTATTCTTCCGCGTGTATTCCGCTGCGCTCCAAGATCGCCTTGTGCAGTGCTTCTCAGTTATTTTTTGTTATGCCTCCATAGGAAGAAAAAAACATTTAATGTCCCCCCAGCACCCCACGTGTGACAATTAACAGTGTTTACTGCACTTCATATTGTTTCCTCGGTGCTTTGTTCGTAAACTATACACTGCCACAGTGTAATTGCGCATCCTCTACAGTAGGTGGCAGTGGCACTCTCACTCAGGGAACACAGTGAGAGCGCCACTGCCAACTACTGTAGAGGATGCGCAATTACACATGATTCTAGTACAATACAGTATACCCTGGACTATTTGCGGTTTTGCAACCATGGTTTGAGTAGTCGCTGACTACTGAGCAACCAGCATGTGATTCAAATTCAGCCAATGGCTGTCCTCCTTGCTCCTGATTGGTTGAGCTGATGTCCCGCCCCATTTTCCTCATTCGCGCACAAGTTGTCAATGAGCCTCTTTTTGTGTGTGTTTTAATTACCAGTTAAGCTCTATGATACCACTCAAACGCTATGCATCTTCTCTGGCTAAGAGATGGAAAACGCTGGATGTCTCTTCTGAAGAAATAAGCCTTTGTCCTGAGAAACAACAGTTTTCTCTGAACTGTTGTACTAAAATCTTTTTCAATTATTATTCCAGTACAGTACCTAAGTTCATGTTTATGCGTGAGATTTTATGTTCTGTAGCATGTTTAACAAACGATACCAAAAGGAAACTTTATTACAGTACTCTTCATGTCCTTTCACATTGAAGTTGGAGTGACGTCTCCAAGATGGTGCTGCCCAGAGGGCGACGTCGCGGAGTTCTCAGAGTCAAATTGTTTCTTTATTCATTTTAATTTGTTTTATTTGTTGTTTTGTTTGTTCATGGAGCAGTATGCTCGTCTACGACCAGTCGACTCTACTACAGCTATGAGATCGGAGTATCTTCGGGCGTGTATAACTAAGCAGATCTAATATGCTATGGTAGGCAGCTCAATTCGAGCCGCAC
>CM045743.1:31408939-31558939 GCA_024760905.1 Plotosus lineatus | reverse complement strand
ACACACACACACACACACACACACACACACAGGTTTAAGATCATTTAAGCTAGAGCAATGATGAGTAAATGCCTTTCCCTTAAATTAATATGCACCTCTTTCTGTCCTCCTCCTTCTCGCTTCATTCATGCATCTATTCTGCTTTCAGTGTGTGTGTGTGTGTGTGTGTGTGTGTGTGTGTTGTGGTACCTCTGGAGGTCTGTCTCTGCTTGGTCTGCATGGTCAGCATGCCTACCACTGCTCCCATGTTGGTGCCGTCCTCAAAAATAATCCTCTTTCTTGTGAATGAATGAGAGTTAACACAAATGTTCTTCTCCTGAAAACCCCAGATGGGTCTCATGCTCCTCCCTCACATCCCCTCCCTCCCTCCCCTCTCTGTCTTTCTGTCATTCTCTCTGTTCTTCCTCCTCTTTCCCACATCGTTCTTCTCACTTCATCACTCCTGCCTCTTTATCCTTTTTATTATTCATACTTTTCCACATTTATTTTCTCTTTTTCCATATGTTTACAGCTTTTTTCTGCCTATCCTTTTCTCTTTCCATCTTTCTTTTACTTTATTATTCTAGCTCCGGTCGCGGTATCTCTTTGGACAATTCACCCGTCCTCTATTCCTCACCGTTTCTTTTTCACTTGCCCCCTTATTATTATTATTTTTTTGACAATGATCACTGACTGTTCTTTTCTTCATCATTCCCCATTTAATCTTTCTTCTTTTCTCCCCTTATTAATTCATTTCCTCCATCACTTTCTTTACACTGCTTTTTTCTCTTGCATTTCCTGTAGGGTTTTAGTTCTTTCTCTTTCCATCAAGTCCCCAGACCTCATTATTTGGAGGATATTAGTAATCATTGCAACCTGGGCAAGTTCAGAGTTATTGTGTGTGTGTGTGTGTGTGTGTGTGTGTGTGTGTGTGTGTGTGTGTGTGTGTGTGTGTGTGTGTGTGTGTGTGTGTGTGCATGCATGTGTGCATTTCCATTATCCTGCCTCAGTACACACACACACACACACACACACACACACACACACACACACACACACACACACACACACACACACAGACAGAGAGAGAGAGAGAGAGAGAGAGAGAGAGAGAGAGAGAGTGGTGAGTCATTCTGTAGACTGGTGTCTCTCACAATTTATATGTTAATTACAAAAGTGTGAGTGTTGTTTATAAAGGCAGATAGGCAAAATGACAAATAAAGAGAGTCAGAAAAAACTGAACAAATATTAGAGATAAATTAATGAAAAAAGAGAGATAGAAATAAAGGAAAAGTGAAAGAAGACAAAGTGTGTGTATGTGTGTGTGTGTGTGTGTGTGTGTGTGTGTGTGTGTGTGTGTGTGTGTGTGTGTGTGAGAGAGAGAGAGAGAGAGAGAGAGAGAGAGAGAAACTAACAAAGTGAGGAGGGGAGGAGAGAAGAATAAGGGAATTGTGAGATGAGCTCGGCTGTTCCCTTCAGGGGTCGCCACAGCAAATCATCTGCCTCCATCTCACCGTATCCTCTGCATCTTCTTCTCTTATGCCAATGACCTTCATGTTCTCCTTCACCACATCCACAAATCTCTTCTTTGGTCTTCCTCTAAGCCTTCTGCCTGGTAGTTCCAACTTCAGCATCCTACTACCAATATATTCACTATCCCTCCTCTGTACATTTCCAAACCATCTCAATCTAGCCTCTCTGACTTTGTCTCCAAAGCATCTTTACATGCGCTGTCCCTCTGAAGTACTCATTGCTGATCCTATCCATCCTCGTTACTCCCAAAGAGAACCTCAACATTTTCATCTCTGCTACCTCCAGCTCTGCCTCCTGTCTTTTCCCCAGCGTCACTGTTTCTAAACCAGACAACATCGCTGGCCTCAACACTGTACACTTTTCCTTTCATTCTTGCTGATAACTTCCTATCACACATCACACTGGAAACTTTTCTCCAACCATTCCAACCTGCCTGCACACACGTCTTCACCTCTTTTCCACACCCTCCATTGCTCTGGATTGTTGAGCCTAAGTACTTAATATCCTCCACCTTCCTTATCTCTGCTCCCTGTAACCTCACCGTTCCTCTTGGGTCCTTCTCATTAACACACATGTATTCTGTTTAACTGAGGCTAACCTTCATTCCTCTCCTTTCCAGGGCATACCTCCACTTCTCTAGATTTTCCTCCACTTGTTCTCTACTCTCACTACAGATCATAATGTCATCTGCAAATATCATAGTCCATGAAGATTCTTGTCTAACCTCGTCTGTCAGCCTGTCCATCACCATAGCAAACAAGAAGGGGCTCAGAGCTGACACCTTGATGCAGTACCACCTCCACTTTGAATTCTTCGGTCACGCCGACGGCACACCTCACCACTGTCTTACATCTCTCATACATGTCCTGCACCACTCTAACATACTTCTCTGCCACTCCAGACTTCCTCATGCAATACCACAGTTCTTCTCTTGGCACCATGTCATATGCTTTCTGCAGATCCACAAAGGCACAATGCAGCTCCCTCTGACCTTCTCTGTACTTCTCTATTAACATCCCCAAAGCAAACAATGCATCTGTGGTGCTCTTTCTTGGCATGAAGCCAAACTGTTGTTCACAAATGCTGACCTCTGCCCTTAGTCTAGCTTCCACTATTCTTTCCCATAACTTCATCGTATGGCTCATCAACTTTATCCCACTGTAGTTGACACAACTCTGCACGTCTCCCTTGTTCTTAAAAATGAACACCAGCACACTTCTCCTCCATTCCTCCGGCATCTGCTCAGTCCCGTTCGTGTCAGAAAATCTACTGCTACATCTCCTAGACACTTCCATACCTCCACTTGTATGTCATCAGGACCAACTGCCTTTTCACTCTTCATCCTCTTCAATGTCCTCCTCACTTCACTCTTACTAATCTTTGCAACTTCCTGGTCCTCAACGGTCACCTCTTCTACTCTTTTGTCTCTCTCATTTTCCTCATTCATCAGCTCTTCAAAGTACTCTTTCCATCTTCCCCGCACACTACTGTCATCAGTCAATACATTTTCCTCTCTGTCCTTTATCACTCTAAGTTGCTATACTTCCTTCCCATCTCTATTTCTCTGCTGTGCCAACCTGTATATATAATTTTATCCCTCCTTACTGTCCAACCTAGCATACAAGTCATTATACGCCCTCTGTTTGGCCTTTGACACCGCTACTATTTCCTTACGTTGTGTCTCCCTGTACTCCTGTTTACTCTATTCGGTCCTCTTAATGTCCCACTTCTTCTTAGTTAACATCTTTCTTTGTACACACTCCTGCACTTCTTCATTCCACCACCAAGTCTCCTTATCTACTTTCCTTCCAGAGGACACACCAAGTACTCTCCTACCTGTCTCCCTGATCACATTTGCTGTGGTTGTCCAGTCATCTGAAAGCACTTCCTGACCACCCAAAACCTGTTTCAACTCCTCCTTGAAGAGAACACAACACTCTTCCTTTTTCAGCTTCCACCACTTTGTCTTCTTCTCTGCCTTTGCTTTCTTCACTTTCCTCACCATCAGCGTCATCCTGCACACAACCATCCTATGCTGTTTGGCAACACTCTCACCCACTATTACTTTGTAGTCACTGACTTCATTCAAACTGCATCGTCTACACAAGATGTAGTCTACCTGTGTACTCCTACCTCTGCTTTTATAAGTCACCCGATGCTCCTGTCTCTTCTGGAAGAAAGTATTCACCACGGCCATTTTCATTCTTTTTGCAAAATCAATCAACATCTGTCCTTCTGTGTTCCTGTCCTAGATACCAAACCTGCCCATCACTTCCTCGTCCCCTCTGGTTCCTGCACCAACATGTCCATTGAAGTCTGCCCCAATGACCACTCTTTCACCTCTGGGGTTATTCTGCATCACTTCATCTAACACACTCCAGAATCTCTCCTTCTCTTCTAGCTCACATCCTGCCTGTGAGGCATAAGCACTAACAACATTGAACATCACACCTTCAATTTCTAACTTGAGACTCATCACTCTGTCTGACACTCTTTTCACTTCTAGAACATTCTTCACAAACCCCTCCAAGAAGATGACTCCTACTCCATTTCTCTTTCCATCCACACCATGATGAAACAGCTTAAACCCCACTCCTAAGCTTCTAGCTTTGTTACCTTTCCACCTGGTCTCCTGGACACAGAGTATGTCCACCTTGCTCCTCTGCATCATGTCAGCCAGCTGTCTACCTTTTCCTTTCATAGTTCCAACATTCAAAGTCCCCACTCTCAGTCCTAGACTCATGCTTTTCCTCTTCTCTCTCCACCTACGGACACGCCTCCCACCTCTTCTTGTTCGACCAACAGTAGTCCAATTTCCACAAGCACCGTGTTGGTTAACAGCACTGATGGCGGTCGTTGTTAACCCAGGCGTCGACCGATCCGGTATGGAGGTAATAGTTGTGATTTGCAATATGAAGTTTGGCGTTGGTTTTACGTCGGATGCCCTTCCTGACACAACCCTCTGCATTTATCCAGGCTTGGGACCGTTGTGAGGGGGAGACACTGGTTTGTGTCACTGGTTTGGACACTCATTCAGCTTAGCTACAGTTTAAAAATAGTTTTAGACATAGCACGCTTCATGGTGGTGTAGCACATCCACCTCACAGCAAAAAGGTTCTCGGTCGAGGGGACAAAAAGTATTTTTGTGTGTTTTTCAGTTTCTCCTCAGGCAGTGTACCCTCTCTTGCATTGTGTAATAACGATTATTCTGGTATTTGGTAGAGGAATATCAATAAAGTCAGTCTCGGTTTCATACACACACAGATTCACTTACACTAAGAATATAAAAATTAAAAAATATATATGCAAGTTAGTTAACCCTTATTGCTTATCACATTCCAAACAAATAATTAAAAACACTCTCGACCTTTCACAATAGGATGCACTCAACCAGTGGGGACTCAGGTTTTACAAAAAAGATAACCAATACCTTTTTAGATGTAAAATTCAGATAAATATTCCAAATTGGAGTGGTAGTGGTGGCCTAATGGAATAGGGCGCTGGATCGCTGATCCTAAGGTTGAGGGTTCAAGCCTCACTCTCCCCAAGGTTGTCACTGTCCACCCCCAGTGCAGCTAACTGGGTTATCAAAGGCGGGCCGTGTCTTTCACTGTCTATGGTGTGAGGTTCATGTAAAAGAACCATTGCTGTCCTTTGACAAGAGTCGCTGCATAGCTGTCGGCGTGTTTCCGCCCTGCGATGGCCTGGTGAACTGTCCAGGGTGTACTCTGTCTTTGCTCAGAGTCGGCTGGGATGGGCGCCAGTCTCCCCGTGACCCTAATTAGGATTAATCGGTTACAGAAAATGAACTGATTCCAAATTGATTAGGGAGCTAATAATATGTGCAGAAGACAGTGGGGCAATACTGCTGCTATCTTTGGGGTGCACAACCCTTATTTGCAGGTGTGTGTTCAGTAAACATGAAATAAATCAGCTTCTGCGGTTTCGCCATCAGTAATTCATAAAATAAAGCAGTGTGAGTGACAGCCAGTGGAATCACGTGTACTATACATTGACTTCATCACACTTGCATCAATTTCCTCAGAATATTCCAGCTTCCTCAAACACTCCACAGACATGCACCTTAGCTGACTGACTGTTTCCACGTGAGTCTGGGTATGAATGGTTTTGTGTGTGTGTGTGTGTGTGTGTGTGTGTGTGTGTGTGTGTGTGTGTGTGTGTGTGTGTGTGTTGCCCTGCCCAGAGATGGACTGGTGAGCTGTTCTGGGTGACCTTGCCTTAGTTCGGAATTGGCTGAGATGGGCTGAGAACTGAGACGGACCCTTGATATTATGGATGTAAAGACTGTTGCTGATGTATTTATTGAGTCACATCATGCTAACATGCAGCGGTATTGGTGCTTTTTTTAGCTTCAGTGCAGCTCTTTAAAGTCGGAATAACTCGACTAGGGCTTGCCGACTTTTTTTTATTTATTTTTTTATTCGTGTTGCATAAGAGTGGATGAGACAATATGTTTCCTCCGGGCAAACACACACACAGGCGCGAACCCCTGAGGAATTCATTCCACACTTCAAACTCGCTTCCTGTCTCACTGCCCAGAAACTAGTAATGCTTTTGGCTCCAATCCTTGAATTTCACATCTTGCTCTTCATCTTTCTCTTCTCACCTCCTGACACAAGGCTCAGCAGCGGCATCAATACCGCTTCCAATCAGATTCCTCTTTCTCCTCCTCATCTTCCTTTCCTTTTCTCCTCCACTCAGCACTGTGTTTTTCAATATTTTATTTTTCTTATCATCTATTTGCAGCCTCATCCCCCACACCCCCTTCTCTTTTGATTAAAAAGCAGCTTGCGGCCAATTGAAAGCTTAATACATTTGGAGGAGGCAGTTACGGGATGTGTTTATTAAACTGTGGAGAAAAGGATGGAGCCTGGAGCACCAGATTCTACTTCAAAAATGTGGAAAAAAAATCTTTAGATGCACGACTGTGCTCAATAACAATTTTTCAGATAGTTACTCTTTTGCCACACAGAGGCAGCTTGGGAAATGGTACAAATGTTTATTCAAATTTTACTACGATTCTTGTTTACAGAGAAGCAGAAAGTTGTTTTTCTTGACTAATCAACCAATCAATCATTTATAGTAAAAAAAGTCAGTGTTAGATGATTATTCAGAATATACAGAACACTCCTCTTGAAGGAACATGGTCCAGTTCAGAGCACCCACCCCAACACCGCCCTGTTTCCTTTTTCATTTCTGACTCTACTGTGTTTTTTTTTTTCCTTGACATGTAAACCACCCAACCGCAAAATAACACATTTGGAGGAAATCATTAATCCACCATCTTCCATATATATAAGCTCAGATGTTCAGTTCTCCTCGTGTCACTGTGATTGACAGGTGAGAGAAGTAGCACCGCCCCAATCAGAGGAAAAAAAGGCAATTTTAATCAGAAATGACTAATTTAAGAATATTTGGGGAAATATACTCTAACTAACTGAGTTTGTTCCACATAGACTCTATCAGGTTCTGGGATCTCCTACAGGTAGATAACTAGGACTTCAGTTTTCTCCATCAAAATACAATCTAGACTAACGTAACCCTTGGGGATGAATATGGGATCTCAGAGTAACTATTTATACCTTCCATGTTCCTAAAGGTAAGAATAAGGAGCGAAGAGGGTACTGCCCCAGTGAGGAGCCGAGAAACCCCAATACAATAATGTGGTTTATTTTTGGAGAGTGTTTGGGGTAAACAAAAAAATAACTTCAGGAGAATAGTTTAATTTTCTTTTCATGTTTTATGATTTACTCATTCACTCACTGAACTATTTAATATTACTAGGGTCATGTGGAGGCTGAAACCTCTTTCAACCGACTCTTATGTAAAGGCAGGATAGATCCTATACAGCTTGTCAGTCCATCACAGAACCAACACATGCATTCTATCACAATCACATCTTGGGGCAATTTGAAACAGGCTGTAAGCCTACCGTGCATGGAGGAAACCGGACTATCCAGAGGAAGCACACACAAGCACGGGAAAAACATACAAACTCCATACAGAAATGACCTCGCCGAGCCCAGGACTCGAACCCAAGACCTTCTCACCCTGAAACAGATGGGCTAAGCACTCTGTCAATTCATTCATAACAGTCTCACATCCAGAGTCTTAAAGTACAATAAAGGTAACTGAATGGAACTGGATGGATTTCAGGGCACAATAGCGTTTAGCAGCAGTGTTCTTACCTGACCTGCAGTGAGAACGCGGCACCTGCGCAGTCGGCAATGAAAACGTCCCAAACATCACACCCATCTCCGCCCGGATACACAATCAAACTTCACTCAGATTCAGAATGTGTCTCACACTGATGGAGCTGTGTTTGTATGGTTGGTTTCTCTTTCCTCCCACTCACCTCTCTCTCTCTCTCTCTCTATCTCTCTCTCTCTCTCTCTCTCTCTGACCTGTTTCTGACTGCATTCATCATGACCATCTTCCTCAAACTCATCCCATCTCTCTCTCTTTCCCTCTCTCTCCCTCCCTCGCACTGCCTCTGTTTTTCTTTTATCTTCCACTCTACTCCACCTCTGCCTTTTCTTTTATCCCTTGTTTATATAATCCCTTCTCAAAACCTACTCTTTCCACTTTATCCCTATAATATCACTCGTACATTCAACATTTATTGGTATCAATAATCCAAGTTAATTTTTTTTGTTTAATCTTTTAGTCATACCTTCCCACACGACCCATGACATCCTGCCGATAAAAGTGCAACAGGATTAAAAATCCTTTCTACATAAAGACAACGATGCAGCGGGTCAATCCTTGACAAATTAACCAATTTTCCAAAATTTTCCCAGGTGACCTGTCTTGGGTTTTTATGATTTCTTCTCTCAGGTACTTCCATATGTCCTAATTCAGTGATCCCTTGCTACTTCGTGCTTCAGTCTCTGTGGCTTCAGGGTTTTTCAAAAATATTCTTCAAAAAATAAAAAAATAAGGAAATTAAGGAAGACTAAGGGAAAAGTTAAGGAAAATGCCGCAAAACAAAGCCAATTATGCAAAAAAACAAAAAAAACAACCCAACCCCCCCCCCCCCCAACAAAACTACTTACATTTTTACTGTGAGGCACACATCTGTGTGTATGTGTGTGTATTTTTATTTTATTTACATCTTAGGCATTATTTTTGAATGTTTAATTGTTATTATAAGCATTTATAGTGTTGAATATGTATTTATTGATATTATATACACATATGCATGTACGTATACGTCCGTCAGAGGGGTTGATCCTACTTCACAGAAATCGGCAGTTGCAGGGGTCTCGGTCCCCATTAACCGGGGAAAGTAAGGGATCCCTGTATTCCTAATAGTTTAACAGAAATAAATTTTAATTCTTATACCATCACAAATACTGTATGGTAATTTGTTCTTTTTCAATTTATTTATTTAAAAAAAAATAGACTAATGAGAAGAAAATACAAGGAATAAGCCTCAGATTGTAGATTTTGCATATATACTGTATATATAACTGACTTATATGGTAACTTACTTTCAGTAAGGGGGGAAAAACATGTTCCTCAGTTAAAGATTCTCAGTTTTACAGCAACCTAAAAATATAACAACAAACAAAATAGCACAAATAGGCCTCACTTCACAGAAGAATCTGACAGGATTGACTTGTGCTCAGCCACTTCAACATTTTTTGAAGGTACATCGTATATATGCTAACTTTGTGTAATTGTTTTTCTTTTGCTCAAATGGCCTTTCTGTTGACCCCCCCCCCAAAAAAAAAAATTAGGTTTAGTGTTTATTTATTTATGTCTCCATGTTATACTTTGAATACATACTTGTATATTATGTAATATAACAGCAGACTCAACATAATATAAATAAAATTCTTTTTTTTTAACTTTTCACCTTGGTAAATTAGTTGTTTCTCAATAGTTTAAAATAATATCAGACATATTGAGGTACATAAAAAAAAAACAAAAACAAAAAAAAAAACAGGGATATCGGAGACCTGGGAGCCTCCAGTTCAGGTGTGGCCAACCCGTGGCTTCCGAGCCGCATGTGGTTCTTTGCCTAGTTTCATGCGGCTCTTAAGTTCATATTGAAGTTTGTGGTTTTTCAATGTGTGTGTGTGTGTGTGTGTGTTTGCTTCGCTTGAGTTCAATATGGTATTATTGTCAAATGCTTGTGTGTGTGAGATGAAAATTCTGCAAAGCTTCCCAGTAGAGGCGAGATCAGTTCAGTAAACGATTTGTGTCAAATTTGCTCTTAAAATGGCAGGAAAAAAAATACGCAGCAAAATGAAAATATGAAGATGAACAAAGGACATTTTAACAGAGTGGGAGCTTTTTTGTTGTTCTGGAATATAATGGAAAGTCATTCTGACGTATATGTTAGGTGTCACTGACACATTTCAAAACTTCAAATCTTCAGCGCCACTTCAGCTCACTGCATGCAAACTTTGACCAGGAATTTCCTGAAGAGACTGAACTTCACAAGTACAAGTTGTTCACTTTAAAAAGTCAGGAAGAGAAGCAGATCGTTTTCCCAAAAATTTACGAAGCGCTCCGAGACCATAACGCTTGCATCATATCAACTGGCTTGGAAAATGACACGGGGCAAAATACCACACAATGAAGGAGAGTTCGTTATAAAATCCCTCAGTGATGTTGGCAAAATCTTGTGTGTGTGTGTGTGTGTGTGTGTGTGAAAGGGATGGGTGATGTTCATGTGTGCCCATGTGTATGTTGTGGCTCTTTGCGGTAACACAGTAAAAAATGTGGCTCTTGGTCTCTGACTGGTTGGTCTGACTGGGCTCACCCCTGCTCTAGTTGATTTATAATGGAATGACCCCGTGATGCTTTCATGTTTCACTCTGTCCAGCCCCCCCCCCCCTCTGTATGTTCAGCTTAAACACTTCCATCAACACCTTCACATGTTCATGCCATCTTACAGATCAATAACTCACTGAGTCCAGACTCAGCTGCTTCTCGAAAGCTGCAGTGCATTCTGGGACAGATTCCAGCTTAATGCCCTGACACGAACAGTGCTCCACAATGTCTGCTGGATGTCTCATTGACACTTCTCTGTCTCGTCTGTCTCGTGGCCTCAACACATCTGTATTTAAATCAACTACTTTTGTTTAGACATCTAATGCAGCCGTGAGGGGGGGGCAAATGCAGCCGTGAGGGGGGGGCACAAACCAGTGTCTCTCCCTCACGCCGGTCCCAAGCCCGGATAAATGCAGAGGGTTGCGTCAGGAAGGGCATCCGGCGTAAAACAAATGCCAAATAAACTATGCGAATCACAAGAAAGAATGACATACCGGATCGGTCGAGGCCCGGGTTAACAACGACCGCCATCAGTGCCGTCAACCAACAGGGTGCTGATGGAAATTGGACTACTGTTGGTCGAAGACGTCGAAGAAGGAGAGGCGGGAGGCGTGTCCGTTGCCAGAGAGAGAAGAGGAAAGGCATGAGTCTAGGACTGAAAGTAGGGACTTTGAATATTGGAACTATGACAGGAAAAGGTAGAGAGCTGGCTGACATGATGCAGAGGAGGAAGGTGGACATACTGTGTGTTCAGGAGACCAGGTGGAAAGGTCGCAAGGCTAGAAGCATAGGAGCAGGGTTTAAGCTGTTTTATCACGGTGTGGATGGGAAGAGAAATGGAGTCGGAGTCATCTTGAAGGAGGAGTTTGCCAGGAATGTTCTAGAAGTGAAAAGAGTGTCAGACAGAGTGATGAGTCTCAAGTTAGAAATTAAAGGTGTGATGGTCAATGTTGTTAGTGCTTATGCCCCACAGACAGGATGTGAGCGAGAAGAGAAGGAGAGATTCTGGAGGGAGTTAGATGAAGTGATGCAGAGTACCCCCAGAGGTGAAAGAGTGGTCATTGGGGCAGACTTCAATGGACATGTTGGTGCAGGAAACAGAGGGGACGAGGAAGTGATGGGTAGGTTTGGTATCCAGGACAGGAACGCAGAAGGACAGATGTTGGTAGATTTTGCAAAAGGATGGAAATGGCTGTGGTGAATACTTTCTTCCAGAAGAGAGAGGAGCATAGGGTGACTTATAAAAGCGGAGGTAGGAGCACACAGGTAGACTACATCTTGTGCAGGCGATGTAATTTAAAGGAAGTCAGTGACTGCAAAGTAGTAGCGGGTGAGAGTGTTGCCAAACAGCATAGGATGGTGGTGTGCAGGATGATGCTGATGGTGAGGAAGGTGAAGAAGGCAAAGGCAGAGCAGAAGACAAAGTGGTGGAAGTTGAAAAGGAAGAGTGTCGGGTTGTCTTCAAGGAGGAGTTGAAACAGGCTTTGGGTGGTCAGGAAGTGCTTCCAGATGACTGGACAACTACAGCGAATGTGATCAGGGAGACAGGTAGGAGAATATTTGGTGTGTCATCTGGAAGGAAAGTAGATAAGGAGACTTGGTGGTGGAATGAGGAAGTGCAGGAGTGTGTACAAAGGAAGAGATTAGCTAAGAAGAAGTGGGACATTGAGAAAACCGAAGAGAGTAAACAGGAGTACAGGGAGACACAGCGTAAGGCAAAGGTAGCAGTGTCAAAGGCCAAACAGAGTGCGTTTGATGACTTGTATGCTCGGCTGGAAAGTAAGGAGGGAGAAAATGATTTATACAGGTTGGCACAGCAGAGAAATAGAGATGGGAAGGACGTGCAGCAAGTTAGATTGATAAAGGACAGAGAGGGAAATGTATTGACTGATGACAGAAGTGTGCTGGGAAGATGGAAAGAGTACTTTGAAGAGCTGATGAATGAGGAAAATGAGAGAGAAAAAGAGTAGAAGAGGTGACTGTTGAGGACCAGGAAGTAGCAAAGATTAGTAAGGGTGAAGTGAGGAGGGCATTGAAGAGGATGAAGAATGGAAAGGCAGTTGGTCCTGATGACATACCGGTGGAGGTATGGAAGTGTCTAGGAGAGGTAGCAGTAGATTTTCTGACAAGAACATTTAACAAGGTCTTAGAGAGTGAGAGGATGCCAGAGGAATGGAGGAGAAGTGTGCTGGTGCCCATTTTTAAGAACAAGGGAGACGTGCAGAGTTGTGGCAACTACAGAGGGATAAAGTTGATGAGCCATACGATGAAGTTATGGGAAAGAATAGTGGAAGCTAGACTAAGGGCAGAAGTCAGCATTTGTGAACAACAGTTTGGTTTCATGCCCAGAAAGAGCACCACAGATGCAGTGTTTGCCTTGAGGATGTTAATGGAGAAGTACAGAGAAGGTCAGACGGAGCTGCATTGTGCCTTTGTGGATCTGGAGAAAGCATATGACAGGGTGCCGAGAGAAGAACTGTGGTATTGCATGAGGAAGTCTGGAGTGGCAGAGAAGTATGTTAGAGTGGTGCAGGACATGTATGAGAGATGTAAGACAGTGGTGAGGTGTGCTGTCGGTGTGACAGAAGAGTTCAAGGTGGAGGTGGGACTGCATCAAGGGTCAGCTCTCAGCCCCTTCTTGTTGGCTATGGTGATGGACAGGCTGACAGGCGGGGTTAGACGAGATTCCCCGTGGACTATGATGTTTGCAGATGACATTGTAATCTGTAGTGAGAGCAGAGAACAAGTGCAGGAAAATCTAGAGAGGTGGAGGTATGCCCTGGAAAGGAGGGAATGAAGATTAGCCTCAGTAAGACAGAGTACATGTGCATGAATGCCAAGGACCAAAGAGGAACGGTGAGATTACAGGGAGCAGAGATAAGAAAGGTGGAGGATTTTAAGTACTTAGGCTCAACAATCCAGAGCAATGGCGAGTGTGGAAAAGAGGTCAAGAAGCGTGTGCAGGCAGGTTGGAATGGTTGGAGAAAAGTGTCCGGTGTGATGTGTGATAGGAGGGTATCGGCAAAAATGAAAGGAAAAGTGTACAAAAGCGGTGTTGAGGCCAACGATGCTGTATGGGTTAGAAACAGTGGCCCTGGGGAAAAGACAGGAGGCAGAGTTGGAGGTAGCAGAGATGAAAATGTTGAGGTTCTCTTTGGGAGTAACGAGGATGGATAGGATTAGGAATGAGTACGTCAGAGGGACAGCACATGTAAGACGTTTTGGAGACAAAGTCAGAGAGGCTAGATTGAGATGGTTTGGACATGTACAGAGGAGGGATAGTGAGTATATTGGTAATAGGATGCTGAGGCTGGAACTACCAGGCAAAAGGCCTAGAGGAAGACCAAAGAGACGATTCATGGATGTGGTAAAGGAGGACATGAAGGTCGTTGGTGTAAGAGAAGAAGATGCAAAGGATAGGGTGAGATGGAGGCAGATGATTCGCTGTGGCGACCCCTGAAGGGAAAAGCCGAAAGGAAAAGAAGAAGAAGAAGAAGACTTTTGTTTAGACATCTGTTTCAAGCCTGAAGTCCTTGATTCTGAACAGCTTGATCCTAATTAGGGTCGCGGGGAGGCTGCCACCCATCTCAGCCGACTCTGGGCGAGGGCAGGGTACAGGGACAGCTCACCAGGCCATCACAGGGCAGGAACACACTGAAGGCAATGCAGCTACTCTTGAAGAAAGTCAGCAATGCCAATGTTCCATGCCTCGCACCTAAGCCTAAAGTCATAATGTCCAGATTTTAAAATAGCTGCAAAACGTTATTTAAATTTTGGGGATGAATTCGGGCATGTCCAGGTGTTTGGTATCAGCGCCACAGTGTTGGAGTGTGTCCACATTTTGCTCATTTAAACCACTTCAAGTGTTTTTTTTTTCCCTGCTAGGTTTATTCTGAAAGTAATGAATGGAACCCAAAATTTGAACTGATACTTCATAAGAGTTTAAGAGAGCCAGCACGTGAATAAATTACACGTTCAAGGCGAGAGACTGTGAATTCCAAGTGAGAAAACCTCTTTGTCTCCTTTGTTATTTCCCTCGGCACACTTTCTGGTCCACTTGAAGTTCAGATGTTTTGCAATCCCGAAGAAGCATTTATCTCGGCACTACTGCTGTGCTGCCCTCTGCTGGGTAATTCATGGTACTAAAGAAAAAAAAACTGTATGCGGAATGGCGCGATTTAATTCGCTGTCTCTGAATAATAGACATGAAACACCTTGTAAATTCAGGATAATGCTTGAGTCAACTAAAAAAGGAAAAAACAAACCATAAATATATCGTTTTAAAAACAAATTTTATGTCCCTGTGTAGTATATGCTAAAAAAAAAATATTAAGCTCAGCCACAGTGGATGTCTCTGAATAGTGTGAAGTAATTGTAAAATATAACAATGTGACTGGCACTCAACTTAATTATGCAAAAATAAAATAACAGTAATAATAATAATATGAAAACACACATTACATATATAAACACACACACTAGTCCTTCTCAAAAAGTTAGCATATTGTGATAAAGTTCATTATTATCTGTAATGTACTGATAAACATTAGACTTTCATATATTTTAGATTCATTACACACAACTGAAGTAATTCAAGCCTTTTATTGTTTTAATATTGATTAATTTGGCAGAAAAGTAAAGAAAAAACAAAAACCCCTATCTCAAAAAATTAGCATATTTCATCTGACCAAAAAAAAAAAAAAAAAAGTCAACCTTCAAATAATTATGTTCAGTTCTGCACTCAATACTTGGTTGGGAATCCTTTTGCAGAAATGACTGCTTCAATGCGGCGTGGCATGGAGCCAATCAGACTGTGGCACTGCTGAGGTGTTATGGAGGCCCAGGATGATTCGATAGTGGCCTTAAGCTCATCCACAGTGTTGGGTCTGGTGTCTCAACTTTCTCTTCACAATATCCCACAGATTCTCTATGGGGTTCAGGTCAGGAGAGTCGGCAGGCCAATTGAGCACAGTAATAGCATGGTCAGTAAACCATTTAGCAGTGGTTTTGGCACTGTGAGCAGGTGCCAGGTCGTGCTGAAAAATGAAATCTTCATCTCCATAAAGCTTTTCAGCAGATGGAAGCATGAAGTGCTCCAAAATCTCCTGATAGCTCGCTGCATTGACCCTGCCCTTGATAAAACACAGTGGACCAACACCAGCAGCTGACATGGCACCCAGACCATCACTGACTGTGGGTACTTGACACTGGACTTCAGGCATTTTGGCATTTCCTTCTCCGCAGTCTTCCTCCAGACTCTGGCACCGCGATTTCCGAATGACATGCAAAATTTGCTTTCAGCCGAAAAAGTACTTTGGACCACTGAGCAACAGTCCAGTGCTGCTTCTCTGTAGCCCAGGTCAGCCGCTTCTGCCGCTGTTTCTGGTTCAAAAGTAACTTGACCTGGGGAATGCGGCACCTGTAGCCCAGTCCACTGCTTCCACAGGTCCCCCAAGGTCTGGAATCGGCCCTTCTCCACAATCTTCCTCAGGGTCCGGTCACCTCTTCTGGTTGTGCAGCGTTTTCTGCCACACTTTTTCCTTCCCACAGACGTCCCACTGAGGTGCCTTGATAGAGCACTCTGGGAACAGCCTATTCTCTCAGAGATTTCTTTCTGTGTCTTACCCTCTTACCTGAGGGTGTCAATGATGGCCTTCTGGACAGCAGTCAGGTCGGCAGTCTTACCCATGATTGTGGTTTTGAGTAATGAACCAGGCTGGGAGTTTTTAAAAGCCTCGGGAATCTTTTGCAGGTGTTTAGAGTTAATTGGTTGATTCAGATGATTAGCTTAATAGCTCGTTTAGACTACCTGAACATGATATGCTAATTTTTTGAGATAGGAATTTTGGGTTTTCATGAGCTGTATGCCAAAATCATCAGTATTAAAACAATAAAAGACCTGAAATATTTCAGTTGGTGTGCAATGAATCTAAAATATATGAAAGTTTAATTTTTATCAGTACATTACAGAAAATAATGAACTTTATCACAATATGCTAATTTTTTGAAAGGTCTAGTACATATATATATATATATATATATAAAGAGGAACAGTAGTGGCCCGTATATACACATATACACACACATATATGCATACATACATACATTATATATATAGCTAATGTATAAATATAAAATACTATATAAAATGTCTGCCTCACAGCAAGAGGATATCCCAGGTTTGATTCCGGGGTTCAGGGCGTTTCTGGGTGAAATTGTTAGGTTCATCCCGTGCTGGTGTGGGTTTAGTTTGGTATTCCAGTTTCCTTCCACACTCATAAAGCATACACATCAAGCTAACTAGCTCTTCCTCCAAAAGTGTGAGTGTAAGTGTGGATGGTTGTAGGCGTGCTGGCCCTGTGATGGCCTGATGAGCTGTTCAGGGTGTAATCCGCCTTCATCAGAGTTGGCTGAGATGGGTGCCAGCCTCTCTGGGTACTTAATTAGGATTAAACGGCTTAGAAAATGAATGAAAAAAAAAAAAAAGTTCAAAGTCAACATATTTGCAATACAGAATATAAGAATACTGTATAAGAAATGTTTTCTCTTCAGTTTTTTCTTGTTCTTTGTGTGCGTCATGTCGTTCAAATAAAATAACCACACGTCACAGATTCTAAGTCTATGCTAAAATTAGCATTCAAAAAAATTAGCATTGACTATTTTCAGTACTGTTATTTATTTAAGGAATTTGTTTAGATGCGGCATGGTGGCGTAGTGGTCAGCATGTCCACCTCACAGCAAGAAGGTTCTGGGTTCGATTCCCAGCTCAGGTGTTTCTGTGTGGACTTTGCATGTTCTCCTCGTGCTTGTGAGGATTTCCTCTGGGTACTCTGGTTTCAGTACACAGTAGGTTAATTTGGCTGTTACAAATTGCCCCAGGTGTATATATGAATGGTTGTGTGAGTGTTGGCCCTGGAATGGCCTGGCATGTTGTCCAGGGTGCACTCTGCCCTGGCCCAGAGTCTGCTGAGATGGGTGCCACTCTCCCTGCGACCCTAATTAGGATTAAGTGGTTCAGAAAATGAATCAATCAATTTGTTTAGATTTTTTTCAAAAAGATAAAAATGTAATTTAGTATTCCATGTCAGGAGAATTCTGCTTTTCAAATGTTTCTGCGTGCAGTTCAGAACTGCAACCACCAGAGGGCATTTCCCACCATTTCCTCCGCCGTTTCAGTTTCACCTAAAGATAATACAGTACTACATGTATCATTCATTCATTAATTCATTTTTTGAACCACTTAATCCTCAATAGGATCGTAGGAAGACTGGCGCCTATCTCAACCGACTCTGGGCGAGGGCAAGATGCACCCTGGACAGCACCCTGGACAGCTGGCCAGGCCATCACAGGGCACATGTATCATCATTTTATTATTTGTGTACCTGTTGTTGATATTTAATTCTTTTAAGAACAGATTAAAAGAGAGTGGGGGAGGGGGGGGGGGGGCGAGCGAGCGAGCGAGAGAGAGAGAGAGAGAGAGAGAGAGAAGTGCTGGTGAAGAGGTGCAGACGATAAAAATAACTTGGACCAGGAAGAAGAGGATTACATAAAGAGGGAGGACATGTGCTTTAAAAATTAAATGAGGAACCACACACACACACACACACACACACACACAAACACACACACACACAAACACACACACACACACACTGTCAACTCTGATACAGTCTAAAATTGGAGAATGTGTGTGTTTCACCTGAGTCACCCACAAGCAGAAATAAATCGACCGTTTTGTTTCTCTCTCATTATCTCCCCATTAATGGAACTGGTTAATGATGGGCTGTCTACGATCACCATAGCAACTTGTGCACAAACAAGCCAAATCGAACCACATTTTAAAAGCACCCTAGACCAACCAACCTTTGTTCTCACTTCCTGTTAGAGCTGCCACCATTTATTCCTTCAGCAGGCTCTCTCTCTCTCTCTCTTTCTCTCTCGCGCTCTCTCTCTCTGCTGGAACAGAGTCTTGATACTGGAGACTCCTTCCTTAAACATGACATAAACATCTAACAGCCAGTGATCTTCACCAGATCACTGATTCTACGTCCCTGTTAATGGGTTGTTGCTACTGAAACAACAACACAATACATACCTGCTCTTACATCCAGAGCTGCTCATAGAGAGGTAACATCCTTCTGACCAATCAAAACTCACCAACCGATCAATACCAGAAAATCACGACCATTCAGTTCTTTAATAAATAATTTAAGATTAAACTTCACCTAACCGTAACTTTACTGAGAAGTTTTAATCAGTACAGTAGGCCCTCGAAATTCGCGGGAGTTTGGTTCCGAGCCCTCCCACGAATCGAGATAATCCGCGAGTTCTGTACTCAGAAGTAAAACCCCATGTATCACGTCACATACGCGAATGAGCAGCCAGAAGTAAAATACTATGTATTTATTACATGTGCTAAAATATGCTTCTTAAACACATTCTATAGACAGTCTTATTCATTAATACAATATTAATGTCGTAAAATATAGTAATGATTAAGACTTTTTCATTTTTACTCTTATTTTTATTGATAAAATATAAACATTATACAGCATATACTGTTGTAAAGCACTCGTTTTAAAGTCTTTCTCAATTATTATTCCAGTACAGTACCGCAGTTAATTGTGAGAATGTTTGTGCGTGAGATTTTATGTTCTGTAGCATCTTTAACAAATGATACCAAAAGGATAAACTTTATTACGCTTCATGTCCTTTTACATTGAACTTGGCGTAACGTCTTGGAGTGACGTCTCCAAAATGGCGCTGCCTAGAGGGCAACGTCACAAAGTTCTCAGAGTCAAATTGTTTCTTAGTTCGTTTTAATTTGTTTTATTTGTTTGTTCATGTTTTGCATGATGCTCGTCTATGATCGGTCGACTCTACTACAGCTATGAGCCACTTCAGCTTCGGGCAACTAAGCACGCAACACCTTCTATCGTGAGCTGTTATGCTAATGCTAACCACACCCCGGCTAACAATAAGTCCAGGCGGAGTTCTCAGAGGCTTGGTTAGCACTTCTGGCCATACTGCTTGAAAATGTTCAGTCCCTGCGAAACAAGATGGATGAGCTTCAAACTCAGATTGCAACGCAGTGGGATCTACAGGACTGTGTTTCTGTGAAACATGGCTTGAGGCGATTGCACCAGCTGGCTACACGGCCTTCATCCCCTGCAATCCCAAGCACCGGAGTCGTCGTTCGGCCCCTTCCCACCTGGGCTTATTGCTAGCTGGGGTGTGGCTCGCATTGAGCTGCCTACCGTAGCATATTAGCTCTGCTTAGTTATATACACCTGAAGATACTCCGATCTTATAGCTGTAGTAGAGTCGACCGGTCGTAGACGAGCATAGTGCAAAACATGAACAAATAAAACAAATTAAAACGAACAAAGAAACAATTTGACTCTGAGAACTCCACGAGGTCGCCCTCTGGGCAGTGCCATCTTGGAGACGTCACTCCAAGTTCAATGTAAAAGGACATGAAGAGTACTGTAATAAAGTTTATCCTTTCCTTTGTTAAACATGCTACAGAACATAAAATCTCACGCATAAACATGAACTTGTGTACTGTACTGGAATAATAATAGAAAAAGATTTTAATACAACAGTTCAGAGAAAACCGTCGTTTCTCAGGAGAAAGTCTTATTTCTTCAGAAGAGACATCCAGCGTTTTCTATCGCTTAGCCAGAGAAGACGAACAGCGTTTGAGTGGTATCATAGAGCTTAACTGGTAATTAAAACACACACAAAAAAGAGGCTCATTGACAACTTTTGCGCGAATGAGGAAAAAGGGGCGGGACATCAGCTCAACCAATCAGGATCAAGGAGGACAGCCATTGGCTGAATTTGAATCACATGCTGGTTGCTCAGCAGTCAGCGAATACTCAAACCATGGTTGCAAAACCGCGAATAGTCCAGGGCATACTGTATTGTACTAGAGTCATGTGTAATTGCGCATCCTCTACAATAGTTGGCAGTGGCGAATGAGGAAAAAGGGCTGGGCCATCAGTTCAACCAATCAGGAGACAGGAGGACAGCCATTGGCTGAATTTCAATCACGTGCCGGTTGCTCGGCAGTCAGCAAATACTCAAACCGTGGGTGCAAAATCACAAATAGTCAAGGGCCTACTGTATAAAGAAATACAAACCTCAATTCCTTAAAAATTCTGTTTTATGATCATTATACAGAATTATTTACATCACAGACTTTTCCACACGCAGCCAGAATGGAGAAATAAAGTAAGGGAAAGGGACTGACAGAACCGAGTCTATGTGAGCGCAGAGTTGCTAATGCTACGTTTATATAACCAATCACTGAAACCATGACCTCCATCACAAGGCAGAGAAACCACTAGAGAGAAAACAGGGCTCCTTCAGAGAGAGAGAGAGAGAGAGAGAGAGAGAGAGAAGGAAAGATAGAAGGTCAGATTCTTGCTTTTATTCTCAGAAGATTTTTGTGATTTCTCTCCTGCCAGTTTACACCCACACACTCACTGAGTCGGAATTCCGACATGGGACAGTGAACACACTACAGGTTCATGTTTGAGAACTGTGTTGCTAAGCAACAAGACTATTCAGTCACCAAATATTTACTAGCTACTGACTGAACACATCATTCTAATGATTAAGTTAGTTATGAACAGGACCATTCAGGATTGTTGAGGTTTTCCTCAGACGCGATCAATGAAGTTTAAGAGTCCGGCTGAAATCAGCTGCCATGACACTTAGCATCGAATGCTAGCCTGACTTTTCGGGGTTCCGCCATACTGAGTGACACATCCTTAACTCTTCAGTAGCGTACAACCACTGAGACAAACCAGGAGGAAGAAAATAATCACAGCTGTGTCATGTGATTTAGCGATTTTTAGTTAATTGCTCATGAAACAAGTTCAGTTCATTTTCTGTATCCATTTAATCCTAATTAGGGTCGCGGGGAGGCTGGCACCCATCCCGGCTAACTCCGGGCATGGAAACAGTTCACCCTGGACAGCTCGCCAGGCCATCGCAGGGCGGAAACACGCTGACGGCTTTACAACTACTCTTATTAAAAATCAGCAAGGGTTCTTTTACATGAACCTCACACCATAGACAGTGAGAGACATGGCCAGCTTTTGATAACCCAGTTAGCTGCACTGGGGGGGGGTGCAGTGACAAGCTTGTGGAGAGTGGGACTTGAACCCTCAACATTTGGAGCAGCGATCCAGCACCCTATACCACTAGGCCACCTCTGCCCCTCATGAAACAAGTTGGTTATGTTTATCACTCAAACCCATTACCAGGCTCTTGTCTAGCTCTTTTAAAATAAATTAAAATAAAACAAACAAAACAAACAAATGCAGTGGTTAGCACATCTGCCTTAAAGCAAGAAGATTCTGGGTTTGAGACCCATGTTTGGCGAGGGGTTGGTACTCATGTTTCCTCTCACAGTCCAAACAAAAAAGAAAAAGAAAAAAGTATATGAGGCTGATCAGCTGTTCCGAATTGCTTCTAGGTGCGAGTGTGAATAGCTGTGTGTGTGTGTGTGTGTGTGTGTGTGTGTGTGTTGGCCCTGTGATGGACTGGCAAGCTATTCAGGGTGTACCCCACATTTGCCATGCTTGAGATAGGCTTCAGCATTCTCTAGTAGGATTAATGAGTGAATCGATTATTAAATGGGCACCTTCTGACCAATCAGAATGCAGCATTGAGAATATAAGATTTGTTCACTTAAAAATTTAACAGAACATTCTGTCCACTGGGTTTTAAAGGCGTAAGCATGAAACTTTTGATCATTTTCTCACCTTGTGTTGTTACAGCAAGCAGCAATCCAAACAGACATCGCGTTAATTTGGTTTCATTCAGATTTTATAAGAAAGAAAAGCTCAGTGCAGAAGGAGGTGCCAGTCCCTCTATTCTGCCGTTATGTTTATTACGTTTATGCACAAATTATTTATTCTGTGATTTTCTTCAACCCAAGAAGCAGGTCAGCATTGGTTTGTTTCAAGCTTGGAGGAATTTAATTATGTTTGTTATGTATTTTTTTGGATATAATACATGATGATTCCTGAGAAACAGGATGCTTTGGACAATCGTAAAGACCTTGATCCACCTTAAAGTTTCAGCAGTATTTTCGCTTACTCCGCTGATGAATCACTTTCCATCCAAAACGTCCGACCGTTCTGTCCCACACAGCAGTTTTATAAATACTCCATGCATTCGTCTTCATATATTATACAAACATGACGTATCGGATCCCTTGCTACAGGCCATTAGGTCTCTCTACCACTGGAGCCAGAACTTTGTCCGCAGTGGAAAAAACAGGTCGAATTAATTTGCAGTGGAGGATGGACTCTGCCAAAGCTGTCCTTTTTCACTGGTTCTGTTCATAATTTTTGTGGACAGAATTTCTAAGTGCAGCAAGGCTTTGAGAGTTTCTGGTTTGGTGGCCATAGGATCTCATCTCTGTGATTTGCAGATAATATTGTCCCTTTGGTTTTACCATGCCGGGACCTCCAGCTTTCGCAGAAGCAATTTGCAGCTGAGAGTGAAGCTGCCAGGATGATTATCAGCACCTTCAAGTCCGAGGCCATGGTTCTGAGCCGAAAAAGGCTGGATGTCATTTCATCACCTTCTTGTTCTTCTTCTTCTACTGCTTGGTCCAAGGCTGGTTATGCTTTATAGCAGAGCTGCCCCGATCCACCTGTTGATCTCCCACTCCATCTTTCCCTCTCTCGCGAACACGAACTCAAGATACTTGAACACCTGCACTTGGGGCAGAACCACATTTCAGACCTGGAGGTTGCATTCCACACTAACTTGGTTATCAAAGGCTGGCCATGTCTCTCACTGTCTATGGTGTGAGATTCATGTAAAAGAACCATTATTGACTTTTGACAAGAGTAGCTGCAAAGCCGTCAGCGTGTTTCCGCCCTGTGATGGCCTGGCGAGCTGTCCAGGGTGTACTCTGCCCTCGCCTGAAGTCGGCTGGGATGGGCACCAGCGTCCCTGTGACCCTAATTAGGATTAAGCGGTTACAGAAATGAACTGAACATCTCTGAATAAAACCTGAACAGAATCTGACAGAGCCTCTGTGAAAATGGAAATAAATCTGAACATGATGATTCCGTCACCATTCCCATGTTTTACTGTGAACCATACTGGGAACCGCTCTCTAAGGCATGCCTCACATGGGGGCGGTTCTTAAGGCGGTTTAACATCATTCCAAAACATGATGTGATAACAAAACATGATTCCAATGTGGCAAATCAGCCTCATTCACAGGTGGTTTTGAAGGCGGTTTGAAGTCGGTTTAAAATGTCTGCAGTGCAGCAAAACACTTTCGATCAGTAGCCAAAGACACAGTGTGAAAAGACTGTACTGAGGTGGTATTGAATGTGGTCCAGAATGGTACCTACAAGGCAGCTTCACAGCAGCCAGCAGACACACAGCGAACATCATCACGGCATAAAGATGATGTCATTGCGGTCCAATACACCATGCAACCGTTATCAGAACTCCCCCATTTGTGTGTTTGTGTGCTTTTTCTCTGTGTGCTTGCATGGGCTTTCTCTGGGCACAATGATTTCCTCCAACTGTCCAAAAACATACACCAGGGCATTAAGTTTATGGTAAATCCTCCTTCGGGGTGAATGTGAGTGGGAATGTTTACTTGTTCCTGACTTAGTCCTGCGATAGACTGGAGACCTGTTCAGGCTGCAGCCCTGTGCCCTCTCAGGGATTACTGTGTAGTTGGCTAATAATGTTGGAAGCTTCTTTCTCAGGACTTCTGATGTTCCTCACATAATTCCTCTTTAAACCCCGAGTTGTATCTGAGGAACGATGATGATGATCTTTTTGGGTTTGCATTAGAAACACACGTTGGTCTGTCAGTGAAAGTGAATGAAACTTCTGCATGCTTAGCAAAGACCTAATGCATTATTAATTTCTGCAGTGGTGTGGATAGAAACACACACACACACACACACACACACACAAACACACACAAACACACACACACACACACACACACACACACACACACACACACACACACACACACACAAACTCTCAAACACACACACACACACACACACACACACACACACACACACACACACACAAAGATCATATATTTTCTCCAGAATGCAGCTGAAAATCTGAATTCTGATTGGTTAAGCAAATGCTGATTGATGTTCTATTCCTGCAGTTCTCAGGTTTATTACTGGACGTGTTTTAATATGGTATCGTTTCCTTGTGTAATTGTTTTATAAATGTGTCATGTGTGGAAAATGGAAGGAATTTCCAGTGCCTTTGTAAGAGTCCCGGGTAATACTGTAATTTTATCTTTTTGAATTTTCTTTACATTTTTCAGGGCAGATGAGGCTACATCTCTTGATACCATGTTATAGTTTCTCGCTCCTATATGCAACAGCCTGAGCATTACTTCTCTTCTTATTAACCTCCAAAGAGAAATCAGGAAGGCTGGTGATGAAATCACTGTTTATAGCTGCATACATAAACATATAAACATGAATAAACATAAACTGAGACAGGAAATAATTGTTTTTCTTTGTTTAGATGTAATTTTAAATGGATAAAAAGTGTTTTGTAGCTGAGAAAATGCAAACCTCCATCAAGGCATAAAAAGTAAGTGTACAGCACCCCCTGCTGGGTCGACTGTGCAACCATGTGTCAAAACAAACAAACAAACAAACAAACAAACAAACAAACAAACAAACAAACAAATAAATACAAATTGCTGCCAAATGCATAGTCTGGATTAGATCCAGATGAACTTGGTCTGACATCATAGAATCTGATCTTGAACACACAACAAATTTCATTATAATCTGATGTTTTGACCGATGTTTTTTTTAAATTTATCATTTCACCGATTTTAAGAGAGAAATTTTTGTGACATCACCAGTGCATTGATTTTTACAAAAATTGTAGCATCCTTGAGTAATAACCCACCATTATAAAAATTTCAGATAGAACCTTAACCTGACCCTAACCATAAAGAGGAAACAAAGAGAGAGATGGAGCCCAGGGCAGCGAACTGGGTTATCAAAGGCCGGCCATGTGCCTGTGGTGGGAGGCTGTAAAAGAACCATTGCTGACTTTCGTCAAGAGTAGCTGCATCGCCGTTAGCATGTTTCTGCCCTACGATGGCCTGGCGAGCTGTCCAGGGTCTACTCTGCCCTCGCCTAGACTCAGCTGAGATGGGCACCAGCCTCCCCTTAACCCTAATTAAGCTTAATCGGTTCAGAAAATGAATGAATGAATGAATGAATGAATGAGAGATATGGACAAACAAATAAAGAAACTCCCACCCATGTAAACAACCTTGTTGATGGAGGTAAAAATGTGAGGATGTAAGAGGAACACAATGCTTAAGGCCGTGCAGTTATGGGAAAATCATCGCTGCTGGAATTCTGAAGAACTCAACATCACACCAACCATTCATTAATTATTTCACTCTCAACAAAACAACCAAATAAAGAAAATTGAAAAATAAACACTTCCTTTGCATTTCTTTTTTCTATGAAGGTGAGATGAAAAATGCAAATAAAAAAAACAGAAACATTTAAACTTAGTGTTTTTGTTGTCCAACACATATCTTACCTTTCGCCAGTGTCCCTGAGACAAGTCTGTGGAAGGACTGGAAGAGCTTCACAACCCCCTGTCTACACCGACTGGTACATCCGGCCATGGCGGGGAAAAGGACAGTGGAGTAAAGTGTACGTGTGTCACAGATGAATGGAAGCTACAGGCTCTAAAAATGTCCCCCTGATAGAAGTGACATCAGGTCGCAGGTTTTTCTCCTCATGGTGCATTCAGAAAAAAATAATAAAATTAAAAGAAGTTATAACTAATGTTTCTCCAGCAGTTTGAGTCTTTCATGAAGTCCATGTGGATACACACACACACACACACACACACACACACACACACACACACACACACACACACTTAAATCGCCCTTGAGCCTCTTGTCCTCTCTGTCAGTGTGTTGGAAAGTTGGAGCAGAAGAAGTTCCTCTCTGATGAAACAAGTGATAAATTATAGAAAGGAGGTGATGACACACACATACACAAACACACACATGCACACACGCGCACACACACACACACCTCGAGCACCGCTTGCTCTCACCGAGACATCCAGTTCTTTCTTGTTTTTGGGATGTGTGTCCTCCTGCTGCAGAGACGCTGTGCTGCTGTGAGATCCTGCAGCACTGATCACCACTCGCACGCCCTCATTCCCTCCCTCTTATTCTCTCTCTCTCTCTCTCTCTCTTTGCCTATCCAATCTTCACATTCTTCGATCTCTTTTTATCAGTCTCTTTTTCTCCTTCAAGTAAACTGTGTCTTTTTCTTCCATTCTGTTTTCCTACCTTTTACGAATCTATCTATCTATCTATCTATCTATCTATCTATCTATCTATCTATCTATCTATCTATCTATCTCTGTCTGTCTGTCTGTCTGTCTGCCTGTCATCTCCTTTTTTCTCTCAAATTTTTGTTTCTGCCTGTTTATCTTCTTTCTTTTCTTCCCTATTTCTTTTGTATTTTCTTACCACTCCTTTTCTTTTAGTCCCTGATTGCATATCATTTTTCCTTTCTTTCAGCTCACCTCTTTATTTTTGCTCTTGTTGTCAACATGCAGATCATTGCGAAGTGTACAGAGATGAGAACTGACAGCGCTGCTGGATGGGACGGTCCACGCCCGGAGAAAGAGACAGATATAAAATCTGTTTGTTTACACTGGGATATGAGAGCGAGAGAGCGAGAGAGAGAGAGAGAGAGAGAGAGAGAGAGAGAGAGAGAGAGAGAGAGATCTATCGATAACCTGAAGCACTACCAAATCATGTAAACTAGTTTTATCTAGAAGTTGTGTGTTCATTCATTCATTTTCTGATTTTCTTAATCTTAATTAGGATCACAGGCACCCATCTTAGCCGACTCTGGGCGAGGGTAGAGTACCCCCTGACCAACTCACCAGGCCATCATAGGTCAGAAACACGCTGACGGCTATGCAGCTACTTGAGGAAAGTCAGCAATGTTTTATTTTTACATGTCTTCTCCCGTAGATAGTGAGAGACACGGCTGGCCTTTGATAACCCAGTTAGCTGAACTAGGGGCAAGCACCTTACCACCGGACCACCACTGCCCTCATTACTTCATTGTTTTCTAATTTTAATTCAAAGATTTTTTTAAATGTTTTTTTTTTTTACTTATTTCTTATTCTTTTTCGCAGTTTGAAGAAAAATTCCTGGAAGGGTTTGAGGAATTGTTTACTTGCCTTCTATGATTGCAACTTCTAGTGAAATTAAAGCTACCACAGCCGCCTCGTTGTAGCTAACCAGAGAATGCCTGCCAGACTTCCACTGATAAGAGTCGGAGAAAATATTGGTTATATTAAATCAACAGAGATTCCACTGAATAACAGATTTCTACAATTTTATTAAGAATCAGAGGTAGCACTAAAAGTAAAAATTTCACAGACTTAATTTAAGATTCAAGTGATCCGCTTTTCTGCTTTCTTTTTGTTTTTTTACTCTAAAATTTTTGCTATACAGTACTGTATTAATCTCACACGGGAAATTATTGCTTCAGCATTTAACCCATCTAAAGTGAGCTCACACATGTAAACAGTGAACACACACACACACACACACACACACACACACACACACACACACACACACACACACACACACACACACTATTTCAGCACCGGGCTTCAACATATTATGGCAGTTGGGGAGTTTGGCACCTTGCTCAAGGGAACTTCAGCCATGAAGATGGAGGAAGGGAAGGTGCTGCTCACTCCCCCTGCCACAACACATTTTTCCTGCTGGTTTAGTTTATCGATCCCCTTTAGGTCCAAATCCTTCTACAACCATCAGGCCACATCTGCCTCCTCTTCTTTCTGGATTAACATCTTAATGAGTGTTCTTAAGGTTATGATATCTCTCCGGTTTGTGCGCTAGTCAGCACAATTATACAAAAAGCTATGATATATTTTAATTATTTTTATACCAGAGGCAGGGCTTCGGACAGGATGAGATATGGTATGGACACCTCTTAAGGATGGATGAGCATAGCAAAGTCAAAGAGACATTTTTCTTTATTTCCTGTAACCGCTTAATCCTAATTAGGATCACGGGGAGGCTGGCGCCCATCCCAGTTGACTCCGGGCGGGGTCAGAGTACACCCTGAACAGCTCACCAGGCCATCACAGGGCGGAAAGACGCTAACAGCTATACAGCTACTCTTGTCGAGAATCAGCAATGGTTCTTTTACATGCTTCACACCATAGACAGTGAGAGACATGGCCGGCCATTGATAACCCAGTTAGCTGCACTGGGGGGACAGTGACCACCTTTGGAGGGTGGGGCTTGAACACCCCCCCCCCCCCCCCAACCCTGGGATCAGCGATCCAGCACTTTTACCATTAGGCCACCACTGCCTGTAAAAGTGACATGCCACATGTAAATGATTTGCATCAGAACAAGAGGAAGGCCATGTATGAGGTGGATGGACAACAAATGAAAAGATATGAAGGTGTTAGGCCAAGAGGAGGAGAATGCACAAACTCAGATATACTGAAGGAGAAAGACACAGAACTCAATCTAATATCATGGCCAGACCAGGGAGAAGACAAAGAAGCCGCCATCAGGTTTTGGAGATGATCAAGATGAAATTCTGGATCTTTGAATATTTTTCAAAGATTCTCTGAGATGTTTTGATGCTTTAGTTTATAATAGGGATTGCTAAGCTTGGCAGAGTTTTGTGGTCTCTGCTTTTGTTTAATATGTAATCAGTAATAAATTTAACCATCAAGCATGAAGAAGTATAATAAAGAAGACGTATTTTCAGAAACAGAAAAAGAAAGTGTTTTCAATAACAGCCTTTTTTTTTCTTCCATGGCAGAACCTCTCTTTTTGTTCTATCTTACATCCTTCGAATAGAGATTATTTCCCAGTAGAGAGACTTACATTTTATTTATTTATTTATTTTTTACTGGAATCAGCAGAGATCACATGCTGAGTATAAGGATTATATTTTGTGGTTGTTGTGTTTGAGATCTCAGATTGTTTGAACTTGGTGTTTCTCACGTTTGACCACCTGTAAGTTGACCTTCAGTCTGAAGATGATCAGACAAATCCAATTCGAGAGGTTTTACACCTCCAGTTTGTCTCCTGTGATCTAAGTATCATTATATAGGAGCCTGGATGGAGATCCTGAGCCTCCAGAGCCCAGCCTGCGTCTCAGTTCCCTCAGGTCTCAGCGACGTGTTGTGTATCTGTTAAAGACTTTTGAAAAATCTGCGACAGATTTTCACACTGTCACTTTTCTCTCTCAGGCTCCCCACAGCGCAAACACCATATTTTTATTATGTGTAGGAGGAGGCATGAAACAAACATGGGAAAGAGAAGAGGGATGATTTTAATTAAAAACACAAGTCTAATGGTTTGTTTCTAAGACAGTGAAACTGAAGAGCAGAAGAGGTGGTTTTAATAAGCAGACTTATTATGAAATATGTTCAGAATATTAAGCAGAGACACTGCCGTTTAAACTCGTGTAAGAAGATGAAAAATGTTTCGGCTCATCTGCAGCTGTAATCAGCTGAAACCGGAGCAAACCAGAGGCGAGAGAAAAATTAAGTTTTATTAAACTGCAGTGTGGAACATGTGAGACAACAGGATGATGATATGTGGATAAATAGCTTTGCTATTTCAGGGCTTATGTAACACCATGGTAAAACGGTACGGCACAGAGAAGATAAAAAGCAGGAAGAGCAGGTCAACAATCACTACATGCAACTGTCATTAATAAACATAGGAAGATAAGAGGATACAGTTGGTCCTCTACTTACGAAATGAATCTGTTCCAGTGCCTGTTTCGTAACCTGGGGTTTTCGTAAGTAGAGGTGCATTTTACATGTAAAACGCGTGATTCATTCCAAGGCTCCCAAGACTACCCCATAAACCCTTCAAAAATGATAAAAGTACACCAATTTTGTATGAAATATGTTAAAAGTAAAAGAAAATTATTTACCTTTTTTTAAATCTCTCGAACCACCCATGCAATGCTTTAAAGTCCGGGGGTTGCTGGTCTGAAGAACCCTCACCACCACCTCCACCCTCCTTCACGAGGTCCTTAAATATGGCGGTTGCTTTTTTCGAAATAATCGCTTCCGTCAATGTATCTCTGCTTTTAATGCCTCCTTCTGCTTCAATATTGTCCCGATTGTAGAGAGGCTTCAGCCATACTCCTTTGCAATTTCGCTCAACCACATCCCACTTTGTTTTTTTTATTATCTCCTGCTTCCTTCGATTGATAACGGAGCCCGCTTCTTCTTTTCGGTGTCACCGGGAATCACTTTCTTGGGGTCCGTGATGGATAACGAAATATAACGCTGCAATGATCACTCTCAAAAAACTCACGAGCCAACAGTCCTGCTCAACTCTCCTTCACGCGTGTGACAAACAGGAAGTATGGGTACAGTTCTCCCTCCTGGCCAATGGGAGGCCAGCAGGGCGAGATGTTGGGAGGCAGCCAATGAGAGAGCAACTCGCGCATTGTTTTAATTTTTGAATGGCGCATTTGACACTTTTCGTAAGAAGAGGTTTTTTCGTATACAGAGGGTGAAAATTTAGGAAAATGTTTTTCATAACCTGGATTTTTTTGTATTCAGAGATTTTCGTAAGTAGAGGGCCAACTGTACATTTATTTCTTCCAACTATTTGCTGAACCTCCCAATCCGATCGGGGTCTGGTCTGGTGAGCTGTTCAGGGTGTTCCGCGCCTTTGCCTGGAGGTGTCTGGGATAGGCTTCAGCCTTGATAAAGCATTAAGCAGGTTGGGAAAAAGACTTGACATCAAATGAGAGAAAAAAGTGAGGTGGATGAAGTAATGAGTGTTTCAATCTGCTATAATGCTTGTTTTAAATGCATGAGAAGTACAACTCGTCACTTTTTTTAATCAGTGCTAATAAATTGCTGTCTTATGAAAGGAAAATAAAAACACCTCCTGATGTGAAATTGAGGAAAATAATCAACTTCCTGGATCTAAGAGGAATGAATTGTGCATCAGATTCTAGTGGATGTAAGTGATGTGTATGATGAAGAATCTTCTGGAAATGTACAGTGAGACACTAACACGATCTGACTGCACTTCCAGACTACATCTTTAATACATGCTTTAAATAACCATGTCCAGGGGACGGGCTCCATCGAAATTCATTGAAATGTTGCTTAAATAAGAAGGTTTATATTTAAAATAGTTGCAAAAATCTCACGAGGTCAGAAGACATCACCGCAGATGTGCCCGTGGACAGGTTGAGTTCTATTTTATTTAAAAAAGAGCTTGATGATAGTGTGATGGAGTGAAAGAGAGATGATGTAATAGAGAGATATGTAGTGAGGGACTGTGTCTGCAACGCATGCAGGGCTTAATGCAGGTCTGAAAGGGTTCACTGACAGGCAAATACACTCGGGATGAGTGACACCAGACAGGTGTGTTTAGTCAGGTCACAAACTCTCTCTCTCTCTCTCTCTCTCTCTCTCTCTCTCCACCCCTCCCTTTGTGTGTGTGTGTGTGTGTGTGTGTGTGTGTGTGTGTGTGTGTGTGTGTGTAACAGAAAACGGTGGCTTTCTGGTGGCCCTCTGTGACCCCAAACTGAAATTGGAGCTTGAATTGAAGTTTTCTTCATGTTTGTTTGTGTGAGTGCATTGTAGTAATGTGCTGTGCTCAAAATGGACAGAATTTATGATGAAGAAACAGTAATGGATATTTAATGGTGTGAATTTATCAGAAATTGGACTCGTCTGTACAAACTGCGGTCAGAAGGAGCAGAGCAGAGACCCCAACTCAGTAAAACCTCATTATACAGAGAGCAATCAGAGTGGAATCAATGTGTCTGCTACTGCTGATTGATAACACACACACACACACACACACACACACACAGACTGAAGCAAACTGCAGGACTCGGGCATAAGCATCTGTGTAGAACATGATTATTTTGCTGATAAACTGAATAAAGAATCAGGAAGTAAATTTAATCTTTAAACTCTGGATGACAGACTTTATTTAATTCATTGTGATTTTTATTTCATTATCAAGGCTAATAAAGCTTTATGACTGTAAGATTTTATATTAAGTAAGAAATAAACCACCGGGTGGCGCTGCTAAACAAATTTAGTAATATTGAAAACATTTAAAACATTTTCAAAGGGGTGGAGTAGAGGCCACTGAAAACCTCGATTAGATTAGTGCTGATCCAGGTCAGTCTTTAAATATTCTCTCTCACGGTGAGATAGGACTTTAACTGTGGTATCACAGCTGAGGACACTGTACTTTTTTTTATAGCTTGGCTGGGGTTTACGTTCTTCTAGTGCTCTTCCTTCTGTCTCTGTTCTTGTGTGGCTTGCCTCCCGGTACTCTGGTTTCCTCCAACAATTAAAAAACATTGCTCCTAGTTCTGTGGGCAGTGGTGTTCTGGTGGTATAGGGCGTTGGATCGCTGATCCAAAAGGTTGGGGGTTCGAGTCCCACTCTCCTCAAGGTTGTGACTGTCCCCCCCCCCCAGTGCAGCTAACTGGGTTATGAAAGGCTGGCCATGTCTCTCACTCTCTATGGTGTGAGGCATGTAAAAGAACCACTGCTGACTTTCGACAAGAGTAGGCTGAAAAGCCGTTGACGTGTTTCCGCCCTGCGATGGCCTGGCGAGCTGTCCAGGGTGTAATTTGCCCTCTCCTGGAATTGGCTGGGATGGGCGCTAATTAGAATAAAGCGGTTACAGAAAACGAACTGAAATGCTCCTAGTTCTAAGTGTCAGGGTGAATGGTTGGGTGAATTGCTCCTGTTGTTGTGGATGCAGAGCTCTCAATCTGCACTTCGATGTAGAAAACATATTTTCTAGTAATTGCTGTCGGGTTCAGACTCAGACTGACCCTGAATACTCTTTCCGGATTATAAATGATTAAATTAGCCTGAGTATTTCTTTAGCTATAACAGCACATTAATCATCAGATGTTCTGTGTGACGTCTGAAAACATTTTGTATAACAGAGTATTGAGTTTGGGATTTTTTAAATGAAATAGAAAAGCACGTTGCTGTGGTTTCAATTCTGTTTCTGGGTGACGGTTTCAGATGTAAACCGGTGGGATTGGGATGAAATCAGTGCTTCACGTTCTTTTGAGGACAAAGCAACTGCTTGGCTGTATTACGATGGAACTCAATCATTTTTACTGCGAGCTGCATTGCTTTCCTGCAGAATGACGTTGACAGCCTGAGAAACACTGCAGCATTACAAGAGCAGAGAGAAGATACGAGTGAAATGTTTTGTTTGAAGAGAATTGGAAGGAAACTGTGAGGACTCAGACGTTAGCCAGCAGTTTGCTGACGCATTTATATGACTGAGCAGTCGGGGACCTTTCTGTTCCACTGTGAGTGATGAAGGGAATACAGCAGGGGCTGTGAAATGATTATACACACTGCAGGATAGAGTACACACACACACACACACACACACACACACACACACACACACACACACACACACACACACACACAGACATTCTGCAGTGCAGTACACAACCCTCTAATGCATCGTTCATGCATCATTCAGACTCATAAAAAAATAGTAAACAGTTTTAAACAAATTTATCTTCCATAATCACATATAAATGCTAATCATTGGTCGCATATAATCTGAAAAATCTTATTAAGGATGGCTATGCCCCTGTCAACAAAAGACACTGCATTGCACTACTTACCTCTCACAGCACACCATGCAAATTAATTTACACATGAATGTTTACACTGGACTTCTGATAATATCTTGCATGAGATGCCAGTTTCCTCCATGATCATAGTATATACAATTCTTATACTTTCTTGTACTTTCTGCATCTGCCTCAAGTTCTTTAAATTTTAAATTTGTACTATAGATGCCTCCTCATATATATATATATATATATATATATATATATATATATATATATATATATATATATATATATATATATATAAATACACACACATACACTCAGTCCATATGAAACGCACCACTCACGAAATCTGGAATAGCTCCACGGATTGATATGTGAAGTATATACTTATGATGCATTTGAGATAATGAATGATTTAAGAAGACATCTAAACATAATTCAATTTCATTCACAATAATGTTAATGCGTCAATATGGGGCCAAAATGAGGACGTTGTGCGCAGCTTGCAGACGGTTCCGTACGGTGTTGAGGTGAATGTATCCACGCCGTCCTTGTCGCTGGTAGTGTTCGGTCTCGGACATGATCCCGTACGATCCGACGGTCCTGATGTGCCATTGTCACACGTTGTTGACCCGGTTGAGGACGGTCCCGAGTGCTCCCCGTTTGCAGAAACCTTTGATGGAGTCTTGCAATCGTTGTGTGCAATGTAGTTCTCTCCCTGGTGCTGGCGCCATGTTGAAGCATGCCTATGGCACGTTCTCGTTCAGGGGTTGTAAGTCGCGGCATCATGTAGGCTTTTCACAAGTGTCAGTGAACAAGTGAAATTTTATTCAGATTCACATGCTTTTAAAGGCAATGTGTACACAAATTCAGAGTGAAATTCATTTCTCCTGTGGTGTGTGTACAAAGTGTTGCATTTTTGCGAAAAATTGCCGAGCATTACAGTTAACATGAAATTCTCGCATTTCTTGCACCTGGCATGTCGGGTGACGTCACTGTAGTGTTGTTGTTGTATAAAAATTATATTGAAGTTCATTTGAACTTAAATATTGACTTTTTTCAAGTGGTGCGTTTTCATGTGTACTCAGTATATATATAATGCTGTATGGTAGGCCTCCGTCAGTCCCGAAGGACTATGGCTGCGCTCTGGCTGGTATCCTGGCTGGTGATACCCCCCAGTGCGCAGAGCCTGGGTAGGGAGTAATGAGGGACAGGCTGTTACCCAAGCAGCAAGTCCCCCCCCCCATCTCGGCGCTACCGGAAGGATCCAATGGAAAGGCAAATGCCGATACGACTGGGTTCCAGTGCCACTGCAGGAGAGAATCTACGGTCAATTTAGAACGGCCAATTAACCTACAGTGCACGTCTTTGGATTGCGGGAGGAAACCGGAGCACCCAGAGGAAACCCGCACAAGCACGGGGAGAACATGCAAACTCCACACAGAAACACCCAGGCCGGGAATCGAACCCAGGCCTTCTTGCTGTGAGGCGGACGTGCTAACCACTACGCCACCGTGCCGCCATAATGCCGTATGATATATGCTTATACAGTATAGGCAGTGCAGTCTAAGCTTGTATATGAATAAATACACACACACACACACACAAACAGCACCCCCACCCCCTCCCCCAGTGTTTTTGATCTTACAGCCCATGTGTACTGGGAGCAAAATGGTAGATCAAACTTACCAATTTTATTCGATCAGTCTCTGTAACGGTAAAATGAGGTGTTCACTGCCTGTAAAATCATCTCACCCTATCCTCTGCATCTTCTACTCTTACTCCAACAACCTTCATGTCCGCCTTCACCACATCCATAAATCTTCTCTTTGGTCTTCCTCTGGGCCTTTTGCCTGGTAGTTCCAACCTCAGCATCCTACTACCAATATACTCACTATCCCTCCTCTGTACATGTCCAAACCATCTCAATCTAGCCTCTCTGACTTTGTCTCCAAAAAATCTAACATGTGCTGTCCCTCTGATGTACTCATTTCTGATCCTATCCATCCTCGTTACTCCCAAAGAGAACCTCAACATTTTCATCTCTGCTACCTCCAGCTGTGCCTCCTGTCTTTTCCCCAGGGCCACTTTTTCTAAACCATACAACATCGCTGGCCTCATCACCGTCTTGTACACTTTTCCCTTCATTCTTGCCGATACTCTCCTATCACACATCATCGTGGGTGAGGGCGTTGCCAAACAGCATAGGATGGTGGTGTGCAGGATGACTCTGATGGTGAGAAAGGTGAAAAAGGCAAAGGCAGAGCAGAAGACAAAGTGGTGGAAGCTGAAAAAGGAAGAGTGTCGTGTTGTCTTCAAGGAGGAGTTGAAACAGGCTTTGGGTGGCCAGGAAGTGCTTCCAAATGACTGGACAACCACAGCAAATGTGATCAGGGACACAGGTAGGAGAGTACTTGGTGTGTCCTCTGGAAGGAAAGTAGATAAGGAGACTTGGTGGTGGAATGAGGAAGTGCAGGAGTGTGTACAAAGGAAGAGGTTAGCCAAGAAGAAGTGGGACATTGAGAGGACCGAAGAGAGTAAACAGGAGTACAGGGAGACACAGCGTAAGGCGAAAGTAGCAGTGGCTAAGGCCAAACAGAGGGCATATGATGACTTGTATGATAGGTTGGATAGTAAAGAGGGAGAAAATGATCTATACAGGTTGGCACAGCAGAGAAATAGAGATGGAAAGGACGTGCAGCAAGTTAGCTTGATAAAGGACAGAGAGGGAACTCTATTGACTGATGACAGAAGTGTGCTGGGAAGATGGAAAGAGTACTTTGAAGAGCTGATGAATGAGGAAAATGAGAGAGAAAAAAGAGTAGAAGAGGTAACCATTGAGGGGCAGGATGTAGCAAAGATCAGTAAGGGTGAAGTGAGAAGGGCATTGAAGAGGATGAAGAATGGAAAGGTAGTTGGTCCTGATGATATACCTGTGGAGGTATGGAAGTGTCTAGGAGAGGTAGCAGTAGATTTTCTGACAAGAACATTCAACACGGTACTAGAGAGTGAGCAGATGCCGGAGGAGTGGAGGAGAAGTGTGCTGGTGCCCATTTTTAAGAACAAGGGAGACGTGCAGAGTTGCAGCAACTACAGAGGGATAAAGTTGATGAGCCATACGATGAAGTTATGGGAAAGAATAGTGGAAGCTAGACTAAGGGCAGAGGTCAGCATTTGTGAACAACAGTTTGGTTTCATGCCAAGAAAGAGCACCACAGATGCAATGTTTGCCTTGAGGATGTTAATAGAGAAGTACAGAGAAGGTCAGAGGGAGCTACATTGTGCCTTTGTGGATCTGGAAAAAGCATATGACAGGGTGCCAAGAGAAGAACTGTGGTATTGCATGAGGAAGTCTGGAGTGGCAGAGAAGTATGTTAGAGTGGTGCAGGACATGTATGAGAGATGTAAGACAGTGCTGAGGTGTGCTGTCGGTGTGACCGACGAATTCAAGGTGGAGGTGGGACTGCATCAAGGGTCAGCTCTGAGCCCCTTCTTGTTTGCTATGGTGATGGACAGGCTGACAGACGAGGTGAGACAAGAATCTCCATGGACTATGATGTTTGCAGATGACATCGTGATCTGTAGTGAGAGCAGAGAACAAGTGCAGGAAAATCTCGAGAGGTGGAGGTATGCCCTGGAAAGGAGAGGAATGAAGGTTAGCCTCAGAAAATCAGAATACATGTGTGTGAATGAGAAGGACCCAGGAGGAACGGTGATGTTACAGGGAGCAGAGATAACGAAGGTGGAGGATTTTAAGTACTTAGGCTCAACAATCCAGAGCAATGGAGAGTGTGGAAAAGAGGTGAAGAAGCGTGTGCAGGCAGGCTGGAATGGTTGGAGAAAAGTATCCGGTGTGATGTGCGATAGGAGAGTGTCAGCAAGAATGAAGGGAAAAGTGTACAAGATGGTGGTGAGGCCAGCGATGTTGTATGGCTTAGAAACAGTGGCGCTGAGGAAAAGGCAGGAGGCAGAGCTGGAGGTAGCGGAGATGAAAATGTTGAGGTTCTCCCTGGGAGTAACGAGGATGGATAGGATCAGAAATGAGTATATCAGAGGGACAGCCCACGTAAGATGTTTTGGAGACAAAGTCAGAGAGGCTAGATTGAGATGGTTTGGACATGTACAGAGGAGGGATAGTGAGTATATTGGCAGTAGGATGCTGAGGTTGGAACTACCAGGCAGAAGGCCTCGAGGAAGACCGAAGAAGAGATTTATGGATGTGGTGAAGGAAGACATGAAGGTTGTTGGAGTCAGAAAAGAAGATGCGGAGGACAGGGTGAGGTGGAGGTGGATGATTTGCTGTGGCGACCCCTGAAGGGAGCAGCCGAAAGTAAAAGAAGAAGACTCTCCTATCACACATCACACCGGACACTTTTCTCCATCCATTCCAACCTGCCTGCACATGCTTCTGCACCTCTTTTCCACACTCTCCATTGCTCTGGATTGTTGAGCCTAAGTACTTAAAAGTCTCAACCTTCTTTATCTCTGCCCCCTGTAACCTCACCATTCCTCTTGGTTTCTTGTCGTTCACACACATGTATTCTGTCTTACTGAGACTAACCATCATTCCCCTCCTTTCCAGGGCAAAGCTCCACCTCTAGACTTTCCTCCACTTGTTCTCTGCTCTCACTACAGATCACGATGTCATCTGCAAACATCATAGTCCATGGAGATTCTTGTCTAACCTCGTCTGTCAGCCTGTCCATCACCATAGCAAACAAGAAGGGGCTGAGAGCTGACCCTTTATGCAGTTCCACCTCCACCTTGAACTCTTCTGTCATCCCGACAGCACATCTCACCACTGTCTTACATCTCTCATACATACACACACAGATACTCATTTTTACTATATACTGTATGCCTTTAATTTAAGGTTGTTGTTGTTTTTTGTGGAATAAATGCATGCTGTTTATTGCAAATACTGCTGGAAAATGTGAATGTCACTCTGGGATTAATAAAGTATGTGCCTGTGTGTGTATGCTTATCTATCTATCTGTCTGTCTGTCTCTGTCTGTCTGTCCATTCATCTGTGCTTTTGCTCCATATTTTTGCCCCTTACATGTTGAATATCTATCTTAGATGGCACCTATGTTTAGGTTTTCCCAATGAACTGTTTAAGCTCACAGTAAATATAAGGTATTTAGACTTATTTATTTTTGGGCCTGGCTAGTGTGTCACATCATGTACAACACTCCAAGTTAAGATATCTTGAATATGGTTGAATTACTCTTAAATGTCCCTATAGAAGATTGCAAAGCACCAAATCTGAGATTATTCTACCCATTCCTAGACTGAAATCAATTTATCCAAGATTTTTTTTTAATCAAGTACAAATTTCTGTTTATGGACCAAAATAACCTCACTATTATTTTGTTGTTTCCTACTTAAATTCACTTTCTTTTTTTCTGTGTATCTCCTCCCAGCCAGGTCTGCCTCCAAGTGGACTGAGCGTGAAGCTTTCAGGCTATCAATCACAGCAGAGTATTCAAAGAGAGTAGAACAACCATAAAAGGAAGGAGGAAGGAAGTCAGACAGGCTGTCCAGTGTTTTTAGAGGAGGTGGGGAAGCAGCTTCCTGAAGAACTACTGTATTGATTTTTTGTATCTGGAATTGCAATGTCAGGTGGAACGTGGAGGGAGGGGTGTGTGTGTGTGTGTGTGTGTGTGTGTGTATGTGTATGCGGAAATGAGAGATGGGGGTGTGGGGCAGGGCTCAACGGTAAAAACTCTGGAAAACCTCCAAAAACGTTTCACAAGTGTACAACATGTGTAAAGTTGTGATGAGAGTTGATTGCTAAAGTTTAACATGAATATGTGACATTAAATGAAGCAAGTCCTCTTGGATACAGTTATATACTCCAACCCCATCTAACTGGCAGAGGAGAAGGCATTGCAGTTATTTATACTGATAATCTCAGCCTTATACAAAAATCCAGACATTTACACATTTGAAATTTTATACACTAACATTACATATGTTCCTATAAAAAAATATGCCCATGCACCTGATTCCTTTAATTATTATTTACAGACCCCCAGGGTCATACTCAGAATTCCTACCTAAATTTGCAGATTTTGTTTCAAACCTGTTTTTTTCTTTAGATGAAGTTTACATTATTGGTGACTTTAATATTAATTTCGATAACCTAGAGGACAACGTTCGTATCATTCCTAGATTCGGGTGGGGGTGGGGTGTCAGAACTTAATAGGACCCACTGATAAAGCTGGTCACACTCTCGATTTAATATTAATTTTGGGATTAAATATTGAAAATATAGTCACAGTTCCACAGTCAGAAACTATTTCAGATCATTATCTTATCTCCCTTACACACCTCGTAGTTCTAATATATACATACCTTGCCACACTATCACATTAAGCAACACTTTTACATCAATGGCTGCACAAAGTTTTATTAATAATCTTACAGAATTGGATTACCATCAGACCCCGCAGAACTCAATCAAGACACCGAGTGCTTTGAGTCAAATTTATGCCATACGCTAGATAATGTAACTCCTCTTAAAAGAAAACAAATCAGAGAGAAAAAAAATTAGCCCCCTGGTATATGGATGAAACACACACACACACACACACACACACACACACACACACACACACACACACTAAAACAGAAACCCCATAAATTAGAATGAAAATGGTGTCAAACAAAATTACTGATTTTTCAATTACAATGCAGGAGAGTCTCCTTAATTACAGAAAAGCTCTTCGTGCTGCCAGAACTATATATTCCTCAAATCTAATAGAAAATAACAAAAATAATCCAAAATACGTATTTAATATTATTGCAGAATTATCTAGGAATAAAACAATGACCAAAACGTGTAAACCATCAATTTATAGCACTGACAATTTGTTGAAAAATTTGTTCATGCTTTTGTTACCTTGAGATTAAATTGTTGTAATGCATTCCTGCCTGGTTGTTCTAGGTGCAGAAACAAGCTCCAGTTAGTCCAGAAAGCAGAAGCTAGAGTCCTTACTAGAACTAAAAGACGCGAGCATATCACCCCAATCTTATTTAAACTGCACTGGCACCCAGTTACCCCTCCTTGCATCACCACCTTATCGTGGTGGAAGGGCTTGCGTGTCCTAATGATCTTAAGATCTACGTATGTTGTCAGGGGTATTATGCCTTTGGTAGGGTGACCCAAGGCACTCAGATTCTAGGTAAAGGTCTTGGTTCAAAAGACCTCTATAAACAAGGAAAAATGAAGGACAGTTTGCTTTTTGCCCAGATGCGGGTCACCGGGGTCCCCTGGAGCCATGCAACCCCCAGGGCTTAAAGGTGAGCGCCTGGTGGTCGGGTTTCTGCCCATGGAGCCCGGCTGACCCAAGCCCAAAGAGGAGACATGGGTCTGCCTTCCCATGGACCCACCACTTGCAGAGGGCCTATAGGGGTCGGGTACAGTGTGAGTTGAGTGGCAGCCGAGGCATTTGTTCTGTTGGTCTTGGCTACTGACTCTGAATCTTGCGCCAAGGAATGTCACCTCTCTGGCAGGGAAGGAGCCTGAGCTGGTACATGAGGTGGAGAGATACCGACTAGGTATAGTCAGACTCACCTCAACACAGCTTGGGCTCTGGAACCACCTATCATGAGAGAGGCTGGACCTTATTCCATTTTGGAGTTGCTCATGGGTGGAGACGGTGAGCCGGTGTAGACATCCTCGTTGCTCCCGTCTCAGTACTCACATGTTTAGGTTCTCCTCAGTTGATGAAAGGGCAGCTTCCCGCCGCCTTCAGGTGGGGAGATAGGTCCTGACTGTTGTTTGTGCTTTTGCAGTTCAGAGTACCATCCTTCTTAGAGTCTTTAGGGGGTGTCTTTGAGAATGCGCCCATGGGAGACTCACTCATTACCTGGGAGACTTCAACACCCATATGGGCAATGATAGTGTGACCTGGAAGGATGTGATCGGTAGGAATGGCCTCTCCAGTCTGAACCTGAATGGTGTTTTGTAGTTGGTTTTCTGTGCTCATGACAGTTTGTTCATCACAAACACCATGTTTGAACATAAGGGTGTCCATAAGTGCACTTGGCACCAGGACACCCTAGGCCGCAGTTTGATATTGACTTTATAGTCATGTCACTGGACTTGTGGCCAAATGTTTTGGACACTCGGGTGAAGAGTGGAGCCAAACTGTCAACTGATCACCACCTGGTGGTGAGCTGTCTCCAGTGGCGGTGGAGACCGCCTTCCAGACTTGGCAGGCCCAAGCATGGAATTAGGGTCTCCTGGCAACGTTTGATGGCGTCTTCTGTCAGAGGGGCCTTTAACTCCCACCTCCGGCAGACCTACAACCACATCCCAAAAGTGGCAGGTGACATGGAATCTGAACAGGTCATGTTTTGTGCCTCCATTGCTGAGGCAGCAGCCCATAGCTGTAGCTGGAAGGTCATCGGTGCCTGTCATGGTGGTAACCCCCAAACCTGGTGGTGGACACCTGCATTGAAGGGGCCATCCAGATAAAAAAAGGAGGCCTATCAGGTCTTATTGGCCTATGGGATTCCGAAGGCAGAAGATACTGACTGGCAGGCCAAACATACTGCAGCCCAAGCTGTCGCTGATGCAAAATCTTGGGCATGGGAGGAATTCAGTGAGGGCCTGGAAAGCAAATTCTCCACAAATATTTCACCACAAAATACTGTTTACAGTGGAAATGGGGAGGTACTCACCTCAACTGGGGATGTTGTCGGGAGGTGGAAGGAATACTTCAAGAACCTCCTACATCCCACCAACATGCCCTCCATGGAGAAGGAAGACCCTGGAGGTTTAGGTGGAGGTGATCAGTGAATCTGAGGTCACTGAGGTAGTCAATAAGCTCTTCGTGGGTCGGGTTCCAGGGGTGGGTGAGATCTGCCCTGAATATCGCAGGGCTCTGGATGTTGTAGGACTGTGTTGGTTGACATGGCTCTGCAACATTACTTTGTCATTGGGGCAGCCGTACCTCTGGATAGACAAACCGGAGTGGTAGTCCCCCTTTTTATAAAGGTGGATCAAAGAGTCTGTCTTCCTTTCGGCTTTTCCCCTTTTACTCAGGAGTCGCCACAGCGAATCATCTGATTTGCACGTTTGATTTGGCAGAGGTTTTTACGTCAGATGCCCTTCCTGTCACAACCCTTTTTAGCAAGGGACAGAAACACGCTGACGACTTTGCAGCCAACTCTTTACAAAAGTCAGCAATGGTTCTTTTACATGCCTCTCACCATAGACAGTGAGAGACATGGCCCGCCTTTAATAACCCAGTTAGCTGCATTGGGGGGGACAGTGACAACCTTGTGGAGAGTGGGACTCGAACTCCCAACCTTTGGATCAGCGATCCAGCGCCCTATACCACTAGACCACCACTGGATCAAAGAGTGTGTTCCAATTATCATGGAATCACTCCTCAGCCTACCCGGGAAAGTCTATGCAGGGGTGCTGGAGAGGAGGATCCGACCGATAGTTGAACATCAGATTCAGGAGGAACAATATGGTTTTCGTCCTGGCCACGACACTCTCAACCAACTCTATACACTCTACAGGATCCCAGAGGGGGCATGGGAGTTTATCTCAACCGTGTCTCTTGGGCTATCTTGTGGGACGTGCTCCGGGAGTATGGCATTCTGGGCCTGTTGCTACGAGCCATTCGGTCGCTATATCACCAGAGCCAGAGGTTGGTCCGCATTGGGCACAACAGGTCGAATTCATTTCCGGTGAGGGCTGGAGTCCGCCAAGGCTGTCCTTTGTCAAGAATTCTGTTTATAATTTTTATGAACATAATTTCTTGACACAGCCATTTTGACAACATCAAGGGGTTCTGGTTTGGCAGCCATCCGATCTCGTCTCTGCTTTTTGGGGATTATGTTGTTCTGTTGGCTTCATGAATCTGGGACTTCCATCTCTCATAGAGTGATTCACAGTTGAGTGCGAAGCAGCCAGGATGAGAATCAGCACCTACAAGTCTGAGGCTATGGTTCTCAGTTGAAAAAGGGTGGAATGCACCTTTGCTGAGTGACAGGGCTCTCCATTAGAGATAATGTGAGAAGCTGAACTATCCAGAGAGAGAAAAAACACTGCTCCTTCGCATTGAGAGGAGCCAGTTGAGGTGGCGTTGACATTTGGTTAGAATACCTCCCGAACGCCTCCCTGGTGTGGTGTTTCAGATATGTCCAACTGGGAAGAGACCTGGGGTCGACCTAGAACACACTGGAGGGAATATGTCTCTCAGCTGGCCTGGGAATGCCTTGGTGTCTTCCTGGGAAGAGCTGGAAGAAGTGGCAGGGGAGAGGGACCTCTGGACATCATTTCTCATATTGCTGCCCCCACGATCGAACTCCAGATTAAGCGGAAGAAGATGATGATGATGGTGATGATGATGGCAGCCAGTTACATTTTTAATCGGATATAAAATACTACCTTTTAACCTATAAAGCACTTAACGGTCTCATGCTACATTATCTCAGTGACCGTCTTGCCGTTTATGATCCCGCACAACCCATAAGATCAAAAAGGTGCAGAATGCTTCGTGATACCTTGAATAATGAAGACGACTGCAGGAGCGGAGCTTCTTCTTACAAAGCACCACAGTTATGCAATAACCTTCCAATTAATGTTCAGGACTCAGGCACAGTCTCTGTTTGTAAGACGAAGCTGAAAACTTACTTGTTTTGTCAAGCATGTTAATAGGCTTTTATTAGGTAAAGGTACAGATCTACGGATATCAGGCATAGAGAGTTCTGGTAAACTATGATGTTGAGATGCTGTCGCTCCCCCACTCTACATGCTCACCCAGGTCTGTTTGTAGTGGCTGATTGCCCCAATGTATAGGATGCCCTCATGTCTGCCTTCCTTCTGGTTCTCTCTCTTTTAGTTGTACTCTCATAGTCAGTCATGCTGTAGTCCCTGCTTGTACTCAGCAGTAATAAAATCTTATAATTTCATTACACTACAATGAGTACACCTAACAACCCCCCCCCCCCCTCTCTTGCTCTCTCTCTCTCTCTCTCTCACACACACACACACACACACACACACACACACACACACACACACACACACACACACACACACACACACCCTAAACCACTGAGCTTCCAAGATACGACTCTATAAGCTTGGCAGGTTCATCTTCTTCTGCAGTCTGTTTCACCCATTAAAAGTAACTACTTACAAATTTCATTATTTTAAAAATATGTTTATTGATATATTTATTTATTTTACGAATAGTTATGTCTACTGTGCAGTTGGTCCTGGTGACATACCGGTGGAGGTATGGACATGTCTAGGGAAGGTAGCAGTAGATTTTCTGAAAAGAAAAATCAACAAGGTCTTAGAGAGTGAGCAGATGCCAGAGGAATGAAGGAGAAGTGTGCTAGTGCCCATTTTTAAGAACAAGGGAGATGTGCAGAGTTGTGGCAACTACAGAGGGATAAAGTTGATGAGCCATACAATGAAGTTATGGGAAAGAATAGTGGAAGCTAGACTAAGGGCAGAGGTCAGCCTTTGTGAACAACAGTTTGGTTTCATGGCAAGAAAGAGCACCACAGATGCAGTGTTTGCTTTGAGGATGTTAATTGAGAAGTACAGAGAAGGTCAGAGGGAGCTGCATTGTGCCTTTGTGGATCTGGAAAAAGCATATGACAGGGTGCCGAGAGAGGAACTGTGGTATTGCATGAGTACGTCTGGAGTGCCAGAGAAGTATGTTAGAGTGGTGCAGGACATGTATGAGAGATGCAAGACAGTGGTGAAGTGTGCTGTCGGTGTGACAGAAGAGTTCAAGGTGGAGGTGGGACTGCATCAAGGGTCAGCTCTGAGCCCCTTCTTGTTTGCGATGGTGATGGACAGGCTGACAGACGAGGTTAGAGAAGATTCCCCATGGACTATGATGTTTGCAAATGACATTGTGATCTGTAGTGAGAACAGAGAACAAGTGCAAGAAAATCTAGAGAGGTGAAGGTATGCCTTGGAAAGAAGAGGAATGAAGGTTAACCTCACTAAGACAGAATACGTGTATGTGAATGACAAGGACCCAAGAGGAATGGTGAGGTTACAGGGAGCAGAGATAAAAAAGGTGGAGGATTTTAAGTACTTAGGCTCAACAATCCAGAGCAATGGAGAGTGTGGAAAAGAGGTGGTGTGCAGGCACATTGGAATGGTTGGAGAAAAGTGTCCGGTGTGATGTGTGATAGGAAGGTAGCGGCAAGAATACAAGGAAAAGTGTACAAGATGGTGATGAGGCCAGCAATGTTGTATGGTTTAAAAACAGTGGTACTGGAAAAAAGACAGGAAGCAGAGCTGGAGATAGCAGAGATGAAAATGTTGAGGTTCTCTTTCGGAGCAATGAGGATGGATAGGATCAGGAATGAGTACATCAGAGGGACAGCACATGTAAGATATTTTGGAGACAAAGTCAGAGAGGCTAGATTGAGATGGTTTGGACATGTACAGAGAAGGGATAGTGAGTATATTGGTAGTAGGATGCTAAGGCTAGAACTACCAGGCAGAAGGCCCAGAGGAAGATCAAAGAGAAGATTTATGGATGTGGTGAAGGAGGACATGAAGGTAGTTGGAGTAAGAGTAGAAGATGGAGAGGATAGGGTGAGATGGAGGCAGATGATTCGCTCAGGCGACCCCTGAAGGGAACAGCCAAAAGGAAAAGAATAAGTCATGTCTACTATGTTCAAGCCAAAGGTGAAGTAATGGAGCAAACAATCACTTTGTACATTGCATACAGGTTTCCTCCAGGTTCTGTGGTTTCCTGGATTTTAGGATATCCCATCTCTGTGCCCTCTGTATCTGGGTTTGTGTTTTTGAGATCTCAGAAAGAACTTAAGAAACACAAAAAGTCGTGCTCATAAAAAAGTTCTCAGATCTCACAGGGTATTTATATGTGAACATGGGTGTGAATTTGTCTTAGACAGTCACACAAGCTGAAGTCTGGTGATTTAGTTGCAAAGGTGTTATTCAAAACAAAGAAGCAAAGTAAGTGAGAAATATAACTCTGTATGGAGTTCTTTGTGCTGGTAGACTTCTGTGATATCACCTGTGGTCAGAGTGTTTCTGCCTTGCGATGGCATGGTGAGGCCCACTTTGTTCTTTGAAAAAATCTTGAGGCACAGCACCAGCTGAAAATGTTAAGAACTGAAATTCTGTAGCCTATATTAACAATTTAAAGTCATTTCTACTTACTCAGTGTGAAACCTGGGCCTGTTTGGATGAACATAGAGCTGATATCCTGGCAGGAATTGAAGAAAGACACACACAAAGGTCTTCCTAAACAGCCCCAGTTTCTCTCTGTTTTTTTTTTTTTTTTTGTTTTTATGGCAGTCAGGCTGAAAAGCTCATAATACCTTGCAGAGTTGGACGTTTTGTCTGATTGCATCTCCATCCACAAAACACACATTGGCGAATAGTTGAGAATGTCCACTAATATCAGTAGACTCATCAAATTGCAATGCAGGTTTCTTACTGAAATTTTCTTACTGATCTTTTCCAGAACCACACTTTCAATGCCTGTAGACATATCATCAATATGTCTCGAAATTGTGTTATCTGAGAGAAGGACTTTAGCTATTTCGTTAGCCACTTCAGGTCCGAGCATCTCATTCACAATGGCTTTGCAGGCGGGAAGTATTAATGTCTTGCCACAGTGTGAGATTATTTTGATTTAGCAACAAGTTCAGAAGCGTGGTAGCTAGCTTTCAGGGCACTCTCATTTATCTTTGTGGTTTTTCTCATGAAAGCTGTGTTTCTCCATGTGTTCACGCAGGCGAACAAAATAGTCCGCATTCTTGTTCTGAAATGAAGGTTGTTTCATTTGGAGATGGTGTTTAAGCTTACTTGGCACCATACCACTGTTGGATAGCCTTTCACCACACACCAGACACAATGGTATCGATGTAGTTTCATCTCCGGTAAAGGTGAATCCAAATGACAGATAGCTTTTATTGTATTGCCTCATGCTAGAGGCTTTGCTCGACTTCACCGTCTTTGCTTTCTTTTGACCTCCACTCATACTAGGCCCTTGATCTGAGTTCGAATTTTGTCCAGGGTCCAGTTTGGAGTTGGCAGTTTTCCTTTTCAAAAACTTTTCCATCACGATCATTATTATGTCTTGCCAATCACCGCCACCTGCCACCATCCAATCACCAATTCTCTTGTTTTAAAGTAAAAGGCAGTCAACGACCAACTACCTGCTTCCGTTTACAGGCGAAGACTATTTATTACATTATTTTAGACCAATTCGGTGAAATTGGATAATTTCCCATGGCACACCTGGCTACGTCTCACGGAACACTAGTGTGCCGCGGCACAGTAGTTGAAAAACACTGCTCTAGTGATGTAACAAAGAACTACAGAATCAAGGGTTCAAATTTCTCATTTTCTCCATCCGAAACGCATGCCACATTCTTATCTGAGAGCAATGGATTTACATATTTACATTAATTATGCCATTCACATGCAACACATTACTGTTCCAGTATATGGTATACGCACGTGTTCCTATTATAGAAAGTCTGTAATTGGTGAAGTAGCTGAATGGTGCAGTGTGCATCCATTATACAGTGAAATAACCATTTACTGTATTGAGTTTCTCTTACGGACGCAGTTTAATTAAAAAAGCCAAAATCTCAGAATGTGTGTGCAGAGTGAGTGGGCGAGAATAGCACGGTTGAGAGGGTGTATGTGTGTGTGTTAGAGAGAGAGAGAGAAAGAGAGAGAGTAGAAAGAGAGAGGGTTTGAGGATGGAGAGACTCAGAAGGGGAGAGAAAGAGTGTGAGAGAAAGGGGAGATAGAGAATATAATCTCTCTTTTCTTCCCTCTCTTTCTCTATCACTCCATACTCTCTGACTTAGTTAATCTTTCTCTCCTTTCCTTTGTTACCATTTTCTTTCCCTTTATCTATCTGTCTGTTTTGCCCTGTCTGTTTTGCCCTATCTGTCTGTTTCTCTCTTTGTCTCTCTGAGGGAGGAATGCAATGATGAGGAAACCTAAGCCAGAGGTGAAAGGAGGTAAAAATATAAATAAAGCCCCAAAGCCCCTGAATGCAGAAAGAAGTGATGACAAACATGAGAGGAAAAAAGAAGAATAAAAAAAGAAAGACGGTCAGGCTTGACAGGCTGGAGGAAGAAAAGCAATTTAGCTGAGAACCAGCTCAGCGAAAAAAGGGATATTGCTTTACCATTTCTCTTGAGGACCGAGGACTCTCTCTCTCTCTCTCTCTCTCTCTCTCTCTCTCTCTCTCTCTCTCTCTCTCTATATATATATATATATATATATATATATATATATATATATATATATATGCACAGCTAGCTTCTCAGAAACAAGCATATTATACTCTTGAATAACTTGTACTGTATTTACATATCTCCCTTCATCTTCAGTGTAATCCCTCCATCCTTCATTACTTCTCCAGGATCTTTGTGACCATGAATTAGAAGATAGAAGATCAGCCGTTATGGATCAGTAGGTTCTGAATTTACGTGCTGATTCTGTCCCTCTGTGCCCATTTGGCCTTTACCCTCCAGTCAGCACAATTACAATTCCCTTCAGATAAAATAATTTCAGCAATGTGAAAATAAAATCAGCAGGATCTAAGAATTCAGCAGGATCTAAGTTACCAGACTTCACTTCCTTATTATTTCATTCATTCACTTCAGTCAACGCTGTGTGAGAGCAGGGTACACCTCGAACAGCTTGCCAGGCAATAGAAGGACCAACACTCATACAACCATTCACAGTTATGGGTGATTTGGAACAGCTAAATAGCCTACTGTGTGTGTTTTTTAACTGTAGGAAGAAACCCACGCAAACACTGGGAGAACATGCAAACTCCACACAGAAATGCCTGAGCAGGCACTCAAACTCAGGCCTTCTTTCTGTGAGGTGTGTTAACCACTACACCACCGTGATGCCCTTATTATTACATGTTGTGTCGAACAAATCATTAAATCTTGTATTTATTCTTTACATTGCAGGACCTGGTCTCTCTGTCCTGCACGTTTCAGTATTTTTCCCATCTCAGACACACTCATAGTAGCTGTCAGATAATGAAGTAAATCAGGCTTACGGGATAAAGGAACACTTCTACAGGGAAAACCGAGGAATCTCAGATCAGGGTGGAGAAACTGTACTCTTCATAATATTTATTAATTCACTGCTAATTTTCTGCACTTCTTAAACCTAATTCGGGTCGCTGGCCCTCATCTCGGCGAACTCTGGGTAAGGGTAGAGTACATGTAGGACAACTCGCCTGGTCATTGCAGGGCAGAAACACACTGATGCCAACTCAGTGGCTTGCTCTTTATGAATGATAACAATGGTGCTTTTACTCGCCTCTCACCACACAGTGAGAGACATGGTTAGCCTTTGATAACCCAGTTATAATGGGGCCAGGATCCTACCATCGGGCCACTACTGTTCCTCTTATATATATATATATATATATATATATATATATATATATATATATATATATATATATATATATATCCAGGTCCTTCTCAAAAAATTATCATATTGTGATAAAGTTCATTGTTATCTGTAATGTACTGATAAAAATTAAACTTTCATATATTTTAGAGTCATTGCACACCAACTGAAATATTTCAGGTCTTTTATTGTTTTAATCCTGATGATTTTGGCATACAGCTCATGAAAACCCAAAATTCCTATCTCAAAAAATTAGCATATCATGTTCAGGTAGTCTAAACGAGCTATTAACCTAATCATCTGAATCAACCAATTAACTCTAAACACCTGCAAAAGATTCCTGAGGCTTTTAAAAACTCCCAGCCTGGTTCATTACTCAAAACCACAATCATGGGTAAGACTGCCGACCTGACTGCTGTCCAGAAGGCCATCCTTGACACCCTCAAGCAAGAGGGTAAGACACAGAAAGAAATCTCTGAGCGAATAGGCTGTTCCCAGAGTGCTCTATCAAGCCACCTCAGTGGGACGTCTGTGGGAAGGGAAAAAGTGAAAGAAGGGCCGATTCCAGACCTTGGGGGGACCTGTGGAAGCAGTGGACTGAGTCTGGAGTAGAAACATCCAGAGCCACCGTGCACAGGCGTGTGCAGGAAATGGGCTACAGGTGCCGCATTCCCCAGGTCAAGCCACTTTTGAACCAGAAACAGCGGCAGAAGGGCCTGACCTGGGCTACAGAGAAGCAGCACTGGACTGTTGCTCAGTGGTCCAAAGTACTTTTTTTGGCTGAAAGCAAATTTTGCATGTCATTCGGAAATCAAGGTGCCAGAGTCTGGAGGAAGACTGGGGAGAAGGAATGCCAAAATGCCTGAAGTCCAGTGCCAAGTACCCACAGTCAGTGATGGTCTGGGGTGCCATGTCAGCTGCTGTTGTTGGTCCACTGTGTTTTATCAAGGGCAGGGTCAATGCAGCGAGCTATCAGGAGATTTTGGAGCACCTCATGCTTCCATCTGCTGAAAAGCTTTATGGAGATGATTTCATTTTTCAGCACGACCTGGCACCTGCTCACAGTGCCAAAACCACTGCTAAATGGTTTACTGACCATGCTATTACTGTGCTCAATTGGCCTGCCAACTCTCCTGACCTGAAGCCCATAGAGAATCTGTGGGATATTGTGAAGAGAAAGTTGAGAGACACCAGACCCAACACTGTGGATGAGCTTAAGGCCACTATCGAAGCATCCTGGGCCTCCATAACACCTTAGCAGTGCCACAGGCTGATTGCCTCCATGTCACGCCGCATTGAAGCAGTCATTTCTGCAAAAGGATTCCTGACCAAGTATTGAGTGCATAACTGAACATAATTATTTGAAGGTTGACTTTTTATGTATTAAAAACACTTTTTTTTTATTGGTCGGATGAAATATGCTAATTTTTTGAGAGAGGGATTTTTGGTTTTTCTTTACTTTTTGCCAAAATTATCAATATTAAAACTATAAAAGGCTTGAACTACTTCAATTGTGATAATTTAATCTAAAATATATGAAAGTCTAATGTTTTTCAGTACATGGCAGAAAATAATGAACTTTATCACAATATGCTAACTTTTTGAGAAGGACCTATATATGCTTTTTCTTTTCTAAATTATAATAGAATTTGCCTCTACAATATTTTCCAGCTTTGGCGCTTTACGAGCTTCTGCATTACATTGTAAAAAAAAAATGTCAGTAGAAAAAAAAAGATCTGAACGTAATGTTAACGGTGAAGTTCTGACAACCACAGCGGCCTGTATTTTACTGTAAAAACGACTACTTTTTACAGTATATATGGTAAATTCAATAAATAACCGATTACTTTGTAATGTACTTAAAATAATAAAAACCCCAAAGGAAATACAGTACAGTAAATACAAAATTGTTTTCCCTATCGTATGAGTCTATGTCACCATCTGCTGGTTGCTAGACCGCATTACAGCCTAGCATTATTAATTACAAGTTACAGCTCAGTTCAGTTCAGTTCATTTTCTGTAACTGCTTAATCCTAATTTGGGTTGTGGGGTGGCTGGTGCCCATCCCAGTCAACTTCGGGCGAGGGCAGAATACACCCTGGACAACTCGCCAGGCCATCGCAGGGTGGAAACATGCTGGCGGCTTTGCAGCCTACTCTTTACGAAAGTCAGCAGTGGTTCTTTTACATGCCTCACACCATAGACAGCGGGAGACATGGCTGGCCTTTGATAACCTAGTTAGCTGCACTGGGGGGGCAACCTTGTGGAGAGTGGGACTTGAACCCCCAAACTATGGATCAGCGATCCAGCAATCTATACCACTGGACCACCACTGCTCAAGTTGCAACAAAGGGATTAAAAAAAAAAAAAAAAAAAAAATATATATATATATATATATATATATATATATATATATATAAGCAATGTTTCATTTGAGTACTTTAAATTTATAATAATACTTATTGTACTTTAATTAACATCATAGTAATGATATTGTGGTAAAATTTGTGAATTAAGTAACTTTTATATATAGTTTAATAAAGTCTCTGCAAAGTAAAATCAAACACTGCAGTTGAACAACTGTGATATAATTTGAGTCTAAAGGATTTTTAATGGATGCTTGACTTCATCTTGAAGTACTCTGGTAATTTCTTTATTAAAAATACATTTTACACAAACATTTTTGTGTGATTTTAAACTTATGTATTCATAGCTTAAATTACAAGATTAACAACACACACACACACACTATATATATATATATATATATATATATATATATATATATATATATATATATAGAGAGAGAGAGAGAGAGAGAGAGAGAGAGAGAGAGAAATTTTAACGCAATTTTAATTTTTACAGATAAATTTAATTTATGGCTTTGGCGCCATCTCCTGGCTGATTCTTTTGGTTGCCGCAGTTTCATGAAAGTTTAAACAAAAGTGTGGGCGTGGTAAAATGTGTTTATTTACGAGCTGAAACTAAGTTTGATTCATTTTTAAGTCGATATATTTAAAATTTTGATTCATATAAAACTTTTTATTTCAAAAATTTAAGGCAATATTCATGTCCAGTAAGATAATAGAAAATGTGATTTGAATTAAAATAGCTTGCTTCAATTAATATCCCCCTGCTACAAGTCTGCAAATAATCGACACTATAATAAACATTGCTTTGCTTTAATTATTAACTTGAATATCCCTGTTCTTTTTTTTTTTTTTTTTTTTTTAAACCGGATGAAGTTTCTGTCCGCTCTTTTCCTTTCCTGTGAAAAGCAGAGCTGAGAGATGAAACGAAAGTGAGAGTGCACTTCAGATCCGAGGAGGGTGAACATGGAGGAATATCCTTACCCAGTCCTCGTCGTGGGAGACTGGACCGATATAAATACTAAAACACTTCAAAACAAAATCAATATTTACTTTCAGAGTAAAAAGAAATCCCAGGGAGGAGACTGCAACATCAAATGGTCCGAGAAGAGCTGCACAGTCTTCTTCAAATCACAAGAAAGTAAGTGAAGAACTTCTCACCACCAAAGCTCCACACAGTCGTGCCGGGGTGCGCGTCTTCATCTCGCACTTGACACTTGTTTTCATGCTGAGTCTCATTAAAAGACAAAAACAGAACAGTACTGTTGAACCTTGAGTTTGGGATTAAACTGTAATCTAATCTGTTGACTAAACTACAACAGTGTTGTTTATTTTTAACACCACCAGAATGACGTCACCCCTGCAGTTTTAGAAGCGGACGGATTTCCGGGAGCGATCAGCCGGAAACACGCAGTTCTCAGGAATGTTCTTGTTAATGATGTTTTTTTGCGTTTCAGTTCGGGATCAGGTTCTGGCTAAAACTGAGCATTCAGTACTTATTGAGACGAAATTACTGAAGTTAAAAGTGTCCATCCCGTCCAGTGACCCAGGAAACCAAGCAGAAGAAAAATCACAAGAAGCAGTACGTGGGCATTTTGGTTTATTAAGTGATTGGAAGGTGAAATATGAATGATTGGATGAAATATATATATAATATATACAGGATCCTACCATCGGGCCACTACTGTTCCTCTTATATATATATATATATATATATATATATATATATATATATATATATATATATATAAGCAAAAAATATATATATAAGCAAAAAAAATATTTTTTATATATATATATATATATACTGTACAGGGATCCCTCACTTTTAGTTAATTGTTACTGAGACCCTGCCGTGACCGCCGACCCCCCCCCCCCACACACACACACACTAGGGTATACGTAAATGTATATGTGTATATAATATCAAAAAATACGCCATAACGACGCCATAAATGCTTATAATAATGACGCCATAAATGCTTACGACGCCCTTATAATAACGACGCCATAATGCCCATGACCAAAACGACGCCATAAATGCTTATAATAACAATTAAATAGTCAAAAATAATGCATGAGATGTAAATAAATTATAAATACACACACATACAAATGCACGTCCACCCACTCAGATGCCACCTCATGGGTGCATGAGAGGGGGGGGGGTTGTTTTTGTTTTTGTTTGTTTGGGTTTTTGTTTGCATAATTGGCCTTGTTTTGCAGCATCTTCCTTTTCCCCCTATTCTTCCTTAATGTCCTTATTTTTTAACTTGATGAATATTAAAAAAATAAATAAAAAAACACGATACAATGAAGCCACATGAATTGAAGTGCAAAGTAGCGAGGGATCCCTGTATATTTATTTATTAGCATATTCAACTTTCAGTTACTAACACAACAAGGTTTTTAACAGAAAAGTAATGCAATTAACTCGGTCCTTAGATAACAAGTACCTAATTTATTCCATATACCCCCATGTGGGGCCGGTGGCGTAGTGGTTAGGGTGATGCACTCATGATTGTGAGTTCAAATCCCACTGAGACCCTCACTGTGCTAAGACCCCTGGGCAAGGTCGCAACCACAAGTGTGCCTCTGTTCACTCAGCAGTATAAATGGGTATGAGTAAAAATATACTGGGAAGGTAACCTGCGATGGACTAGCATCCCATCCAGGAGGAGTCGAACTCCTGGTCGCTTCACACTATGGAAACCGGGGATAAGCACCGGCCTGATGAGCTACTATGGCTCGGGTATAAAAACCCAACCTACCTTACTACCCCATTTCATTGGAGCACGGGCAGACTTACAAAATCAAAAATGTTGTCATCCACAAACGTTCCGCAATTATTCCCTCATCTTCCGTATGATTCCGTAGTTACTCCTCAAGTTTTCCTTCACTTTCGTATACAGTACTTCCGGCAGGCCAAAATATTGCATGATCAAAAGCATGTTCACGGAAACAAATTCCGTGAGTGTTCTGTGGGGTCACTTTGGCGTACTTTGCCATACCTTTTCTGCACATGCTGTGAACGTTCCAAGAGTGTAAGAATTTCTACTTTTCCGTAGGATTTTCACCCATTTTCCATGTAAAAATGCCGAAGCTCCTCTGTAGACTGCGTTCCGCGCCTTTCCGCTACACAATCCTTGCATATTGTAGTCCAGTGAAATGAGGGTATAAGAATTTCCACTTTTCCGTAGTATTTGCACCGTTTTCCATGTAACAATGCCGAAGCTTTTCAGTAGACTTCGTTCCGCGCCTTTCCGCTACGATCCTTGCATGCCGTAGTCCAGTAAAATAGGGGTAATAAATTCTGTATTCTGGTGGCAAGGTGGTGTAGTGGTTTGCATGTCCGCTTCACAGCAATAAGGTCCTGGGTTCGATTCCCAGGTCGGGTGTTTCTGTGTAGAGTTTGCATGTTCTCCCCGTGCTTGTGTGGGTTACCTTCAGGGATTCCAGTTTCCTTCCACAGTCCAAAAACATGCACAGTCAGTTAATTGGCTGTTCCAAATTGCCCATAGGTGTGAATGTGAATATAAATGGTCATGTGGGTATTGGCCCTGTGATGGCCTGGCGAGCTGTCCATGGTGTACCCTGCCCTCCCCATGACCCTAATTATGATCAAGAAAATAAATGAAAGAACATTACCCCTAAGAGTGGATGTAAGGGTGTGTCTGAAAAGCTGTTTAGAATGTCAGGCCATCCTCCCCACGACCCTAATTAGGATTAAGCAGTTGAGAAAATGAATGAATTCTCTATTTTTTTTAAATTGAGTTGCCCAGAATTTCTTTGGAAAATAATCAAGTTTCGAGTTGTAATGTAGACTGAATGCTACATGCTGAATGACTACAAGAGCAAAAATAGACCCGACTTATGGCATTCCCAGGTTGGATTTTGTTCTCCTAAACTTGTTTTTAAAAATGTAGTAAAACAACTTGCATCAACCATATCTGTGTCTGTCAATATGCTCAAGGTTTTATCACTTTTCCAGGTTAAAACAGGAAGTGATGTGTCAGCTGGAGGTTTACAGCAATCATGTGAGTCAGTTTTTAAATCATGATTTGATTCATTACATATACTCAACAAAAATATAAACGTAACACTTTAATTTTTGCTCCTCATTTTCATGAGCTGAACTCAAAGATGTACTGTAAAGCTTTTTCTATGTACACAAAAGGTCAATTTCTCTCAAATATTCTTCACAAATTTGTCTAAATATGTATTAATGAGTACTTCTCTTGACTGAGGTAGTCCATCCACCTCACAGGCTTGGCATATCAAGACGCTGATTAGACAGCATGAATATTGCACAGGTATTTTTTGGCTGGCACAAGGTCACGCTAAAATGTGCAGTTTTATCACACAGCAAAATTCCACAGATGTATGTTTTGAGGGAGTGTACAATTCGCTTGCTGATTGCTGGAATGCCTGTCTGTATGTATGTGTCTATGTATGAGTGGCACAGTGGTGTAGTGATAAGCACATCCACCTCTCAGTCAAGTCTTGGGTGTTTTTGTGGAGTTTGTATGTTCTCCTCATGCATGCACTTGTTTTCTTCGGGTACTATGGTTTCCTCAACAGGGTCCAAAGATATCTGTATTAGGCTAATTGGTTGTTAAAAATTGCCCCTAAGTGTGAGCGAGTGTGAACGGTTATGCGTGTGTTGGTGTCTGGCATCATCTCCCATGATGATGAGGGAGTCCCCAGGGGGAGCTCTCTAGCACACCCCTTAAGGACTCAAAAAGGGTTTGTACCCTGGCTGTCATTTGGTGCATAAGTACAAGCAACTGTCAGGACCCGTCCTCCCACCCTAAGGTGGAGAGGGGCTACCCTTTCATCAACCATTGAGAACCCCACACCTGAGTACCACGATGTGGAGCAACAAGGATGCCCTAGGACAGAGTCGCTTGTGCTTCCTCAGAAGGCTAGCATCCTCCAACATCTGCAAAAATTTGCAGCAGATGTCCTACCAGTCTGTGGTGGCAAGTGCCTTCCATGATGTGGTGGTCTGCTGCGTGGGGGGTGGGGTATGAAGAAAAAGGATACTTCAAGATTGAACAAACTGGTGAGGAAGGCGGGCTCTGTAGTTGGGATGGAACTAGACAATGTAGCATCTCTGGCAGAGCGAGCAGTGCTGAGTAGGCTCCTGTCAATTATCGACAATCCACTGCATCCACTGCACACTGTCATCACCGAACAGAGGAGCAGCATCAGCACTAGTCTGCTGTCATTTCCCTGCTCCACTGACAGCTGAGGAGCTCATTCCTTAACCAAGCCATAAGATTTTTTTAACTGTAGCATGGGGGGGGGGACGCAAACACAACACACACACACACACACACAAACATACCTGTCTTGCATTGCACCACTCAGTGAATACCACGCCCTTTAACCTGCACAAACATGTTTACACTGGACTTTGAAATTATTTGTTCTGGACAGCCAATTACCATATCAGTAACTGCACTATCACTTCTCACATCTCTGCACTAGATTGCCAATTTGCACCATTACAGTTGCTCATACTTTCTTGTACTTTCAGCAATCTCTGCCTTAAGTTCTTTAAACTTTAAATTTTCACAATAGATCTCTCATATATGTAAATATAGTAATATATGTGTAAATCCCCCTTAGTAATCCGCCTTATTTCATGGTTAATGGGGGGATCGAAAAATCGTGAAATGACTTCTGCCACTTCTGAAGGGCACTTATATAAAATGTATATAGAAGTTAATTTTAAAGTGTTCTAATGTCATACAGGCAACGTGTATTAATATATAAATAAATTATACATCTTATAATGACATATATATATATCCCCAGTGCAGCTAACTGGGTTATCAAAGGCAGGCCATGTCTCTCACTGTCTATGGTGTGAGACATGTAAAAGAATCATTACTGACTTTTGTAAAGAGTAGGCTGCAAAGCCGTCAGCATGTTTCTACTCAAACACTCACCAACCCGCACTGAACCAGGGTGGTGAGTTATGGTTCAAACCCACAACTATGAAGGTTGTGGAGGCCATCTGCCAGCAGTGGCATAACAGGCTGTCATGTTATTTATAAGGTTTGTTATACAGTATGTATATATATATATATATATATGTATGTATATATATATATGAAAAAGTATCTGAACCTTTTGGAATTTCTCACATTTTTGCATAAAATCACCATCAAATGTGATCTGATCTTTGTCAAAATCACACAGATGAAAAAAGTGTCTGCTTTAAATAAAACCTCCCAAACATTTTATAGGTTTTCATATTTTAATGAGGATAGCATGCAAACAATGACAGAAAGGGGAGGAATAAGTAACTGAACCATCACATTTAATATTTTGTGGTCCCCCTTTGGCAGCAATAACTTCAACTAGATGCTTCCTGTAGCTGCAGATCAGTCTGGCACATTGATCAGGACTAATCTTGGCCCATTCTTCTTTACAAAACTGCTGTAGTTCAGTCAGATTCCTGGGACATCTGGCATGAATCGCTGTCTTGAGGTCATGCCACAGCATCTCAATGGAGTTCAAGTCTGGACTTTGACTTGGCCACTTCAGAACAGGTATTTTGTTCTTCTGAAACCATTCTGAAGTTGATTTACTTCTGTTTTGGATCATTGTCTTGTTGCAGCATCCATCCTCTTTTTAGCTTCAACTGTCTGACAGACGGCCTCAGGTTTTTCTGCAAAACATCCTGATAAACTTTTGAATTCATTTTTCCATTAATGATTTCAAGTTGTCCAGGCCCCGAGGCAGCAAAACAGCCCCAAACCATGATGCACCCTCCACCATGCTTCACGGTGGGAATGAGGTGTTGATGTTGGTGAGCTGTTCCAATTTTCCTCCATACATGATGTTGTGTGTTCCTCCCAAACAACTCTACTTTGGTTTCATCAGCCCACAAAATATTTTGCCAAAACTTCTGTGGAGTGTCCAAGTGCCTTTTTGCGAACATTAAACAAACAACAATGGTTTTTTTAGACAGCACAGGCTTCCTCCTTGGAGTCCTCCCATGAACACCATTCTTGGCCATTGTTTTACATATAGTTGATGTGTGCACAGAGATATTGGACTGTGCCAGTGATCTTTAGCAGACACTCTAGGGATTTTTTACCTCTCTGAGTATTCTGTGCTGAACTCTTGGCATCATCTTTGGTGGATGGCTACTCCTTGGGAGAGAAGCAACAGTGCCAAACTCTCTCCATTTGTAGACAACTTCTCTGACTGTCGATTGATGAACATCCAGACTTTTAGAGATGGTTTTGTATCCTTTCCCAGCTTTATACAAATCAACAATTCTTGATCGCAGGTCTTCAGGCAGCTCTTTTGAGTGGGCCATGGTGCACATCAGACAATGCTTCTCATCAAGACAATTCTTAGCAGGTGTGTGTTTTATAGTGGGCAGGGCAGCTTTAAGCCACTCATCAATGATTGGGCACACACATGGCTTAAATTGTTTGGTAAAAATTGGTTTCAATCGCTCTTTAAGTCTCCTTAGGCAGAGGGTTCAGTTACTTATTCCTCCCCCTTCTGTCATTGTTTACATGCAATCCTCATTAAAATATGAAAATCTATAAATGTTTTGGTGGTTTTATTTAAAGCAGACACTGTTTTTTCATGTGTGATTTTGACACCGATCAGATCATATTTGATGGTGATTTTATGCAGAAATGTGAGAAATTCCAAAAGGTTCAGATACTTTTTCATACCACTGTGTGTGTGTGTATATATATATATATATATATATATATATATATATATATATATATATATAATATATACACTGTATAACAAACCGATACGGCATTTTCACAATGGCCTTATTCCGCTGTTACTGTTATGGTTTGTGCTAGTTGGTAGTGTATAACTCCTCTCTCTCTCTCTCTGCAGACACTGGTGAGGGGTGATGTCTGTTTATTTTAATATAATAATTATCCATCATGACAAGCACCTGGGTGCCTGGTATCATCATGGCCATACTTGCAGAGGCACTTTTGACCTTGAGTGATGCCTTTAATGTTTCAATATGATGTAATATTTGTAACAATATTACAAATTGAATTCCAAAGACGTTGGTACACTATACAAATTGTGAATAAAAACTGAATGCAAAGATGTGGAAGTGCCAAATTTCAATATTTTATTTCAAATAGAACATAGATGACAGTTCAAAAGTTTAAGCTGCGAGACCGTATAATTTTAAGGGAAAAATACGTTGATTTTAAATTTCATGGTGTCAACAAATCTCAAAAAAGTTGGGACAAGGCCAATTTTGCCAATGTGAGGCATCCCCTCTTCTTACAACAGTCTGCAACCGTCTGGGAACCGAGGAGACAAGTTTCTCACATTTAGAAATAGAAATGCTGTCACATTCTTGTCTAATACAGGCCTTGAACTGTTCAACTGTATTGTGCCTTCTTTGTTGCACCTTCTTCTTTATGATGCACCAAATGTTCTCTATAGATGAAAGATCTGGACTGCACGCTGACCATTTCAATACCAAGATCCTTTTCATATGCAGCCATGATGTTATAATTAATGCTGCATGTGGTGTGGCATTATCATGTTGAAAAATGCAAGGTCTTCTCTGAAAGAGAACGACGTGTTCTGCAAGAAGCTGAATATACCTTTCTGCATTGACGGTGTCTTTCCAGATGTGCAAGCTGCCACATGCACTCATGCAACCCCATACCATCACAGATGCAGGCTTCTGAACTGAGTGCTGATAACAACTTGGGTTGTCCTTGTTCTCTTTAGTCCGGATGACATGGCATCCTAGTTTTCCATAAAGAATTGTGATTCGTCTGACCGCAGAACAGTTTTCTACTTTGCCCCACTCCATTTTAAATGACCCCTGGCCCAGAGAAAATGCCTGCGCTTCTGGGTCCTGTTTAGAAATGGTTTCTTTGTACTGTAGAGTTTCAGCTGGCAACGATGGCTTGTGTTCACCAACAATAGTTTCTGGAAGTATTGCTGAGCCCATTCTGTGATTTCCCTTACAGCAGCATTCCTGTTTGTGATGCAGTGCTGTTTAAGGACCCGAACATCATGGGCATCCAGTAAGGTTTTTCGACCTTGACCCTTACGCACAGAGATTGTTCCAGATTCTCAGAATCTTTGGATAATGTTATGCACTGTAGATGATGATAACTTGAAACTCTTTGCAATTTTTCACTGGGAAACACCTTTCTGATATTGCTCCACTATCTTTCTGCACAGCATTGGGGGAATTGGTGATTCGCTACCCATCTTCACTTCTGAGCTCTTTTTATACTTGGTCATGATGCCAATTGACCCCAATTAATGGTAATTGGTCTTTCAGATGTTCGTTATAAGTGCAATTAACTTTTCCAGCCTCTTATTGCTACCTGTCCCAACTTTTTTGAGATTTGCTGACATCATGAAATTTAAAATCAACATATTTTCCCTCAAAATGATACATTTTCTGTTTCAACTTTTGACCCTGTCATCTATGTTCTATTCGGAAATAAAATATTGAAATTTGGCACTTCCACATCATTGCATTCAGTTTTTATTCACAAATTGTATAGCATCCCAGTTGGAATCCGGTTTGTATATACGGTATTATTCATAAACAAAGGTGGTGTAGTGGTTGGGGTGGTGCTTTCATGATCAAATCCCAGTTAGACCCCCACTGTGCTAAAACATCTGGGCATGGTCTTAACCACAAGTGTGCCTCTGTTCACCCAGCAGTACAAATGGGTATCAGTAAAAAAAAAATAAAATAAAATACTGGGAAGGTAACCTGCGATGGACTAGCGTCCCATCCAGGAGGAGTTGAACTCCTGGTCACTTCAAGCCACAGAAACCGGGAATAAGCACCGGCCTAATGAGCTACTCGGCTCGGGTGTAAAAAGCCCAATAAACTTATTCATAAACAAGGCCATTTGATTATTTTTCTGTCATAAATATAGTTTTGAAAGTGAAATGAAGTCTTTGCAACAAGACTTTTTTCAGGCAAAGATGGCCATATTTATATTTAATGAGCTTTATAGATTAGAAGAAATTTCATTCCAATACTGGTGCTAGCACATAATAATCAGTACCATTAGAGGGTTTAACTCCTAGTAATTAAAACTTTTGTCAACGACTGTAAGCCAGTTTTTGCAAAATCATGGAAATCACTATTGCATGCAAATTGCGATTGTCTGAAAATGTATTTTGTTCCAAGACATGTAGAATTTGGCAACACTGTTAGCCACTATAAACAAAAGTATAAAATATGAAAGCATGAAACATGGACACAAATTGAAAGTCTCTTTAAGATATTAGCAAATAAGGTTATGCTACAGGAGATCTCAGTCATTCAGTCTGAGTGTTTACAAAAGACTGACTGTTCTTCAATATAAAGCAATCTTAGTAAATTTTACTGCAATATTATAGAGCAAATTTATATTTTCTGTTTAAGCTTGTTGGCAGCTTCTGAACGTTGTGATGTTGCTGTTAGCACTCGTAGCAGTGCTGGTTGCATGATCACTCTCAAACCTGCAGACTTTTCACACTGAGGTTCTGGATTTGGTTGAAAAAAACTCTACTGGGTGCTTTCCGATCTGGTCGTGTTCGTTTAACTTGCTTAATCCATTCATCACACAATTTTAATGGGTCAGTCAGTCTAGTTGGGGGAAACACTTAATAATTCATCCACATGGTTCTGTGTGTACGCTGTTCATAATCGTTTGGGTTTAGAAGTTTCCTCCAGCATCATCATTTCCCATAACTCATTGTATAATCACATTACATACTTTAATAATATGCTGGGGTCGGCTCAGTGTCACAACCCTTGAGATGAATCAGTTCAGTCCCGAACAGGTATATGTATGTTTATTCGTCTCAAGTCTTTTAAACACCATGAACACTCTACGAAATAAATTATTTTTTTTGTTGCTGCTTCCTAAACAAATATGTCATCAAATACATGACTTTATACATAATATTTTCACTCTTTCACCCAAGGCTATGCATTAGTGCATAAACATATGGATTAAACCTTCAATGCCTTACTGAATAACATTATAAGAACTCGTACAGTTTAATTTTAACAGAAATTTAATAGAAATAGCACTAAATACCTGATCTGTTTCACTAAGGGATGCAGCTTTGTAGATGGCTAACTGGCATGCTAGTTGTTAGTGTTGAAAACTTCCTGGAGCTCCAGTTCACATAAGCTAAACACAACAAAATGCATTAACTAACTGTACATAACTCGGCATTCAATATACTGTGTTTATAACTGGTGATATCATTCATAACATAATGAGATCATATAAATAAAATAAGTGTAAATGTTGGTGAAAATGCCTGAACAACTAGCTGCTCATTCTGTTGTTCTGCATCCCTCATGAGTGCTCCAGAACACTATCAACAGTTCTAATGACATCACTTGCTGGTACACTTTCCAGACTGAGCTAATCACTTGGCTCAGTCCGGCAAGTGTCTTTATTCCGTCTCGCAAGCCTGGCTGACAGTATGACTTCAGCCATTCGCTCTAAGGCTCCCCACAGGTGTTTACTATTTTTAATAAACTTACCAATTGCTGAAAAAGAATTGTAGGATCATCGAGAAGGACTTTTTTTTTGCAGAATTTGGGTGGTTTGTTCGAACCCACTGAACCTCCCCTTGCTAAGGGTCTTTGGCTCCCCAGAGTACTGACCTGATCCCTATGGAAAGTTTTCAGGATGTGCTTGAGAAGACTTCTTAGAAGGGTTGAGTTTTTTTTCTCCATCAATTCAAGATGTTGGTGAGAAATCAACACTGGATGAAAATAAATGTTATGTTGCATAAGTTTGTTGGAACAATGGCATGAAGACTACACACTGAGATCAAGGTTTAAGGCTCTCAAAGAAAATATGAGTGTGTGACTTTTTTGGCCAGGCAGTGCTTATTGGCAAAGCAGGTTAGGTTGTACCTGTATGCTAATTTGTGCTAGATGCGGTATGTTGGTGGTTATTGAAATCATCTGACTTCATCTGTAGTTATTGCTTTACATGTTGTCAACTGATGATGTGCAGAATTACTAATGCCTGTTGGCATTTTAACATTTTTTTAAATTGGAGTTTATGGTAATTTGCCTCATAATAAAGCTGGTCAACATCTGCTACCTAACTTAGCATTGATAATAGAGCCCACATATGCAGTGCTCCAAATTACTCTGTCTGTAAAAAATATTTACAGTATAACATTTTCAGATAACTAAAAAAATTACAGTAAATAACAGCTAAAATTTTTTGAATAAAACTGATCTTATAATCTTCGAATGTTTGGAAAATATTTTTATGTTATTTGGACTATAGTGTATTTATTTTCATGGTTTGCCTCAATGTTTTAGGTGCAAACAAAAGTTTGGAGAAGAAGGACCACATGTTGTTCGGTCAGGCGGCCGCCATGCACTCATACCGTGAGTCCACCATCTTTCACCAAAGAGTTGAAGAGCTGTATTAATGTCATTTCATGTAAGAATATAAATGTGGTATTTATTCAATTGTGGCATTTTGATGTCTAGCTGATCTTGATGAAAATCAGACTGAAGCATGTGAAGCTTTTGAAGACACTCTACGGTCCAGTGAGGTGGTCTTGGAGAATGTGCGGGAAAACTTGAACAGAGAAACGCTCATGCTTTTCGTGGAGAGCGTTGACTGTTGCTTTGAAGATGGATATACCTTAGAGTTAATTCTGGAATCAAACACTGCTGTTGTGACCTTTAATGACCCCAATGGTATGTCTTTAACTTGCACTAAAATGGCAGTTTTTTTAGTGTTACACTGTCTCACTTGGAAAAATAAAAATGTCTTTTTTTTTTTTTTTTTAACAGCTGCAGAGAAGTTTCTTAAGGAATGTGGGATGAAAAAAAAGTTTAAGGATTTTGGGCTCAAGGCGCGGTGTCTGGAGAAAAGTAGAAGTGTTAAGGTGGAAAACCTCCCTGATCAGTGCTCTGAAGACTTTCTAGAACTTTACTTTGAAAAGCACTTTGGAGCAGTGGAAAGGGTCGAGTTACTCGCCAATGAACAAGCTGCGATCATCACCCTTAAAAATCAACAAGGTCAATGATTTCTCTTTTCAATGTATGTACTTGTAAAATGCTCACATTGGCTCAGACTCACTAATCACTCTATTAGGACCAACCTCACACCAGAAAATGCATATATGGCCAATCATGGCTGCAGTTACAGGTCCAGAATTTCAGGAGAGGTTCATATGAAACATCAGAAGCAGTGCTGAGGGATGGGGTTTTTTTTTTATGTAGAGAGTTATTGCGGCATGTTTACCCCCCAGCTTGGTTCACATGTGTTCTTGGGGTGGTGAGGCAGCACTACATAGCAGCCGGATACTGGAAGAAACTTGTACGTCTCCCTCCCTGTCTCCGTTTTTGTTGGAGTACACATTCTCCTTCTGGGATGCTGGTGATCCTGATCCCTCTGCTTTGTGAATCTTTTGCTCTGTCCTGATGCCCTGATGCTGGTTGGAGTTCTCATCTTGGAAGTCCCTCCTTCCTGCTGATGAAAATCTATATGAACCAAGATGTGCACTAACAGATTGTAAAGATGACTTTTCGCTGCTGGTGACATAAACTCTTTTTCCTTACAATTATTTAGGACTTACAGTAATACCAACCAACTGCACTACATTTTGGACTGTAATGAATTTCGTGTATAAATGGTTTGCATCCTTATGGTTTCATCCAAATAAGGATGAGTTTCCAGGCCTTGACCTTTAAAAAATTTGAGGGACCAGTTCAGTTTATGGTTCACAGGTAAATGACTTTGGTAACCCAAAGTTCTTTCAGCTGGATATGAGGACATGGCTACCTGAAGTACAAGTAAATTATCAATTATATTTGTGTTTTTAAGTTCAGTAGCAGTATGTATAATATCTTATGTGTTGTTGAATTTTCTGATATTAAATTATTGATAACACAACTAATTATTTTGAAACATTAAATTTTAATACAAATAATGATCACTGTTCTCATAAAACTGCAGGAATACTTTTAATACATGAATGTGCAAAGTTTCATCAATCAGCATAAATATCAAACAACAGTGGCACCAACTTGAACCTTTAACTGGCTGAACTGGAATGTTCATTAATTGCCAACATTAATACCTTTAACTTCATTTTGTTGCTATAACATTATTTTGATCATTCACAAGGTATTAATAAATGTAGAACAACTTATTCCCTAATTTGTATGATATACTTGTAGCAAATCTTGCATCTTATTTTGGTCACAGCCATTAATCATTGATATGTTTCAAAGTCGTTTTTAAAACGAATATTTTCTGAACACTTTGGTGTGTACCCATGCCGTGTCAGCCTTTTTTTTTTTTTTTTTTTTTTTTTTTACGACATACGAACAGGTTTTTGGCGGTGCGCAGTATCACACACTGCATTACGGAAGTGAAATATGTACACGACCGTTTCATAGTTGGCGGTTTTCAAAAGACCGCTGACCGGTCATAAGACCGACCGTTGGGTCATGTCAATTGCTGAAGCTTGGGTTTCCCTTTTGTGTCCTCTAACAGTATCTTCCTTGCATCTACTGAGAGTTTTTCCTTGCCACCAGTGGCAATGCTCATTAGTGATGTGTTAGGGGTCGTATAAAATGTTTAAACTCTTTTATGCTTTGTAAACTCCTACTTTTAGTGTGTAATGCTGCTTTGTGACAATGTCAATTATAAAAAGCGCTAGACAAATAAAACTGAATTGAATTGAATATTTATTCAGTAGTGTTTCAAGAACTATAGGTTTTGTTACTTGTTGCATTTAGGAGATGATGTCTCCAAGTGAGTTTGTAATGTGTGATGTCACAGTGTATATAAGGATATGTGTGCCATCTGATACAGCAGGCAAATGCTACTAGAAACGGTGTGTAAAGCACCGCCGTGACAAACGGCCATTTCGTTAGGAGAAGACATCTCCAAGTACTTTGGGTGCCCCTCTGTGACATCATCACAGATCACTGTAGTTCATGTGATGGGCAGGACATTGTAACAGTTAGACAAAAAGACATGGTAGATGGACAGGGAACATCCTGTGATGCCACTGGCACCCATAGTTGATGTGAAGTGAGCAAAATAGCCATGGAACTGGAACGTTTAGCAGCGGGTAAAACATGAAACCGTCCACATTTCATGAATCTATGCACACTATTGTACAAAGTGGATATTTGAGCCACTGAACCTTTTCTGTGAGCTTGAAGCAGTTGTGAACTTTTACTTTCACCTTTGTTATCAGGCAGATATTTTTGACTGGATTTTCCCCTCATCGTTCAGGAGGTAGAAATCCCGGGATCTTCTTCTTCTTCTTCTTTTCCTTTCGGCTTTTCCCTTCAGGGGTCGCCACAGCGAATCATCTGCCTCCAGCTCACCCTATCCTTTGCATCTTCTTCTCTTATACCAGCTACCGTCATGTCCTGCTTCACCACATCCATGAAAATCCCAGATATATCCCTCATCCATAGAAATCCCAAGATATAATCCATTAATTAAGCACTCACAATACATATATCATATTGACAATGGCACCAAAGATAACAGTTTTCCAATTGTGATCTTTATGTGAACCTTAACTGAAGTTCTTAACCTATATAATTTGATACCTTTCAGTTCTGTCACATGATGATTAAGTGCATAGATGTTTGAGGTGCAGTGGCCTTTGAGGATATTTTGGTTTTTATATTTTAAATACCCAACATGTTTTCTATTTGCATAGAGTAATCAATCTCTTTTTTCTATTCTCTTTTAGCTGTCCAGAGAGCTCTGAAGAAAAAAATCCTTGTTCAGAAGACTGCTGTTAATATATACCCATATTACACCTCTCTGGGTTGTGCCTTGTATGGCAAAGACAGACCAACATGGACCCTTCCTGAACCATTTACAGATAAGATTCATCCTGCCATCAGAGAATTCATTCAAATGAAAGGACAAATGTCTTCCATATGCAATCGTATGATCTCACACTTCTGCCAGGTAAACATGGATGAAGATGAAGTCCACCTCAGTCCTCTTCCTGCCCTGCTAAAACAAAAGGGTGTAACCCAAAAGCACATGGACAGCTGGAAGAAGGACACCTTAGATGCTTTCAGAAACATCATCTCTAACTTTGATGTCTTTGAGTATGCATTGATTCCTTTAGTGTGGAGTGCAGTAGAGAAAGATATCCGGTCTGTTGTAAAAGATAAAGCCGTCCTGAAGATGGATTTCACAAAGGGATGCCTGACTCTAGCAGGAATGGCCAAAGATATCAACATGTTGAAACCGATATTGGAGAAGGCCTTAAAGGAAGCATCAAGTCAGATGGAAAGGAAACAGAACATGATCTCTGATTCAATTGAATTGTCTCCTGCCGTATATTTTTTATTTCAGGAGGAGGGATTGCGCCAGAACACCTTAACCAAATATCCACAGATGGAATTGGTGTTCGAAAAGCACACCAACCAGTTAAGAATGACTGGACTTCAAATTGAGATAGTAGACACCAAGAACTCCATTCTAGAGAAACAACTACGCATGAAAGTGACAACCATGGAAATAGACCCTTCATTAACAGAATTCTTGAAATCTGTGGACAATGAAGAAATGTCCAGAGATCTGTTCATATCCAAGAAAATTAATACAGTCTATACATTTGAAAAGGGGAACCTTGTTTTGATTGCAAGCACAGACAAAACAATGACTGAGGCTCAGAAGAGGCTTCAACAAATCCTAACCTTACAGAATCTATCTGTAGAAGATCTCAATGTGCTTGAAAAACCAGAATGGAAAGATCTTATTAATGAGATGCATGAGTCATACAACTTACTCAAGAAGAAAACTGTGCAGATAAAATTCTTAAGGAACAGAGATAGTGTTGTAGTTTGTGGCTTTCAGGAACCGGTGAACGAGATTAGCTCAAAATTGAAGCAGTTTATTGATAAATACTCGAGGATAGAAGAAAAAGTTCGCGTCCAGTCTTATGCTGTGGTGAAGTTCATCAAAGATAAGATGCCTCATGTTTGGCAGAAATTTTTAAAAGGTGATGAACTTAACATAAATTTTGACTCAAGAAGGCCATTGATTCGAGTGTCTGGAGAACGGATTCAAGTTAAGCCTGTGCTAGAGTCTTTTCAGAGACTCACAAAAGGTCTTCAAACTGATAGAATGGTAATTAATAAAGCAGGAGCCAAGAAGTATTTCCAGGAACAGAGTAGCATGGTTTTGATGATGATCAAGGACCAAAAATTTGTAGTTGTGCTTGAGGATGCTTCGATGGAGGAAGAGGATGATGAGAGTCTCTTTGAGGAAAGTTCTGATGAAGTGGATAACTTTGGACAGCTTGTCTGTGAGGTTCAGGCTCCTGGAGGGACTATCATTAAAGTGATTAAGGCTGATATCTGCCAATTTAAAGTAGATGCTGTGGTTAATGCTGCAAATGAGGACTTGAACCACATAGGTGGTTTAGCATTAGCACTTTTGAATGCTGCAGGTCCATCTTTACAACAAATCAGTAATCAATACATTGCTAAGTATGGGAAACTACAACCTGGAAATGCTATTACCACTGAAGCATGCAAGCTGCCCTGCAAATTTGTAGTGCATGCTGTAGGTCCCCGCTTTAGTAGTACTGGTAAGTCGACTGCTGTGCAGAAACTAAAACAAGCTGTGAGGGAAAGTATAAATCAAGCTGAGTCGAGGGAGTGCTCTTCAATTGCTATTCCTGCCATCAGCTCAGGGATATTCGGCTTTCCTCTTGACCTCTGCGCTGAGACAATCGCTCAGGAGCTCTATGCATATATTCGTTTCAAAAATCAACAAGGTGACATGAACAGATTGAAAGAGATCAACCTGGTGGACAAAAATCCCAAGACAGTCAGTGCAATGTCTCAGGCAGTTCAAAAGCAGTTTGCAGAATTTAAACCAAGAATAACATTTCCACATCAAATGGAGCGTGGATTTGGTCGTGGCCATAGCCAGAGTTACCAAGGTCATGGGAACCATGGTCAAGGATATCATGGACAAAGTTCTGGTAAATATCAAGGTGCTGGGGCAAGGGGTGATGCCTCACGGGTATACAGGGAAAAAGAATCTGAGGAATCTGCTACTCAAACACATCTAGAATTAAACTCTCAATTTAGAACCCAATTTGAGGGTGGGGACAGATCAGGTTCAGGGTTTCTTGAAGCTCAGTCCACAAAAGAAGGAGTAAAAATCCTACTAAGGAAGGGGAATATCCAGGATGCACATGTAAGTAGCAATTCATGCCCGAATGAAAGCCTCATTAACCTTACACTTCTTTAACTTTATTATACGTATGTCTTTCAAAGAAGGAGCTCTACATTTATTTTTGTTGATTACTTTACAGTCTGATGCCATCGTTAATACAATCTCGGAAGACCTAGACCTCAGTAAAGGTGCTGTCTCTAAAGCACTGCTCAACGCTGCTGGTCGTCAACTCCAGACTGAACTTGATTCTTTTAGGAGTACACTTGGCAGTTCCCGGTTGAATCATGGAGACATTGTGGACACTAAAGGCTATAACCTCAATTGTAAAATGGTCTTTCATACTGTGTGTCCATTTTGGAATGGAGGGCATAGATCAGAAGTTGATGTACGTACTATCTTTGTATTCTACATGACCATATCAGTATGTTTTACTATGATATCCTGTGGGTGGCAGGGTGGTGCAGTGGTTAGCACATCTGCCTCGAGCAAGAAGCTCCTGAGTTTGATTCCCAGGCTCAGGCGTTTTTGTGTGGAGTTCTCCCTGTGCTTTTGTTGATTTGCTTGGGGTACTCTGCTTTCCTCCCATAGTCCAAAAACATGCACTGTCAGCTACAGTCATCCCTTGAATATCGCGGAGAATGTAGACCAGACCTGGCTGCGATATTCGAAAAACCGTGAAGTAGGAATCCCCCGCCCCCCCATTTCTACCATGTTGTCTCATTTCTATATGTTTTCGCGTCTATACAATATCAAGAAGTGTATATTAAACGTTACATAGTTATATGCATATGTAAATACTGCAATGTATTAATATTTAAATAGAATTTATATATACTAGTAAATATTTTAAGTACTGTACTCACCTCTGACAATACTGTAGCTCTTCTCCGCGGTGCAGGACGTTCACAAACACGATACAGTAAGATCACAAAAAATCCCGCGGGAATGTGCGAGGCAACAGCATCACGCGTCTAAGCCAATCAGCTTGCGAGATTGAGTTGAGTGGGCGGTTCCTGCCTGAACTGGGGGAGAGGGGCGGGCACTTCAGTCTGTCATTTGGAAACAATGGACACAGCCTCCCTTGGGTCCCTGCCTTCCGCTTGCTGACGTGAGTTTCAGCGTGAATTTTGAATTTTTTATGAATATATTTTTTTAAATTTATTTTTTATTAAAATACCACGCTGTACCAAGACCGCGATGCTCAAATCGCGAAGTGGCAAGGGATGACTGTAATTGGCTGTTCTAAATCACCACTAGGTGTGAGTATCAATGGTTGGTTGTGTGTGTGTGTGTGTGTGTGTGTGTGTGTGTGTGTGTGTGTGTGTGTGTGTGTATTTTGACCCTGCAATGGTCTGGTGACCTAATCAGGGTGTACCCTGCCTTCGTTCCGAAGTTGGCTGAGGTACGCTCTAGCCCTCCCGAGACCTTTGTTGGTGATAATTGGTTTAGGGAAATGAATGAATGATATACAATATAAAATAATTTTCATGTTCTAATTCTCATGGTATTTATTCCAATAGATTCTCAGAGAAATTATTCAAAATTGCCTGAAAAAAGCCGTAAAGCAGAGAATGACTTCCATTTCCTTTCCTGCCATCGGGACAGGAAACCTCGGCTTTCCTAAAGATCTTGTCTCTGGAATTTTCCTAAATGAGATTCATGCCTTCAGTGGCAGTGTTTCTCTTCAGTTCCTCAAGGAGGTGGTTGTGATTGTGCATCCATCAGATAGCCAGACTGTGCAGGTATGGAAAAATGTTGGCTACCTTTTTGCGATTTGTCTTTGTGTGGATCTTATATTAGGAACTTTTTATTGTATTAGTGTTTTGAAAAGAGCTTCAGGGGTGAAGGGAAGACCACCAGCAGAAAAGCAACACATACTGTTCAGCAATCACCTGTTAAAGTCTCATCTCTTGCTAAGGCACCACAGTCGTCTGGTGAGTGTCTATCATACTAATCATCATGGTTTATTATTTATGACTTTATTGTTTTTTTTTTTTCACAGCATCTATTTATTAATTATTTATTACTATAAATTTAATTAAACTGCTTTTGAGTCCTAACAGTGATGGTTTGTATCATGTTTCAGGAAGTTTCTTTGGAGCTGTTTCTACTCCTAGTCTTGGAGTGCACCAAATGCGGATTGGAAATCTGACTCTGGAGGTGTCATCAGGCGACATCACCAAGGAGAAATGTGATGCAATCATTAATTCCTCCAATCAGACATTTAATCTCAAAGCAGGTAAACCCATATTATAAAATAAAACTATTCTATTGATGGCAGGGTGGTGCAGAGATAAGCACATCCACCTCATAGCACGAAGGGCCTGGTCTTTATTTCATTAATACAGTCGGCCCTCTTCTTACGAAAACCCCTGAATACGAAAAATCCAGTATACGAAAAACATTTTCCTAAATTTTTTCCTCTGTATACGAAAGAAATTCTACTTATGAAAAGCTCCAAACGTGCCATTCAAACATTCAAACGCACCATTCAAACATTCAAACAATGCACGAGCTGCTCTCCCATCAATGACATTCAAACATCCTTGCTGGCCTCCCATTGTCTCGGAGGGATGACACAGCTCAATCCCATTGGCTATCTCCCAACATCCCGCCTCGCTGTCCTCCCATTGGCTAGGAGGGATGACACTGTAGGTCCAACTTTGTTCATGTTTGTGTGAACTCTGTTCATGTTTGTGTGTCATTCCAACTGTATTTTATGGCTCAGGCTTTTAACCTTGCAAAAACATTTCTAAGATTATAACTCTGCTAAGAAGACATGGTCAACACACGTGTACACACACACACACACACACACACACACACACACACACACACACACACACACACAAATACATGCGTGTGCATACACACACGCATGCGTGCACACACACACACACACAGACACACACGCACGTGTGTGATTCCCGGTGAAAGTGATTCCCGGTGCCATGGTCATTTTAAGATTATAACTCTGCTAAGAAGACATGATCAACATGAAGTAAGTATCTTAAAAGGTATGCTTTTATCATTTTTAAAGGGTAGTCTTGGGAGCCTTGGATTGAATCACGTGTTTTACATGTAAAATGCGCCTCTACTTATGAAAACTTCAGGTTCCGAAAAAGGTGCTGGAACGGATTAATTTCAATGAAGGGGGCCAAGTGTATTCATATTGAACCAAATTAAATTTGCCAAAAACCTTATCAAGTGTTTTTACTTGATTAAAGACAAACCAATTGTTCTTTTTATCTAGCCATCCATCACTCACCCACCCATCTATCCATCCTTCCATCATCTTATCCATCACTGTTAAAAGGAAGCTAGAGCCAATCCCAGCTGACTTCAGTTGAGAGGCCATATTACACTCTGAAAACGTTGCCAGTCTATTACAGGACTTACACAAACACAACCAGCCATTTCTATTCAGATTCACACTTATGGGCGATTTAGAGTATTTAAATATGCATGGCTTTATGTCCAATCATATCCATTAAGAACCAGAGTGGGTTAGGGTTTTCACTTCACCCAAGCAACAGCCAAACCTTCCACGTCTTTCAATTACTGATATAAAAAATAAGAGACTGGATTGCGCATAAGCCCGGTGGCAGCCATCTTGGTAAGACCATCTTACTGTGAAAATTTACTCAAATAAAGCAAAAAGATGGGAAAATAGAAATTATTACATTGAAGATATACATTTCATTTTAAAACCTTTTTCTGTGCCAAATTTAAGTTATTCAAATTTTTTAATGATCTAGAAAGGTCAATAAAATTATTGGTAAGGCTATATGAATTTAAAGTATTCTGACCATCAGTATTGAATATTTTAGGGTATTGAATCTGTGTTGGCTTTCAACAGCTCTATTTTGAGATCTTAAAGCAAACTGCTGCGATGGCCTGGCGAGCTGTCCAGCGTGTACCCCACCTTTGCCCAAAGGCCAACCTCCCCGTGAGCTTAATTAGGATTAAGCGGTTCCGAAAATAAATAAATGACTAAAGCAAAGTGGTGTCACCAAGATGCCACCCGGCTTCAAAATTGAAACGCTAATGTGCAATCTAGTCACTTTTCTAAGATCACTGATTAAAACAGATGGAAGATGTGGCTAATGCTTGGTTGATGTGAAAACCTGCACCGATGCTGGCCCTTTGTGGATAACATTGGACAACCCTGCTTTGTACTGTGGAAGGAAACTAGAGCACCCAGGGAAAGCCCTCACAACTGTAGGGAGACCATGCAAACACTACACAGACAGGCTCTTGGTCTGGATTTGAACTTAGACCCTTCTCACTTCAAGGTAAATGTGAGAATCATTGGTCATTGGGTCTCCATGCCTCCACCCCACTGTTAATCTAATTAAAGTTGTGTTTAATAGAATGTCATGAATGTAAGATTTGAAAGTTTGTCTCTTTTTTTAAATCTAGGAATTAAAGTTTTTGTGTAAGTTGATGATTGGCTCTGTGTTTCTCCAGGAGTTTCCAAAGCTATTCTGGATGCTGCTGGATCAGTAGTGGAAACTGAATGCGCATGTGAGTATCTGAATGTGGGAGGGTCTGATTTCCTGTGGTCTATTTTATAATCTAATTTTACATTATAATTCTTTGGAATCTGGTTGATGTTGTGTGTGCAATTTTTTAAATTTTTTAAGTGGCCTTAATGTCTCAGCAAACAAACATGATCATAACTTCAGGAGGACAACTTCCCTGCCAGAAAATTATTCACATTATAGGACGGAACAATCCGTCACATATCAAGGATGTTGTTTACTCGGCATTAAAACTGTGTGAGGGACAAAAGTTCTCCTCTGTGGCCTTTCCAGCACTCGGCACAGGTAAAGCCAACCCGGCCATCAGTTATAAACTTGTAATTTTTTTAAACGGCTGCTCATTGTTTGTTTTTCTTGATGTCTAAACGATTAGGTCAGGGTGGGGTCAGTCCTACTGCTGTTGCAGACGCTATGATCGAAGCTGTGATTGACTTTGTGAAGAAGAGAAAGGCGATACATTTACAAAGTGTAAAGTTCTTGATTTTTCAACCACACATGGTGCACGATTTCCACCAGAACATGCTGAAGAGACAGCAAGAGAATGTGGAGGAACAAGGTGGAGTCATGGGCTGGGTCAAAGGTAAAAACTTTGAAAAATGTTTCTGTAAAAGTGATTGACTTATTCTGTTTGCTTTATTAAACCAAACATCCTTCATGTTTTGGGGAAAAATAGATACATTTGATGCTGTGACCAACTTCTTCTCTGGAAACAGCAATGCAAAAACATCCATAAATGAAGAATTTGTATTTGTTGGTGAGGAGTTTGAGCCTGTAGTGTTTCAGCTGTGTGGAGAAAGTGAGGAGGTCCTGCAAGAGGCGAGGAATCTGATCACCAGCTTTTTTGTGAGGGAGCAATTCAAATTACTGATCAAGGACTCGGCCATCAACTCTTTCGGCCATGAGGAGGCGGAGATGTTGAGCCATCTTCAGAGAGAGCTCTCGGTCAGCATCCACCTCTCAAAGAACGGCCCTGAGCCAGAGTTCACCATAGAAGGCCTGACACGAGATGTGATGAAAGCAGCGGAACAAATCCGTGACATGATCCGTAAAGTGGAGAAGAAGATAGCGCGAAAGCGTGACGCCTTTATACTCGGCAGCCAAATAGAGTGGCAGTATCAGGACCACCACGGGAGCCTTGTTCCTTTTGATATTTTAACTAATTATGACCTTGAGGAAGCTGTTCAATTAAAACTGCCTCGTGTAAAGATCAGCATCAATAATGAGGAGTATGAAGCCGATATAGTTCGTGGCGTGGCGAGAGGGAAATATGGACAGCTTGAAATCAAGAGGACTGATCTGAACAGTAAGACAGCACACCTTAACTTTTATAACAAAAAAGGATTGTAAATATAATTTCAAAATATCTTTATATTAGTGTAGGTGAATTTTTCAAAGAAACTTGTTTTTTAAGCTTGTTTTTAAATTGATTTCAAATTTGAATGGAATTCTGGAAGGAACATGAAGGAAAATACTCTGCTTTTGTGAGATCTTACGTAATGTTAAATCCAGGTCAGTTTTGATGAGCAACTACGGATGCCAATACACACACATACACACACGTGTGTGTGTGTGTGTGTGTGTGTGTGTGTGAGTGTGTGTGTGTGTGAGTGTGTGTGTGTGTGTGTGTGTGTGTGTGAGTGTGTGTGTGTGTGTGTGTGTGTGTGAGAGTGTGTGTGTGTGTGTGTGTGTGTGTGTGTGTTTATATTTGATGCTAATTACTAAATAAAATTTCAGTATCTGAAAGTTATTTCAGATCTTGCAAAATTTGATATTTAGATTAGTGTTAGCTACTTCTGGTTATTATGTTCAGCAATTTGGCTCCTCCTTGTGCTATCTTGGTATGTTCTGCTGGAAAACCTTGGGTTCTTGAATTCATGTGGATGTTAATTTGACACCTATTCAATATTCTGCCCAGTATCAGATGTTTTAAGACTTTGTTTTAATGGGCATACTTAATGGATTAAACATTCTCTTGCCACACTGCTTAATCCTACTAGAGTCAGCCAACACTGGAAGAAGGTAGTCCCTCAGCAGCTTGCCAGACCATTGCAGGGCCATATACATACTGTACAACCATTCACACTAACAGTCACAATTAGGAGCGATGTAGAACAGACAATTAGAATAATGTCGATATTTGAACTGTGGAAAGAAACTGGATTACAAGGGAAAAACCCCATGCAAGCATTGGGAGGACATGCAGCCGTCACACTGAAACGACCTCACCAAGCACGGAATTCGAATCTTTACAGCTTCCAAGCTCTCTCTGGAATATCATGTCTTTTTCTTCACCTTGATCGCCACTCCTACTACTCATTCATCATCTTTCTTTATGATGCTTTTCTTCTTCATTTCCTCTTCATCACCACTTTCTTTCTCTCTGGCACTTCTGTTCAGCACTGTTTGTGCTCTTCATTATTCTCTGAAATTGGTGCCTGCTTGCAATAGTTGAGGCAAAAGAAACACCTGTTGGTTATTTGTTGTTTGCCTCTAAAATATGTTTCGAATAAAGCAATATATCGATCAATATCTCCTCGCACATTGTGGACTATTACAGTATACGAGGAAGCATTGAGTATTGGGAGGACATATATGAATGAACGTGTGTGTGTGTGTGTGTGTGTGTGTGTGTGTGTGTGTAATACATACACTGTATGCACAGATGCCTCCCCACTTACGAACATTCGTTTTACGGTTGTTCGGTACGTTACAGTTTTTACGGTAATGTTACAATCCGAGGTTGAAAGTGAAATGAAATTGAACAACAAATAGTAATAGAAATGGAATAAAATATATAGAAAGATATATCATAAATATAAGTATGAAATATGATTAAACATTATCCTGAGGTACACTTAATCCTAGGCTCCAGCAGAGGGGGACGTGACTGACATGGTCCTGGAAGAGAAGCAGAACGATACATTTCTGAACTCCTGCCAAAAGTTTCAAAGAAGAACTAAATTGACTCCAGTATTATAATGAACTGGATAAGAGTGAAAATCTCTCTAAATCTGATCAGATCTGCTGTGCTGTGCTTAAAGGAACCAGGAGTGTAAACACGGGACATAATGATATTGATAATGTGATGATTATGGAGAGAGAGAGAGAGAGAGAGAGAGAGATTGTATACAGTAGAAACTCTTATAGGTTACTTATACAAGGTTTAAACATGCGTTCCCCTCTAAAGAATGAGTTACAAACAAATTCATCTAACGAACAGCCGTCTGGAACCTAACTCGTTCGTAAACTGGGGAGTGTGTGTGTATGTATGTATGTATGTATATATATATGTATATATATGTGTATATATATATGTCTGGTCTGGTCTGGTACCTTCCAAGTCATAGGACAACCCTTGATTATCATCTTCATGGAGGTTTTCTTGGCAAGGATAGTGCAGTGGTTTGCCATTGCCTTCTGCATGATGCGAACCTACGGGCAAGTTAGAGTAGCCAATTAACCTAGAGTGCATGTTGTTTTTTTTGGACTGTGGGAAGAAACCAGACTACCCGGAGGAAACCCCGGATGTGCTAACCACAACGCCACCATGCCACTATATATATATATATATATAATGTATATGTGAGGAAAGGAAAATGGCATCAAAGAGCATTGTGGCATATCTTGTTTCTTACCTCTGGGTGTACCAGTCTTCTCCTAAAGTTCAAATACATGCACATTAAGCTAATTCAATATTCTTGATTGCTCCTAGATTTGATTGTAAGTGTAAATGGTTGTGTGGCCCTGTGGTGGCCTGGCATGCTGTTTAGGGTGTACTATGCCTACACCTGAAGTCGGTTGAGATAGACCTGAACCTCCCTGTGAGCCTAATAAAGACGTTCAGAAAATGAATGAGATAAAATGAGAAAAGCTTTGAGCAGTTCATGAGACTAAACTCAATCTTAAGCCTTCAACCTTACCTTAGCCACCAGACTCGAGATGTTCAATTACCAGCAAAATTTTATCCTTGAAAACAAAACACCCAACCATTACGGAGCAGGTATTGAAATACACTTTGTGCCCAAGTAGTTTTTGAGATTTTTTTTCTTCACAAGGCTATTTATTTCTACATGTCTCTTCCAGTGCTCCACAAATTTGTGATAACTATTCTGCCTTCCTTACATTTATTTATTTATTTATTTATTTTACTTTTTTTTCCAATATGTAGATGTGTCTTTACCCAGCAATTGGAAGGGCATGGCAGGGAAGTTAGTTTTGCTGGTTGAAATTAAACAAACCTCTCAAGAGTATAAAGATGTGGAAAGTATGTTTAGGAAAACAGGACTAACATCAAACATCATCAAAGTAAGGTTCTCTCTCTCTCTCTCTCCTTTTTTTTTTTTTTTTTTTTTTTTTTTACACAAAATGTGACTCCAGAAATATGTGTGCGATGTATTGTTTTTGTGTTTCTTTATGCATCTGCTAACTCTGCAATGACTTCAGATTGAAAGAGTTCAAAATGAGACACTTTGGAAGAACTACATGAACCAGAAGGCGTACTTTGACAAAAAGAACCAACACACAAACAATGAAAAGTTGCTTTTCCATGGAACTGGCTCTGATAATATTGATAAGATCAATGAGCGTGGCTTCAATCGCAGCTATGCTGGGATGCATGGTAGGGGCAAGAAACTGTAAAACTAATCAATGCACTCAGTAGAATGAGACTGAGGATAGTATAATAATGAATTTAGATTTCTTATCACTATTGATTTTTTGCTTGTCCTGTCTTTAGGTGCAATGTATGGGAATGGTGTGTATTTTGCTGTTGATCCAAGTTACTCTGCCAAAGGGTATGCAAAGCCTGATGCACAAGGTCTCAAGCGCATGTATTTGACTCGAGTGTTGGTTGGTGATTTTACTGTGGGGAAAAGTGGTCTTCTTGCACCTCCAGCCAAAAACTCCACTGGCATAGATCAGTATGACAGCGTCACTGATAACAGAACTTCACCATCAATGTTTGTGATCTTTCATGATGTTCAGGCGTATCCTGAACATTTAATCACTTTTAAGTAAGGGCTATAGTTCACTGAGGTTCAGATTTTTTTGCAGTTTCTCCACTGTGAAACACACAACAACAACAACAACAACAAAAAATCAACACAGAAAATATATGAAACAGAAAAATAATGTAGGCATTCAGTAATAAAACTTCTGAATCTGTTTCCATGTTTTATATCTAAATACACGAAACAGTTCTTTTGTGTATTGTGATAAAAATGTACACTTGTATTCTTGTGGATCTCTTATAGAGTCAAGAATTTCAGCTGCTCTCTTCTTTATTTTGCTTTTTACTTAAATATTAATAATTAGGGGGCACTCAGAGTGTAAGGTGCATCTGCCAGGCACAAATGGATTATTACAACTTTACATCATTATAATGAAATGTCTCCCCCTCGTGGGTGTCTGACCATTTTGAACAGTTTGATTGTGATTCCATTCATCTCCAAAATTTAATGGATTATTCACTTGGTTTGCTGAAAATCTAATTAGTAGTTTTTGTGGAATCCTTTCATTCATTTTGCTAAATCGCTTATTCCTAATGAGGGTCGCGGGGCTGCTGGCACCCATCTCAGCCGACTCCGGGCGAGGAGGGATACACCCTGGGCAGCTCACCAGGCCATTGCAGGGCCAGCACACTCACATTCACAAATAGGAAAGATTTTCAACAGCCAATTTGCCTACTGTGCATGTTTTTGGACTGTGGGAGGAAACCGAAGTACTTGGAGGAAACCCACACAAGCATGGGGAGAACATGCACACTCCATACAGAAATGCCCAGACTGGGAATCAAACCCAAGCCTTCTTGCTGTGCTAATCACTATGCCACCATGCTATCCAACTTGTGTAATCCTGCTAATAGATAAAAAATATTTTTTGCTGATGCTGGTGAAAACATAAGCTCATGGAATAAATATTTAGAAATATAAAAATATCATTACGTGATGGAGAAAACAAAATGATTTCTTTATTTATTTTTTTCTTATAAGTCATTGCTTGCTTTTGCACTGGAGCACTGGATTGTGTCTCCACTGCTTTGTATCACAATGAATAAATAAGTGGTTCAAACCTAAGAAAGGACTGGAAATATTTAACAATTCAATGCAGTTTATTGTCTCATCATTGTATAAAACCATGCAAAGAAATACTAATACGAGTGGTCATGTTCAATTTACTCGATATGTGGTTGAAGGTTTCATAACGTAATTGTGAGACTGAAAATAAGGTGTTCAGATTTCTAAAATTGATTTTACATTTTTAATACAATGCTATAATCCATCAATGCATGTGATTTTTTGTTAAGGCTAATCTCTTTCCGATAATTCTTTTCTTTCTTGATTCTGTACAATGTTAAACAAGAATTGTTTAAGTGAGAAAGTAATTATATGAAAAAAAGCACATGCTGGATTATCACAGACACTGTTTTGCAGCACTGGACGCATGCACATTACATAGCAGTTGAGGCATTTGCATTTATGCCAGGGGAGGAAACTTATCCTGGAACAAAAGTGAAAGAAGGAAAGGCCAGGTCATCTTTTATTCCAAGCACTTTGGGTGCATGAAGCTCTCGGTTTCTGAGGGTAAACATGGAAAATCCTTATCCAGTCCTCGTGGAGGGTGATTGGACTGGCACAAAGAATAAAACAATAGGAAACTTAATCACTATTTATTTCCACAGTGAAAAGTGGTGTAACATGGTAGTGGTTTGCTTCCGACCTGGAAGGTCGCTCAAATGAGGTTACATGGAAGCGATTCACGTCCTCTCCACGCCGAATTTCCACTGGTGTTCCCCAGGGCTCAGTTTTTGGTTCACATATATTCTGTCTTTATACTAAGTCCCTTGGTGATGTCCTATCCTCACGTGGGTCCTCATGCCACTGCTATGCAGATGACACTCAACTTGTTCACTCTTTTACTCCCCAGACACTAATGTTTCTGCCTGGATCTCTGCATGTCTGGCAAGTATCTCCTCATAGATGACACTAGCTGAAGCTTAATCCCAGCAAGAATGAACTGCTATTTATCCCAGCTGACTCATCCCCACATCAAGATCTTGCAATCAGCTTGAACAATGCTGTGATCGCTCCTTCAGGCACAGCCTTGGAGTAACCATGGACAATTGCTTGTCCTTCTCTTTTCATATCACTAATCTTTCTCAATCACGTCAATTTTTTCGTTTTAACACCCAAAGGATTTGTCCATTCTTTAAAGTTAGGCCACTTTCATATTCGTTCAATTCCTTGTCACCCTTGTCAAGACTGGAATACTGCAACTCACTCCTGGCAGCTCTACCTTTGAGCGTGATTCAACCTCTGCAAATGATCCAGAATGCAGGTGCAAGGCCTGTTTTCAACATTCTCAAATTTTCCCACACTACACCACTGCTCCGATCTCTCCACCAGCCCCGTGTAGCTGCTCACATTCGATTAAAAATACTCATGCTTTCCTAAAAAGCCAGAAATAGATCTGCACCTTCCTACCCCAAAGCACTTATCACAACTCACACTATACCACATTCTCTCAGATCCACCAGCACTGATAGACTGATCCCTCCCTCTACCAAGGGAAAAATACATCTAAACTCTTCTCTGTTCTGGCTCCAAGGTGGTGGAATGAACTTCCTCAGGACATTTGGACAGCTGTCACTGGGTATCTTTAAACGACGGCTGAAAACTTACCTTTTTCAGCAGTACTTAGATTAGCCCTATGCTGTATAGAAACACCACTCCCTCCCAAAAAAAAAAAAAAAAAAATACAGACTGTTTGACTGATGGTATACATAGTCTGTGCTCTAATAAACCAGTATAACAATATGTTCACTGATAGTGACTTTAAAGCACTTTTGTAAGTCGCTCGGGATAAGAGCGTCTGCTAAATGCTGTAAATGTAAAAAAGAAATCTCCGATAGGAGAATGAAACATCAGATGGTCTGAAAACAGCCGCACAGTCTTCTTCAAATGACAAGAAAGTAAGTGGGCTGACACAATTGTCCTGTTTCACATTTGCTATGGTATGTATGGTAGGCCTCCGTCAGTCCCGAAGGACTATGGCTGCGCTCTGGCTGGTACCCCAGCTGGTGATACTCCCCAGTGCGCAGAGCCTGGGTAGGGAGTAATGAGGGACAGGCTGTTACCCAAGCAGCAAGTCCCCCCCCTGTCTCGGCGCCACCGGAAGGATCCGATGGAAGGGCAAATGCCGATGCGACTGGGTTCCAGTGCCGTTGCAGGAGAGAATCTACAGTCAATTTAGAACGGCCAATTAACCCACAGTGCACGTCTTTGGATTGCGGGAGGAAACCGGAGCACCCGGAGGAAACCCACACAAGCACGGGGAGAACATGCAAACTCCACACAGAAACACCCAGGCCGGGAATCGAACCCAGGCCTTCTTGCTGTGAGGCGGACGTGCTAACCACTACGCCACCGTGCCGCCCACATTTGCTATAAATCTATATTAATTGTATAGGAGTTAACTGCTCAAGAATTGGGTATAAATAACATATAATATAAATACACACACCTGACAACTTGGCATAAACCTGGCCACCCTGCTTGACCTGAAATAAATACTTGCTCAGGGGATTATATTTAAACAGAGGCATGTCACAAACATTTTAGAAAAGAGGACCAAGTACAGACAAAATCAAGTGGAGAGAACAACGAGAACAACAATAATAACATGTTAATGACATTTAAATTTAGCATCATGTAATGCAATTCATTTTGTTGTTTTTAATTTATTGAACACAATATTCTGTTGTGGAAGTGTGTGTGGTGTGGAGTTAAAAAAAATTACAAGCAAAATTCATTAATTTTCTGAAATGCTTAATCCTAATTAAGGTTGCTGGGAAGCTGGTGCCCATATCTCAGAGTGTACTTTGGGTGAAGGCAGAGTACATGCTGGACAGCTCAGCAGGACAACACAGGGCAGAAACACACTGACAGCTATGCAGCCTACTCTGTACGAAAGTCAGCAGTGGTTCTTCTACATGCCTCTCACCATAGACAGTGACATATGGCTGACTTTTAATAACCCAGTTAGCTGCACTCGGGAAACTTCAGTATCAACCCATAGATAGCGGGGCATGAACCACAAATTTTGGGATCAGTCATTCATCACCCTACCACCGGGCCACCACTGCCCTATTAGCAAACTCATTTTCAAATAAGTGATAAGTAAGACTATTAACTTTTAATGTTGAGAAATTTACTCCTTTGAAAAGAGATGTTATAATATTCTATATATATTTTTATTTGTGTGCATATTTATTTATTTCCCTCATATATGTTAATTTGATTTTTCTCAAATTTCCATAATAGCTGAATTTATGTAGGGTGGCACGGTGGTGCAGCAGTTAGCACATTCACCAAGCAAGAAGATCCAGGGTTTGAGATCAGGGCTTGGTAGAAATGATACATGGTCTCCTTGTGCTTGTGTGCATTTCCTCCGGGAAATCTGGTTATCTCCCATCATCCAATGACTGATTGGCTGTTCCAAAGTAGCTCCTATGTGTTGGGTGTAAGTGTGACTTGTGATGTACTGGCGAGTTATACAGGGCGAACCTTTGCCTAGAGTCAGGTGAAATGGGTTAAACCCTCCTCTAGACCCTAATAGGATTCAGTGGTTCGAGAAATGAATGAATTAATTAACTTGCGTATGGTTCTGTTTTATTTACTAGTGGATTATCAGACTTCATATTTTTTCCTTCCTCCAGACATTTAAGTTCAGTTGTGATCCACAAGATTATTTCAGCTTGGAAAACAGGCAAAATTCAGTTGGTGGGCCACATTAGAAATTGTAGAATAAAGCGAGTGGTAAGAGTGAATACAGCCCTCATGGGGTTACATTTTTACAAATTTGGTAGTGTTGATTCAAGATTCAAGATTCAGGAGTCTTTGTTGTCATTCTTTACTGTTCACACAAAGAAATTTTGTATGGGACTCTCAGCTTTAGAAATATATTATATTATATAGAATAAGATAATAAACTGCAACTAACACCATCAAGCGCTGAATATAAGCAATTATGTATACAAACTGTTAAGTGAAAATATAAAAAGTCTGTGGAGGAGGGTTTCATGTGAGTGTGACTGTGAGGGGGTGGAGGAATACTGTAATGGCTTTCACAGCTCTGGGGTAAAAGCTGTTTGTGAATCTGGTTGTGCTGATCTTAATGTTTCTATCCTGTTTTCCTGACGAAATGGTACCAACAGTCCAATTCCCGGGTGGGTGGGATCCGCCACGTTGTGGCTGGCTTTCTTTTGGACCTGGACAGCATACATTATGTCCATATCTCTTAGACAGCAAATCCATGATCCCTTGATCAGTTCTCACCACCCAGGCTGAGCCCTTTCTATCTTTTGCGGTGTAGCTGCCGTGCCACACCGTTGCGCTGAGAGAGAGAGAGAGAGAGAGAATAATTTCTATTGTAGAGCTGTCAAAGTTCTTGAGCAGCTGAGAGGAGAGTACAGAAAATGTAAATGTTCTGAAAAAGAAAAGCCATTGTTGGACCTCCTTCACCAGGTGTGAGATATTAGACCAGGGCAGGTCAGAAGAAATGTGGATACCCATTAACTAAATACTGTCCACGCAGTCCACTGCCTCCCCATGAATACAAAGAGGCCCCTGCTTTGTCTTTCTGGTCCTGCTATAGTCCATTATGACCTCCTTGGTCTTGCTGGTGTTCAGAATAAGGTTAGTAGTTGAGAACCAGTTTATCAGGAGCTGGATCTCCTCTCTGTAGTTGGCCTCATCATTGTCTGATATGAGGCCCACCATGGTGGTGTCGTCAACAAACTTTACGAGCATGTTTGTGGAGTGGATAGCAGAGCAGACATCTTTAAAAAGGCCAAAGAGGGCTGTGCTGAGCACACAGCCCTGCTGTGCTCCACTTTTCTGGATCAGGGTGGAAAACAGAGAGTTCCCTATCCTCACTACTTGATGTTGGTTGGTGAGAAAGTTCATGATCCAGAAACACAAAGAAGCTGACAGTCCCAAGTTGTAGAGCTACAGTACAAGCATTTCAGGGAGAACAGTGTTGAAGGCTGAGCTGAAGTCCATGAATAGCATCCAAGCACAAACATTCGGGTGCTGAAAGTGAGCCAATGCTGTGTGGCGTGCTAGTGAGACAGCATTATCTGTAGAGCAGTTCTCCCTGTAGGCAAACCAAAGGATGTTCATTCCTACAAGGATAATGTCCTTGATGAGGTTAAGGAGGATAGGGACCATAACAAGTTGCTGGGACAGGCTGAAGATGTAGAAAAAACCCTCTTGTCAGCTGGTCAGTGCATGACTTCAGGGTAATGCCTGACACCATATCTGGTCATGCATTCCTGTTGACATTGATCTTCCTCAGAGAACACACTTCTACCTTCAGAGAGGACAGAGCCAGCATGTCCAGTAAGAAACGTGGAGGAGGCCTGTGTATTTACATCAACAATAGCTGGTTTTCCAACTCCATAATTAAAGATATTCACTGTTGTCCAGACATGGAATATCTGATGATACAGTGTAGATCTCTTTATCTGCCAAGAGAACTCACATTTGTTATTATAACCACAGTTTTTGTGCCACCCCGAAGCTGATGATTAGCTAGCTCTAGAGCTGCTCCAACATTCCATTAAGAAACAGCTAGCAGCATAGCTGGACTATAGACCATCAGTTAAAACAGTCCAGGTGCTGAGTAAGAAAGCCACTGCTCTATGGCATTGTTTTGACTCTCCAGACTGGGAAATATTTGAAGAGGAGACAGACCTGGAGGGTCATACATCACCTGTGCTCTCCTACATAAACTACTTCACAGAGAATGTGGCCACAACTATATCTGTTAAAGTGTTCCTGAAACAGAAACCATGGTTCAACTGTGAGGTGCGCACTCTACTTAGAGTAAGGGATGATGCTTTCAAGTCAGCAGACCAACAGGCTTACAAAGAAGCATGACAGGCCCTATGAAAAGGTATCAAAAAGGCTATCACAAATATAAAAACTCACCAAGGAGCACTTTGATGAGAATGAGACTCCTCAGACGGCACCCTAATGGACATCCTGAACCACTACTTTGTTAGCTTTGACCGACACAATAGAGAAGTGTGCATGTGCCCTGCTAATTGGGGGGGGGGGGGCAATGACCCCCATCCAGCTGCAAGAGCACCAGATCAGAGGCACCTTGTCAAGAGTTAACATGAGGAAAGCTCCGGACCCAGTTGAAATAAAAGAAAGAGTACTTACAGCAGGTGCAGATAAACAAACAGAGGTTTTTATCACCATCTTTTACCTCTAGCTAATGCAATGTATGGTTCCCATCTACCTCAAGACAGCCATCATCATTCTAGTGCCTAAAAAATGCATAGCAAGCTCCCTGAATGACTATCGCCCAGTTTGCATCACCACAAAATGTTTCGAGAGACTTGTATTGACTTACATGAAAGCTGCCAGCCCTCCTGATTGTGATCCACATCAGTTTGCATACTGAGCAAACAGATCAACAAAGGATGCCATCAATACAGCCCTCCACACAGCCCACTTCAAGTTTCTTGAAGACCACGTCTCTGCTGACTTCACCTGGACCACAAACATCTCCCACCAGGTGGGAAAAGCACAACAAAGGCCTCAGAAAGCTCCGACATGCCTGCCTACCCCAACCACTACTGACGAAGTTTTATCTCGCCACCATTGAGAGTCTTCTGACCACTGTCACACACTAACTGAATAACCATCATTCAGACGATCTTCCTGTACAATGCAATATTACTCTTTTTAGTGCAATACTCATGTTCAAGTGCAATTCTTCTTCAAACTACAATACTCATGTGTAAGTGCAAAACTCATGTTTAGAGTATTGTATACCATGCACCATTGACATATCTTGCACCTCTGTGTATATGTGTGTATATGTGTGAATATGTCGATAAATGTATAATTCTATATATGTGTATACAAGATACTGTATATATACATATAGGTATGTTTATGTAGGTATATGCAATTGCTGCTAAACAGAGAGTTGCTAAACCGATTTTAATTGTTCATGCAACAGTTGACATAATTCATTCATTTATTCATTTTCTGAAACATTTAATCATAATTAGGGTTCTGGGGAGGCTGGCACCCATTCAACCGACTGTGGGCGAGGGCAGACCACATTATGGACAGCTTGGCACACCATCGCAGGGCAGAAACGCACTGACAGCTATGCAGCCGACTCTTGCCAAAAGTCAGCAATGGTTCTTATATATTCCTCCCACCACAGACAGTGACCTTGGGATCGGTAATCCAGCACCTTACTATCGGGCCACCACTGCCTGCCAGTTAAAGATCTATTTATCTTTATCTTTACTTAGTGCCACTGCAGGTGAGGAGCTGCTGCTGCTGCTCCTCTGATGGTGGAAGCTGTGCAGTCTTCCTGAAGGTGTGCAAAAATCTGTTCAGGGAGTCAGGCAGGGTGGGGTCATGGCTGACATGTTGGATGCTATGTTTATGTCCATGATGGTTCTCATACTTCTCCACATGTTGCACAAGTTGTTGTTGATTAAGTGTTCCTCGATGTGCTGTTTGTAGCTGGGTTTTACCAGCTGGAGACCCTGCTGTAAGCTAGCCTGTCTCCTGCCCTATTGGCTGCATCTTGGGCTTTAACCAGGAGTTGTTAAAGATGTTATTAAACATTATTCAGTAGGAATTGACAAGTACAGTGGGGAAATATGATGAAGATAAGGGAAAGAATAGTGGAAGCTAGACTAAGGGCAGAGGTCAGCATTTGTGAACAACAGTTTGGTTTCATGCCAAGAAAGTGCACCACAGATGCAGTGTTTGCTTTGAGGATGTTAATTGAGAATTAAAGAGAAGGTCAGAGGGAGCTGCATTGTGCCTTTGTGGATCTGGAGAAAGCATATGACAGGGTGCCGAGAGAGGAACTGTGGTATTGCATGAGGAAGTCTGGAGTGGCAGAGAAGTATGTTAGAGTGGTGCAGGACATGTATGAGAGATGTAAGACAGTGGTGAGGTGTGCTGTCAGTGTGACAGAAGAATTCAAGGTGGAGGTGGGACTGCATCAAGGGTCAGCTCTGAGCCCCTTCTTGTTTGCTATGGTGATGCACAGGCTGACAGACAAAGTTAGACAAGAATCTCCATCAACTATGATGTTTGCAGATGAAATTGTGATCTGTAGTGATCTGTAGTGAGAGCAGAGAACAATGACTTGTATGATAGGTTGGATAGTAAAGAGGGAGAAAATGATCTATACAGGTTGGCACAGCAGAGAAATAGAGATGGGAAGGACGTGCAGCAAGTTAGATTGATAAAGGACAGAGAGGGAACTGTATTGACTAATGACAGAAGTGTGCTGGGAAGATGGAAAGAGTACTTTGAAGAGCTGATGAATGAGGAAAATGAGAGAGAAAAAAGAGTAGAAGAGGTAACCATTGAGGAGCAGGATATAGCAAAGATCAGTAAGGGTGAAGTGAGAAGGGCATTGAAGAGGATGAAGAATGGAAAGGCAGTTGGTCCTGATGATATACCTGTGGAGGTATGGAAGTGTCTAGGAGAGGTAGCAGTAGATTTTCTGACAAGAACATTCAACAAGGTACTAGAGACTGAGCAGATGCCGGAGGAGGGGAGGAGAAGTGTGCTGGTGCCCATTTTTAAGAACAAGGGAGACGTGCAGAGTTGCAGCAACTACAGAGGGATAAAGTTGATGAGCCATACGATGAAGTTATGGGAAAGAATAGTGGAAGCTAGACTAAGGGCAGAGGTCAGCATTTGTGAACAACAGTTTGGTTTCATGCCAAGAAAGAGCACCACAGATGCAATGTTTGCCTTGAGGATGTTAATAGAGAAGTACAGAGAAGGTCAGAGGGAGCTACATTGTGCCTTTGTGGATCTGGAAAAAGCATATGACAGGGTGCCAAGAGAAGAACTGTGGTATTGTATGAGGAAGTCTGGAGTGGCAGAGAAGTATGTTAGAGTGGTGCAGGACATGTATGAGAGATGTAAGACAGTAGTGAGGTGTGCTGTCGGTGTGACCGATTTAATTCAAGGTGGAGGTGGGACTGCATCAAGGGTCAGCTCTGAGCCCCTTCTTGTTTGCTATGGTGATGGACAGGCTGACAGACGAGGTGAGACAAGAATCTCCATGGACTATGATGTTTGCAGATGACATCGTGATCTGTAGTGAGAGCAGAGAACAAGTGCAGGAAAATCTAGAAAGGTGGAGGTATGCCCTGGAAAGGAGAGGAATGAAGGTTAGCCTCAGAAAATCAGAATACATGTGTGTGAATGAGAAGGACCCAGGAGGAACGGTGATGTTACAGGGAGCAGAGATAACGAAGGTGGAGGATTTTAAGTACTTAGGCTCAACAATCCAGAGCAATGGAGAGTGTGGAAAAGAGGTGAAGAAGCGTGTGCAGGCAGGCTGGAATGGTTGGAGAAAAGTATCCGGTGTGATGTGCGATAGGAGAGTATCAGCAAGAATGAAGGGAAAAGTGTACAAGATGGTGGTGAGGCCAGCGATGTTGTATGGCTTAGAAACAGTGGCGCTGAGGAAAAGGCAGGAGGCAGAGCTGGAGGTAGTGGAGATGAAAATGTTGAGGTTCTCCCTGGGAGAAACGAGGATGGATAGGATCAGAAATGAGTATATCAGAGGGACAGCCCATGTAAGATGTTTTGGAGACAAAGTCAGAGAGGCTAGATTGAGATGGTTTGGACATGTACAGAGGAGGGATAGTGAGTATATTCGTAGTAGGATGCTGAAGTTGGAACTACCAGGCAGAAGGCCTCAAGGAAGACCGAAGAAGAGATTTATGGATGTGGTGAAGGAAGACATGAAGGTCGTTGGAGTCAGAAAAGAAGATGCGGAGGACAGGGTGAGGTGGAGACGGATGAATTGCTGTGGCGACCCCTGAAGGGAGCAGCCGAAAGTAAAAGAAGAAGAAGAAGAAAAGAAGAAGAAGTGAGAGCAGAGAACAAATGCAGAAAAATCTAGAGAATTGGAGGTATGCCCTGGAAAGGAGAGGAATGAAGGTTAGCCTCAGTAAGACAGAATACATGTGTGTGTGAACGAGAAGGACCCAAGAGCACCAGTGAGGTTACGGTGAGCTGAGATAAAGAAGGTGGAGGATTTTAAGTACTTAAGCTCAACAGTCCAGAGCAATGGAGTGTGGAAAGAGGTGAAGAAGCATGTGCAAGCAGGTTGGAATGGTTGGAGAAAAGTGTCCAGTGTGATGTGTGACAGAAGGGTATTGGCAAGAATGAAAGAAAAAATGTACAAGACAGTGATGAGGTCAGCAATGTTGTATGATTTAGAAATAGGAAAAGACAGGAGACAGAGCTGGAGGCAGCAGAGGTGAAAATGTTGAGGTTCTCATTGGGAGTAACAAGGATGGATAGACTCAGGAATGATTACATCAGAGGGGCAGCACATGTAAGATGTTTTGGAGACAAGTCAGAGAGGCTAGATTGAGATGGTTTGGACATGTACAGAGGAGGGATAGTGAGTATATTGGTACTTGGACGCTGAGGTTGGAACTACCAGGCAGAAGGCCTAGAGGAAGACCAAAGAGAAGATTTATGGATGTGGTGAAGGAGGATATGAAGTTAGTTGATGTCAAAGAAGAAGATGCAGACGATAGGGTGAGATGGAGGCAGATGATTTGCTGTGGCGACCCCTGAAGGGAACAGCCAAAAGGAAAAGGAGTTTGTTCCCGTGTTCCAGTTCGAGATTGAGTTCTCTCTAAGAGAGACCATGCAGTAATGAAAGAGAGTCAAGTTGTGAAAATGAAAGTGTCCAAACCATCCAGTGATTTGGGGATGACACAGAAGAGACTCAGGAATAGAAAGGTGGACAGTACAATTTAAATTCAATTGTAAGTGTAGGACAGTAACTTTATTTATTTAATTATTTATTTATTTTCAATTTTTATTTACAATATCCTATATTCAGAATTACTGATGCATGAAGTATACAAAGCTGATTGTATTATTAACTTATTTGAATTTTCCTTCTCAGTGGCATAGTAGCTAACTCATCTGCCTCACAGCAAGAAGGTTTGAGGCTCAAGCTTTGAAAAGCCAATTTTGTGTGGAGTTTGTATGTTCTCCTTGTACTTGCATGGGTTTTTTGGGTACTCAGGTTTCCTCTCCCAGCCAAAGACAAACATTAGGCTAATTGGTTGTTCTAAACTGCCCATCCATAGGCATGCATGTGGGTGTGAATGGCCATTTGTGAGGTTACTGCGATGAACTGATGAGCTGTGCAAAGTGTACCCCTCACCTGTGGCTGGCTCTACCCTCCCCGAGACCTCTAACCTCCCCGAGACCCTAGTTGGAAGAAACGATTTGTCAAATAAATGGATGGATGGATTGATTCTATCTGCCTAAGAAAATATGCCTCTATTTTTATAGACTGAAACGGGAAGTGATGTTGCAATTGGAGTCCTCCAACCAAGTTAAAAAACCATTGGGACAATGATGAAGTTCTTTTTTATTTTTGCTTGGCTGGTCTGCAAACAAACAAACAAACAAACAAACAAACAAACAAACAAATAAGTACAAGACAGCCACATTATGGTTCTTTTTTTAAAATAGGGTGCACAAAGTAAATAATTCACACACAACTCTATTTTCTAATTATTTAAAACATTTTCTGGTAGAAAGAACTGATTTGATATTCAAACTACAATTCTTTGGGTAATATTTGAAAGCATTTCCTTTTGTTGTCTGTTCCAGCTGTGCAAAGAACCTGCAGTGTGCGAATTAATCATGTACCTGCTGATGCCATCACCATTAAACAACTTCTAGAGCTGTACTTTGAGATGTGGGGTGGAATTGTAAAGTAAATCAGCACAAATCCCCAGGAACAAAGTGTTATTATAACTTTCCGGTTACAAGATGGCATGAACACAAAAAGAGATGTTTTCTTAATTACACATGAATGCATTTTAAGTAGAGTACTAACTCTTTTCTTCAGTTCTCTTGCTGTGAAACTTAAAAATATTTAATTAATTAAAATTGAAATTTGTGCTTTATGGTGGTATAGAGGTGAACATGTCTGCCTCATGACAAGAAGGTCCTGAGCTTGAGCCTCTGTCTTGATGAAGGCATTTCTGTGTGGAGTTTGAATATTCTCCCCATGCTTATGTGGTTTTATGTTCCTCCCACAGTCCAAAGACACTTACACTTGGCTAACTGACTGTTCCAAATTGAACCTAGGTGTGAGTGTAGATGTGGCCCTGTGATTGACTTGTGACTTATTCAGAGTCTTGATTGGTTGAGCTAGGCTTCAGCCTCACCACGAACCTAGTAAGATTAACGTAAAGTCTGCTGAGCTTTTACACTTGAGTCTACTGACTCATACGACTGGTTTCCTTTGCATGTAGCAACTATGAGCTCAATTCCTCCTGGATGGGGCGTTAGTCCATCGCAGTTTACCTTCCTAGTATTTTCATTGGTATCCATTTATACTGTTTGGTGGTCTGAAGCACAATTATGGTTAAGACCATGCTCAGGGGTCTTAGCAAGGTGGGGGTCTAACCCCAGCACCCCAGCCACTACATTAAGAGATTCGTGAAAAGAATGAAAAATTACAATTAAAATGAAAACTTCATTTTCTTTGCATTTCTCAAAATATTCCAGCTTTTTTGAAGAATCCTGGAGAAGGAGAAGACCAATCACAGCAGTAAAAGTGCTAGTCACTGCATGGTAAGTTCGTGACACATTATTAGCCTTACACACATTTACCTTTTACAGCATTTAACAAACGTTCTTATCCAGAGCAACAATTACAATTATTATTTTTTTTATACTACTTAGTAACTGACGGTTAAGGGACCTGCTCAAGGCACAACAGTGGCGATACTGAAAATAGAACCACTGACCTTCGGCTCCATTGCCTTATCCACTAAGCCACCACTGCTCTACACACCGCAGAATGCGACACCATGGTAAACAAGCATATCTTAATATCTTGGGTTTTTTTTTTGGTTTTGTGTTTTTTCAATTGGTGTTGATGAAATTACTGAAAAATTGGAAGACACCCCTCCTCCCGCGCGCCCAGTCCAGTGATGTAGTCAATGAAAAATAATGGATCACATTACCAGAGAGTTCCTCTTAATTTCAGTGCACAGTATCTGCGATCTCTGATACATTTGATTTGTCTCCTGCCGTATATTTCTTAATTCAGCAAGAATGGGCTACACCAGAACACCTCAACCAAATATGCAGAGATGGAACTGATGTTCAAAAACACACCAACCAGTTAAGAATGACTGAACATCAAATCGAGATAATGGACGCAAAGGCCTCCACTCTGGAGAAACTGATAAGCATGAAAGAAAAGATCATAGAAATAGACATTAACAGAGTTTTTGAAATCAGTAAACTCTGAAGAAATGTCCAGAGATCTGTTCATATCAAAGAAATTGAGTGCAGTATACATTTCAGAATGGGAGCCTTATTCTGCTTGCAAACACAGACAAAACACTGCTCACGGCTGAGAAGAGACTTGAACAGATCAGAACATTACAGAACCTTTCTGTAAAAGATCTGAGTGTGCTTGAAAATCCAGAATGGAAAGATCTTATTAATCATCTGGCTGAATCGTACAACTTACACAAGAAGAAAACTGTGCTGATAAAAGCCTCAGAGGACGGTGGTGCAGTGGTTGTCTGTGGCTTTCAGGAGCTAGTTACAGAGGTCAGCAAAATTCTGGAGCAATTTATTATATTAATTCCAGTTGTGCAAAGGAAAAAATAATATCAATAATAATAATAATACTTTATTACATACATTTTTAGCTGTGAGAGACTTTTGACATTATACAAGTTTAAAAACCTCACTGTACCTTTTTATTATTATAGACTGAAACAGGAATTGAGTTAGGAGTGAGCTGCAGTTCTGCTACAAGGTGAGAAATTGCTCATAATTAGAGTTACTTTTGCTTACTTGGAAAAAACGTAAAAAAAAAATTAAAAATAGCAAGACAAAAATAACTAAATAAGTTCCCATTGCTGGTGTTATTTAGGACCAGAAATATTACGTTTTCAGATTGTCCGTCTGTCCGTCTCTCGAAGCCAGCTTTGAAAATTTCACATCTTGATTCAGGTATGAACTTAGTAGGCTTTGTGCCATCCTTCAAATGCAATATCTCAAGAACCCTTTGAGGGATTTTCTTCTAACCTTGCATTAAATTCCACTCTGATTTAAAAGATGAGCTGATTAGACTTTAGAGGTCACATGTCAAAGGTCAAACTCTCTATGGACTAACAGATCAGAGGCGTATAACCACAATGTAGTAGTTCCTGATTTTACTTCTATGCCTGAGATTTTTTTTTCAGGTACAGTGGTACCTCACCTTACGAATTTAATCCATTCCAGAGACTTTTTCTTAACCTGGATTTTTTGTAAATTGAACCGCATTTTACATGTAAAACATGTGATTTGTTCCAAGACCCCTAATACCCCAACCCTTTAAAAATTATAAAAGCATACCTTTTAAGACATCCTTCTGCTTAAATATTGTACTGATGGTAGACAGGTTTGGCCATATTCCTTTGCAATATCACTCAAATGCATGCCACAAGCCTGCTTCTTTTCACTCACACCAAAAATCACATGCGTGTGTGTGTGTGTGTGTGTGTGTGTGTGTGTGTGTGTGTGTGTGTGTGTGTGTGTGTGTGTTGACCATGTCTTCTTAGCAGAGTTATAATCTTACAAATGTTTATGGAAGGTTAAAAGCCTGAGTCAAAAAATAAAGCAATGAGCACACAAAAAACTCATGAAACAAAAGTAACTCTGTCCTTTACACGAAAAGCATTATGGGAGATGCAGCTCCATAATAGCCAATGGGAGGGAGCTGCATCATCCCTCCTAGCCAATGGAAGGCCAGCGGGGCGGATGTTTGGAGATAGCCAATGGGAGGGAGCTGCGTCATCCCTCCTACCCAATGGAAGGCCAGCGAGGTGAGATGTTGGGAGATTGTGCATTGTTTGAATGTTTGAATGGCGTGTTTTAATGTTTGAATGGCACATTTGAATGTTTGAATGGGGCGTTTGGTGGGTTTTGTAAGGAGAACTTTTTTCGTATACAGAGACAAAAAAATTTGGAAAATGTTTTTCATAACCTGGACTTTTCATTTGCTGGGACTATCATAAGGTGAGGTACCACTATATAAGCTTTACTAGAGAGGTCCTTGCAATTTTAGTGGGTAGTATCTGCAATCTTTCTTAAGAGGAATATTTACTGGACTTAATTCTACAATTAAACATTGCCGTTGTGACCTTTAATGACCCTTCTGGTGTGTATTCTTTTCTTCTTCTTCTTCTTCTTCTTCTTTTCCTTTCAACTTTTTCAGGGGTCACCACAGCGAATCATCTAATTTGCACATTTGATTTGACATAGATTTTTACATCGGATGCCCTTCCTGACACAACCCTTTAGCAAGGGACAGAAACACGCTGACGGCTTTGCAGCTACTCTTTATGAAAGTCAGCAATGGTTCTTTTACATGAACCTCTCACTATAGACAGTGAGAGACATGGCTAGCCTTTGGTAATGCAGTGAGCTGTACTGGGGGGACAGTAACAACCTTGTGGAGAGTGGTACTCGAACCCCCAACCCTATGATCAGCAATCCAGTGCCTTATACCGCTAGGGCACCACTGCCCCCTCTGATAGTAATCTCTATCACTGTAAAAATCAAAGTCTCTGTCCCTCCTCTGTACATGTCCAAACCATCTCACTCTAGCCTCTCAGTCTTTGTCTCCAAGACATATTACATGTACTGTAAAAATCAAAATATACAGTAATAATATTAAAAGAATCACACTGAATTAAAGTTTTCTTTTTACAGCTGCAGAAATGTTATTGGAACAGTGCAAGACTAAAAGAAAGTTTCAGGAGTATGGTCTCATGGCTTGGGCTCTGGAGAAAAGTAGAAGCATTAAGGTGGAAAACCTACCTGCTCAGTGCCCTGAGGACCTTCTAGAAGTTTACTTTGAAAAGTGCAGTGGAGCAGTGGAAAGAATTGATGCAGTTCCAGACCAGCAGGCTGCCGCTGTCACCTTTCATGACCTAGAGGATAAATATTTCTTTTGAATTGGATCTATACTAAATGTTGGCACTTAAAGAATGACTCTCATTTATAATTTAATTTCAGCAGTATTGCACATTAATAAATATTAAAGATTTCATGAATATAAATTATAAAATAAAGTTCGGTCTATTTCAATTTTTAGCTGTCAATCAAATTATGAAGAATGAACACCTTATTTGCAACACTGGAGTTAATATATATCCTTATTACAACTCTCTGGGCTCTGCACTATATGGCAAAGACCGACCAACATGAACCCTTCCCAAACTATTTACCGAGAAGATCCGTCCTGCCATCAAATAATTCATACAGGAGAACTGGCAAACCTACAAACCTCCTCCATCTGTAATCAGATGAACTCACACTTCTGACAAGTAGACATGGATGAAGCTGAAGTTCAGCTCAGTCCTCTTCCTACCCTACTGAAATGAAAGCTTGTAACCCAAAAGCACATGAACAGCTGGAAGCAATACACTTTAGATGCTTTCAGAAACATCATCGACAACTATAATGTTTTTGAGTATGCAGTGATACCTTCAGTAAGGAGTATAGTTGAGAAAGCTATATGGTCTTTTGTAAAAGATAAAGCCGTCCTTGATGTGGATTTCTAAACAAGATGCCTGACTCTAGGGGGGATGGCGAAAGATATCAACACAATGAAACCTATATTGGAGAAGGTCTTAAGAAAGCATTAAGTCTGATTGTGACAAGGGACGGTTTAGTGTCGATGAGGCCCTATGGTAAAATTATTACAAGAAAATAAATTGCAAGTGTGGCCTAGTGGTATAGGGCATTGGATCACTGATCCTAAGGTTGGTGGTTCAAGCCCCACTCTCCATGGGTTGTCACTTTTCCCCCAGTGCAGCTAACTGGGTAATTAAAGGCCGGCCATGTCTCTTACTGTCTATGGTGTGAGCTTCATGCAAAAGAACCATTGCTGACTTTCGACAAGAGTAGGCTGCAAAGCTGCCAGCGTGTTTCTGCCCTGTGATGGTCTGGCGAGCTGTCCAGGGTGTACTCTGCCCTCATCCGGAGTTGGCTGGGATGGGTTCCAGTCTCCCCGCGACCCTAATTAGGATTAAGTGGTTACAGAAAATGAACCAAAGTGAAGAAATTGCAAGTTTGGAAAAAATTCTTCATGATGATGATGGAGGAAAAAAGATTTGTGGTTGTGATTGAGGAGGATAATTTCATCAAAGAGAGACACCGAATAGAAGAACTAGACAGATCGGATACAGTTTGTTGAAGTTTCATTCACAAAAGGTGCCAGTGAAAGAGATTAAACTAATAGACAAGGATTCCATGACAATCAGTGCCATGTCTTAGGCAGTTCGAAAGCAGTTTGGAGAATTTAACCCGAGAATGACATTCCCACAGCAAATGGGGCAGGGACATGGGCATAGCCAGAGTTACCAAGGTCATGGGAGCCAGAGTCAAGGATATCATGGACAAGATTCTGGTAGATATTAAAGCATTGGGGCAAGGGATGATACCTTACAGGTGCACAGGGCAAGAGAGACTGAGGAGTTTGAGTCTCAAAGACATTCAAAATTAAACCCTCAATTTAGAACCCAATATGAGAGAAGGGACAGATCAGGTTCATGATTTCTGGAAGCACAAGCCACAAAAGAAGGAGTAAAAGTCCTACTAAGGGAGGGAAATATCCACGATGCACACGTAAGTAACGATTCATTCTCGAATGAAAACCTCATTAATGTTATTTTCCCCTAAAACTTATTATGAGTTTGTCTTTCAGAGAAGGAACTCAACATTTATTTTTGTTAATCACTTTACAGTCTGATGTCATCACTAAAACAATCTCAGAAGACCTGGACCTCAGTAAAGGTGCCATCTCTCTAAAGTGCTGCTCAATGCTGATGGTCATCAACTCCAGACTGAAATTGATTCTAATAGGAGTGCACCTGGCAGCTCTTGTTTGAATCATGGAAATATAGTGGACCCTAATGGCTATAATCTCAATTGTAAAAGGGTCTTTCAGTGTCCATTTTGGAATGGAGGGCATAGATCAGAGATTGATGTATGTACTGTCTTCCTATTCTACATGCCCATATCAATATGTTTTACTATTATAACCAATGGGTTGCAGGGTGGTGCAATGGTTAGCACATCTACCTTGCAGCAAGAAGCTCCTGGGCTTGATTCCCAGGCTGAGGTGTTTTTGAGTGGAGTTTGCATGTTCCCCATGTGCTTGAGTGGGTTTGCTTGGGGTACTCTGCTTTCCTCCCAATGTCCAAAAACATGCACTGTTGGCTAAATGTTTGGTCTAAATCACCACTAGCTGTGAATGTCAATGATTTTGTGTGTCTGTATTTCCCCAAAAATGGTTTGGTCAGTTAATCCATCCAACTGTATATCCATTCATCCATTCCTTCACCACCTCTACCACTTTTCATGACCTTTACAGGAAAGTTGGAACCAGGTAATTTCAGTTGAGATGCCCTATTACACTCTAAGAACATACCATTCCCATTCAGATTAACACTTATAGAGGATTTAGAGTATTTAAATGTGAATGTCTTTATATTAATGTCCAATCATATTCACAAAGGTCCAGTGTGAGTGTGAATTTTCACTTCATCCAAGCTACAGCTACACCTTCCTTGTCTTTCAATCACTGATCTAAAAAAATAGAGACTGGATTGTGCATTAGTGTTTCAATTTTGAAACTGTGATTTAAGCTGTGTTAGCTCACCAAGATGGTCACCACAAGGCTTCAAATTTGAAATACTAATGTGTAATCTGGTCGCTTTTCTAAGATCAGTGGAAAGATGTGGCCACTGCTTGGTTGACATGAAAACCTGCACACATGCCCCGCAGTGTACTGTGGGAGGAAACTAGAGAACTAAGAGGAAGTCCTCACAATCATGGGGAGAACATGCAAACGTCACACAGACAGGCTCTTTGCTGACACTTGAACCTAGACCCTTCTTGCTTTGAGGTAAATGTGAGAATTTCTGGTCAATGGGTCATCGCCCCACACTATTAATCTATTTAAAGTTGTATTTAATAGAGTGTCATAAAAGTAAGATTTGAAAGGTTGTCCATTTCTTAAATTCTAGAAATTAAAGTTTTTGTGTAAGTTGATGATTGGCTATGTTTCTTCAGGAGTTTTTCCAAGGCCATTCAGGATGCTGCTGGGTCAGGAGTGGGAAGATTGGTGAGGAAACCCTTCAGTATTCCATATGCTACATTTTAGATCCCACCTCTTAAAAGATATAGGCATGGGTTCTGGCTCTCTTTCAATTTCTTTATAGTTTAGTTTCCAGACAACAGGGCCCAATGGTAAGAGAAGTGGCTTTGGGACTGAAAGGTCACTGGTTCAATTCCCGAATCAGGGGGAAAATGTGTGGCAGTGGGGTAGTGCCCTACCACTGAAGTAGCCTTGAGCAAGGCATCTTATTCCCAACTGTTCTCCAGGGATCCCCAATATGTGTGGCAGCCCAGTTCTCCAAGTTTGTGTGGGCTCACTGTTTACATGTGTGTGCTCACTGTGGATGGGTTAAATGTAGAAGCAATAATTTCCCTTGTGGGATTAATACAGTATTGAAAAACAAGTTAATTGCCATGCACTGAAGCTGCAGCTTTCAAAATTGCTAGCTTGTACTAGATTGGCATATAAAATGGTCCATTCTGCAGGAATGGCTGGACTCCTGTGTTCTATTTTATAATGTAAGTTTACATTATGATTGTGGAATATGGTTGATGTTGTGTAATTGTGTAATTTTTAAGTGGCCTTACAGTCTCAGTAAACAAACATGATCATAACTGCAAAAGGACACACATTAAAGGACGGAACAATCCATCACACATCAAGAATGTTGTTTACTCGGCATTAAACTGTGTGAGGGACAACAGTTCTCTGTGACCTTTCCAGCACTTGGCACAGGTAAAGCCGACCTGACCATTATTTCTCAACTTGTATTTTTTTAAATGGCTGCTCATTGTTTCATTTTCTTCATGTCTAAATGATGAGGTCAGGGTGGGGTCAATCTGTTGCAGATGCCATGATCAAAGCCATGATTGACTTTATGAAGAAGAGAAAGGTGATACATTTGCAAAGTGTAAAGTTCTTGATTTTTCAACCCAGCATGGTGCCTGATTTTTACCAGAACATACTGAAGAGACAGCAGGAGAATGTGGAGGAACAGGGTCGAATCATGGGCTGGGTTAAAGGTGAAAACTTTGAAAAATGTTTCCGTAAAAGTGATTGACTTATTCTGTTTACTTTATTAAACCAAACATCCTTCATGTTTTGGGGAAAAATAGATACATTTGATGCTCTGACAAACTTCTTCTCTGGAAACAGCAATGCAAAAACATCCATAAATTAAGAATTTGTATTGGTTGGTGAGGACTTTGAGCCTGTAGTGTTTCAGCTGTGTGGAGAAAGTGAGGTCCTGCAAGAGGTGAGGAAGCTGATCATCAGCTTTTTTGTGAGGGAACAGTTCAGCTCAAGGACTCAGATCAAGGACTCAGTCATCAACTCTTTCGGCCAAGAGGAGGCGGAGATGTTGAACCAATTTCAGAGAGAGCTCTCGGTCAGCATCAACCTTTTAAAGAGCGGCCCTGAGCTGGAGTTCACCATAGAAGGCCTGACACGAGATGTGTTGAAGGCAGCGGAACAAATTTGTGATATGATCCGTAAAGTGGAGAAGATAACAATACAGCATGAAGTCTTAATGCTCAGCAGCCAAGTAGAGTTACAGTATCAGTACCGCAGCGAGAAACTTGTCGACACACATACACACACACACACACACGCATATATGTGTGTGTATATATATATATATATATATATATATATATATATATATATATATATATATATATATATATATATATATATATGTGTGTGTGTGTGTGTGTGTGTGTGTGTGAGTGTATGTAAATTTGGTGCATAGTGTTTGGTGCAAGAGACCCAACCCTGGATTATTAATCTGACTCTATCAAACGTTATTAGCCTTGTCCCATATTTCTCTGCACTAAATCATATGAGATGGGATAAAGTAAATTAAACAGGTCCCACCTTCTCAAGAGGAAATTTATTTCATGATCTTGATCAAAACTGCAAACCAAAATATCCGCATCAGATCCCAAACTCTTCAAACCCAGTGCCTTGAAATGTATGATGTTCATTTCTGTGAATTCTTTTTAAAGTGGATATTTTCCACCCATCTCTCATGTCCCCTTTTCATTCTGGGACTTTCTAAATACGCCAAGCAGATGGTGTGGAGAAAATAAACCAGGACATAAAAACCATGTGGAGTTTACATACACAATGGAATAACTTTTTTTTTAATATAAAGGTACATTTATGTTAATACACAAAGTACACACATGTATTCATTCAACATTTTGATTAATACTAAATACAGTACTTCAGTAAAAAGGTTTATCAAAAATCACAAACATTATGAGGTGCTTGCATTCAATGTGCTTTTATTTACAAATTAACATTTAAAATCAACCTAAATGTAAGTACTTTTCTATTTATTATGAATATAAAATAATCTAGCTTGCTGATCAGAAAACACAGTGATAAATTTTATAGGTCATAACACTATAACTTGAGTGATATCATAATTGATGGGTAGCATTTAGGGTTAGGGAAAGCATAGAGTTTTTCTTTTTCTTTTTATAATTTAAAAAAATTAGGATAAAAACTCCAGAGCTTCTAAGGTGACATAGTGCATGTTTTTGAAGATATAATCACATTTATTTAGAGGCACTGAAAAAGGGCAAACCTCAGCAAGATATTTAAAAACAAACAAACAAACAAACAAAATCAAAACACCTCCCCCTGCTGTGCCTACTGTATTATCACACTTCCAAAAAATAAAAAAATAAATAAAAATAAATGAATAATAATAAAAAAAATCATCCTAACTCACAATGTTAAAGAATTCTTCAACAAAACAAAATTAAATAGGGATCATCTCTAAAATTTAGAGAACTTTTCCCTGTCTCTGGTAAAAATTTCATGAAAATCTGTACATAACAATCTGCATAATCCTGGCACAAGCACACACAAACAAAAGTTAAAACATAACCTCTTAACAAAAGTACATTTCATTCATATTTTGAACCTCTTTATCATAATTAGGGTCCTAGGGAGGCTGATGCCCATTTCAGCCATCTGTGGGTGAGGACAGAGTACACCTTGCCAGGCTGTCGCAGGGCACAAACATGCAGCCTACTCTTGTTTAAAGTCAGCAATGGTTCTTTTACACATCTCACACCATAGACTGTGAGAGACATGGTCTGCCTTTGATATCCCAGTTAGTCTCACTGTGTGTGTGTGGGGGGTGATAACCGTTGACAGTGGGGCTTGAACCCCCAACCTTAGGAGCTGCAATCCAGCACCTTACCACCAGGCCACCACTGCCCTCTTAACAAAAGTAATACATTTGTAATATTAAGTTTGCCCAACAGACAATGAAGTTAATTAACATTATAAATTACCTCTAAATAGGAACCATTTGAAAATGAAAATGTTTAAACTTTTTATGGATGTCATTATATTTAATATTTATAGGGGCAGTCATGGTCTAGTGGATAGGGCACAGGATCGCTGATCCTAAGGTTGGAGGTTCAAGCCCCCACAGGGTTGTCACTGTCTATGGTGAGAGGCATGTAAAAGAACCATTGCTGACTTTCGTAAAGAGAAGGCTGCAAAGCCATCAGCGTGTTTCTGTCCCTTGCTAAAAGGGTTGTGACAGGAAGGGCATCCGACATAAAACCCATGCCAAATCAAATGTGCAAATCAGTTGATTCGCTGTGGCGACTCTCAAGAACGGGAAAAAGCCGAAAAGAAGAAGAATTATATTTAATATTTTTAGATAATAATTTTTACAAAACAAAAATGCTTTTACATTATCTTTAGGATATGTAAGATGTCTTATTTATTATAAGTAAATGTTAAAAATGTAAATTTTAAATATTAATGATAAATAAAAATGTTTAATTTAAGGGTTAAACATAAATTATTTGAAAATAAATTAACAGAACTTTAATTTGGTTGGAAACTTTACAATGACAATAAAATTGTTATATTCTACTCTATTTTATTCTATCAATGTAAATATAAAAGTTAAATGTCCCTTTGCTACTTCATATGCTAATGGACATATATGCATATAAACATTCTGACATATCACTCTTTAAGAAATTAGAAATACAGTATTAGAATTTTTTTGAGTTCTATAAGAGAAGAGAAAATGGATGCACAGGCTATAAATTCATCCTAGGACTGGGGTCATGTGACCTTTGAAGTAAAATACCTCCAAAAAACTTCTTCACGTCCTGGCAGATGAGGCTGTGAGATAGTAAGAGGGCAAAAATGTTAATGAATGCGTTTTCTACGGGTGTGTTGCAGTGCTGCTTCTTCTGGAAGGTCACCCAAGGAAATGAGTTGCAAACAGGGCTTTAGTCTTCTGTGACACACCGTGACTACATGGCTTTAGAGAGTGAGTCGCTCTGATGAAAACATTCCAGTGATACATTTTAAAAATTAAAAAAAATTGCACTAATGAGTGTTCTGGTTTTTAGATTTCCTTCACTTTTAATACAAAACTTCACACAAGGTCCTCTAAGTTTGGTTCAAATGAAAAAAAATGGTTCAAATATTTTCCCTGACTGAGCTGGTTTAATGTTGCTAAAGCACAAGTTGGCGACATGTCAAAAGGAAAACAAAGATCGCCACTATTAAAATGAATCAGAAGAGGGCTGTGCTGCCAAGAGACACTCTATTACACCAGATTCACTAAGGAACACCCCCCCCCCCCCCGCCATCATCACAGAATATATAGGTCATGTGACATGGATGGTATATTGGAGTCTGAGACATGGGACATGGAACATCCCATAATATGTAAAGGGTCAAGTTATTCTAAACTTTATTACACATTACTGTATAGTTCAACATTGTAGAGGCTTCTAATTGGTTGATGTACTGCTGCACACAATGTTGGACTGAGAAACAGATTGTTTGTTTTTTTCAGTTACAACGAAAAGCGTCAAGTTGAAGACATACAGAAATTTTGAGACATGTTGAGTTTCCTCCGAGTGCTTGGGCTTCCACTTACAGTCCAAAAACATGCACATTAGGCTAATTGGCTGCTCCAGATTTGCCCCAGGTGTGAGTGTGAGTGTGAATGGTTTGGGTGTGTTGGTTTTGTGATGGTATGGTGAGCTGTTTGAGGTGAGCCCTGACCAGTGTCGGTTGAGATGGGAACAGCCTCCCTGTGAACCTAGTAGGAGTAAGCGGTTCAGCAAATGAGAGAGAGAGAGAGAGAGAGAGTGAGTAAATTTAGGAATGTGTTGAGTGCCATTGATCTTGTCCTCTCAAGTTCAGTCAATTTGAAGTTTTAATGCAAGGTTTTCTGCTCTGATGGAAATGAAAACAGTAACAAACTTGTTTCATGTAAAATTAAATGCAATCAGTCACATATAAAAAGTAGCATCCTATAAGAAGGAAAAAGGAAATCAGGATATTTAATTTAATTTAATTAGGTTAGTAGATTGCAATAGTATACATGTGATTAAAGCATGTGAGGATATGATTTAATGGGACAATTATCAACCGCATGATGGGAACATAGGCTCTGCCTGCCATAAACCTCCTCTCTCAAGGTTAGCAGAATCAGACGAGTGACGGTGTGTGAATGACTCAGGCAGTGATAAAGCCGGTGTAGAGTGTGAGCGGGAAGCAAAATGCTCTTCAGTTCCACACTGAGACAGCAGTCATCTCACTGTAATGCACTCAATGAAAGGTGTATTATAGCTTTTTCACCCCTCTGTAGTGCGATTTTTTTTTTTTTTTTTTTTTGTGAGGTGGAGTGAGAACCTAGGGAACCAGAACAACCACAATGACAGTAAAGAGGTCAAAGGTCATGCAAGATTGCTGGTGGTGGTGTTCTTCTTTTTTATTTTTAATTCTCTTACCAGATGATACATGTTCATTTATATCACACACACACACACACACACACACACACACACACACACACACACACACACACACACACACACGATTTGGAACAACCAATTAGCCTAACATACTTGTAGGAAACCCACACAAGCACGAGGTGAACTTGTAAACTCCACACACAACACAGAACTCTATCATTGAGCCCAGAACCAAGGTCTTCATGTGTAAGGCAGACATGTTAACCACTATGCCACCATTTCTTATTATTATGATGATTATTATTATTATTATTAATTATATAGTAATAATAATAATAATAATAATAATAATAATAATAATAATAATAATAATAATAATAATAATAATAATAATAATAAATCACTGACACCATTTTTCAAGTCGAGAAGTGATCCAGACATCTGACAGCGCAGTTTAGTTTAGTTTAGTTGGTAATTAGTGCCGTACTGTATTAGTATATTAGCGGTGTGCTAGTGGCTGTTTAAATGTAACTCCATGTTTTTATACTGATGTGTTCGTGGACATCAGAAGGACAGTTCCTGTCAGTACCGTTCCTCTCACTCGGTAGCACTTGTGGGCCAATTAGTGTGGATTACAAGTCTGTCCCAAAGCTGCCATCCTGCCAATGTCCATCATTCTCATTTGCACTAACAAGCTGTGAGAGCCCGAGTGTCTCCTTCAGCATGGTTCTATATTGCTTGGGGCGTTTCAAGGCTTGCGGCAAGATACTAATGCAGATACAATACGTGTGGAGGTGTGTGTGTGTGTGTGTGGGTGTGTGTGTGTGTGTGTGTGTGTGTGTGTGTGTGTGTGTGTGTATGCGCGTGGGTGCACGTGCGCTGGGGTTGAGGTGGGGGATGGGGGTGCAAACCATGCTTGCATCAAGGTCACATTCGAAAGGATATCACAGTCCAGAGGAAAGACATGTTGTAGATGAAATTTCATTCTATCCTTGTTTAGGGGGTGGGAGCCATAATGGTTGTGAAGGATGGAGCCTATCAGAGCTGATGCTGGGCAGAGGCAGGGTACGCCCTGAACCACCAAGACCATTGCAGGGCCAACACACATACTCACACTCATGCCTAGCAACAGTCTGAGATATTCAATTAGCCTAATGTGCATGTCCTTGGACTATGTGAGAAAACCACAGTACCCAAAGCAAACCCACGCAATGACCAATCACAGGAAAAACATTAGAGCATCAAAGTAATTCAAAGAGAAATGTTTAGATATGTGGGTTATAGATTAAAAACATAGCTACCGAGCTAAACTAACACACACCTACCCTCCACTTTGTTTGAATTAAAATTAAAGATTAAGATGATAAAATAAGAATTGAAACAGAAAATAGAAAAATAAGTAAAAAGAGCTCTACAAACTACAATCAGACATAAAGTTTAATTTCTTTATTTGGCTTGGGCTTCCTTTAAATCCATGTTTATTATCCCTATGTGCCTCTATTTGTGTGTATGGGTCTGCTGCACTCTGTCTCATTGCATTTTCATTGTGGTGAATGCAGAATTTCCATCCCAGCACACAGATGTTGCTCTGAGCCCCAGTGCCTGCATTCGGGAGGACGGCACCCTGCGGAGACAGGAGCTCCATGCTTGTCAGGGAAAGATAGAGGAAAGAAGTGCATGTCCTCATGTCCCACTCCGCCCACTCTGTCCCTGCAGGGAGGAAGCATCTACACTGCATCTCCAAAACACAGCAAGTCAGTGAAGAAGCTCTCAGGCAAACAAATATGATTCCATTTACAGGCACGGAGACAAAGAGTGAGAGAACAAAATGTAAGGGTGTGTGTTAACTCTCATAGGAACCTAATGTCTTGGAAACAAATTGTGTGAAATGAACTTGGGTGCACTGATGAAGGAAGGTGGCTTTTTGAAATCCGTATTTTAACTTGAGCATAATATATGGAACACGTACCTTCATATCCTGTTGTGCTCTTGAATTCTTGATTCTGATTGGTGGATTGGTTGATTAATTTTTGTCTGACAGAAGCTATGAGTAGGTAACACCATCTCTTCCTTATGTGTAATAGCTTATAGTATGTGCAGCTTTTATGAGCAAAATGTGACATCAAAGAGAGAGAGAGAGAGAGAGAGAGAGAGAGAGAGAGAGAGAGAGAGAGAGAGAGAGAAAGAGAGAGAATCTTACTTCCAGTACCACAAAAGTGAACAGTGATGTCCATCTGTAAACTGACTCGATGAACTAAAGTTTCTGCTGTGATTTCTGTGCTATTTTAACATATTGTTATTATTTCTATTATTAATTCACTTATTCCTGCGATAGCCTGGTGAACTGTCCAGGTTGTACTCTGCGCTCAACCAGAGTCAGCTGAAATTAGTGACAGCCTTCCCGCAACCCTCATTAGGGTTAAGCGGTTCAGAAAATGAATGAATGAAATCCATTCATTCATCTACTGAACTGCTTACTCCGATGCAACTACAGGCATCAATGACCTTCTGGTTGCAGCTATGGGATTGCCACCTCAATAATGGAGGCACAAAACATGGCCCATTTGGATTTCATGTCCCCTGCCTCCTTTGGGATGTGGCTGTAGCTCTACCGGAGGTGGGAGGTGAAGATCCTTCTGACAGAAGACTTTAACAACAAGGAAGAAACACTCGGAGTATGGTGTACTGAACCTATTGCTATGGGCCATGAGTTCTCTGTACTACTGGAGCCAGAGCTTCGTTCCCATCGGTAACAACAGGTCGAATTTGTTTCTAGTGAGGGCTGGAGTCCACCAAGGATGTCCTTTCTTACCGTTTCTATTCATAATTTTTATAGGCAAAATTGCTAGATGCAACTAAGAGTCTTTTTTACAAGTTGGCGTTGGGGGGGGGGGGGGGGGGGGGTTTGGGGCAGGAGATCAAAAGGCAGAACGCTGCTACCTCTGCTGTAAAACATAGCTTGTACAAGTCTGTTGTGGTGAAGAGGGAGCTGAGCTACAAGGCAAAGCTCTAACTTAACCAGACGATCTATATTAAAACCCTCACCTCTAGTCACAAGCTTAGTGTAGTGACTGAAAGAAAAAGACACAGTTACAAGCAGCTGAAATGAGCTTCCTTTGAGGGGAGGTGGTGCTCTCCTTTAGAGATAGGGTGAGAAGCTCAGCCATCTGGAATGAGGTTGGAGTAGAACCGCTGCTCCACTGCTTTGAGAGGAGCCAGTCGAGGTGACTCCGGCATCTGGTTAGAATGCCTCCCAAACGCCTCTCTGTTGTGGCGTTTTGGGCATGTCCAACCAGGTAGAGACCCAGGGATCGACCTAGAACATGCTGGAGGGATTATTCTCTCAGCTGGTGTGGGAACGCCTCAGGGTCCCCTGAAAAAGTTGGAGGGAGTGGCTGGGGAGAGGGATGTCTGGACCTCACTGTCTGTGCTTCTGCCCCAGCGACCAGACCTCGAATCAAATGGAAGACGATGACTGACTGACTATGACTATTCTTCTTCTTCTTTCTTTTCCTTTCAGCTTTTTCCCCTTTTTCAGGGGTCACCACAGTGAATAATATGATTCGCATGTTTGATTTGGCATAGGCTTTTACGTCTGATGCCCTTCCTGACACAACCCTTTAGCAAGGGGCAGAAACACGCTGACAGCTATACAGCTACTCTTTACGAAAGTCAGCAATCGTTCTTTTACATGAACCTCTCACCATAGACAATGAGAGACATGGCTGGCCTTTTATAATCCAGTTAGCTGCACTGGATGGACAGTGACAACTTTGAGGAGTGGGACTCGAACCCCCAACCTTAGGATTAGCGATCCAGCACCCTTTACCACCAGGCCACCACTGCCCCATTATTATTATTATTATTATTATTATTATTATTATTATTATTATTATCATTATGATATATTCTGTGGGAAAGTATGTGTATGAAATAGAAGCAGAATTGGACACACAGACTAGATCCTATAAATGTCCCCCACACCAATATCCTGCTTCTCTTTCTCTCTCTCTCTCTCTCTCTCTCTCTCACACACACACACACACACACACACACACACACACACACACACACACACACACACACACACGCCAAGAAAGAGGACAAGAATACATTTAGCATTTATTAAAGTAGCATTACTGCACTGTGCTAGTGCTGCAGAATTCTGTTTATGGTGTTTCAAAAAACTTTTTTTTTACATCTAAAGAGAAGTATTCCAGCTCATGTACCTCCCTTTTCCTTCTGCCCTGTAGTTGTTATTAGCTTGCTAATGTTTCTTCTGTAGATTGTGAGCCATGTTTGTTTTTCATCATAAAGCCTGTGGTGTGACTTGAACAAAGCTCTTGACATTTGCAGCTCATGTGAGATTACAGCCACTGAGCCACTCTTTGTTTTTTCATCTCTCTCTCTCTCTCTCTCTCTCTCTCTCTCTCTCAGATCTAAGTTAGGAATGAACCTGTTCCAAAATAGAACTCTGCTCCTGGTGCTAGCATATTCATCAGAAGGTTACTGGGGCATGTATTGGGTCTGAATAGATGTGTGACTGTGAAAGAGAGAGACAGAGAGAGAGAGAGGGGATGCAGAGGTTGGTGTATAGATGTGTATGGAATTAATATATTTTTATGAATTCAGTTTCTTTCTTTCTTTTTATAATCACGACTTCACAAAGCCTCAGATAATTTTGGGTCTTTGAGCTTGAATTTCTTCTGAGTCACTGCTAAGGGACACCACTGAGCAACATTAGAATACCTCAGATATTCATTAGTTCATCAGTTATTTGCTGAAACACTTTATCCTGCCAGGGTCAGAGCAAGGCTGGAAGGAAACCAGAACACCTCGAGGAAACCAATACAAGCATGGGAAGGACATGCAAACTCCACATAGAAACACCCCGCCCGCTGAGTTCGGGACTGAAACCCAGGACCTATTTGCTGTGAGCTGGATGTTCGAACCCCTCGTCTGTGTGATGTCATCATCTGTTCAATTTCTGTAACCGCTTAATCCTAATTAGGGTTGTGGGGAGGCTGCCACCCATCCTAGCTGACTCCGGGCAAGGGCAGAGTACACCCCGGAAAGCTCGCCAGGCCATTGCAGGGTGGAAACACAGTGACGGCTTTGCTGCTACTCTTGTCAAAAGTCTTTTACATGCCTCACACCACAGACAGTGAGAGACATGGCCGGGCTTTGATTACCCAGTTAGCTGCACTGGGGGGTGGGGGTGGGGGGGTGACAACCTATGGAGATTGGGGCTTGAACCCCCAACCTTAGAATCAGTGATCTGGCACCTTTTACCACCAGCCTATCACTGCCCTCCATGTGATGTCCCCTATCCGTTCAGGTGTAGGCATATTCAGAATTATTATAACACAGGTAAATAAGAGACTTGCATGTGTACCTTGGTAAATGGGTTTGGCTTTTAGAAACATTCTACAGAGCTGATCATATGCCGTCTATAATCAGGTTAAGAGTGACAGCTTGCATGATATCAGCACTTGGCAAAAAAAACACCCATTCAAATAACCAGAGTGTATTTTTGTGTCTTTTGCAACTCTGGTTTATTGTTCTGAAGTAAGATGCAAGTGGTAAACAACAGGGTCACAGGGTGACGAGGCCACATCTAGCCTCCATAACTGATCCCAGTTCACCAAAAATCCAGTCCTTAACCAATTGTTATATTGATATTTATCTACTTATTAAGTTAATAAACAAGCATGAATGGGTATTCAAAGTTCCATGTTCCCTACATGAGGTCACTACTAGATGGAGGAATTTAGAGGTTAGAATGGGAAGGTATGCAGTCTTTTCCCCCTGGATCTACCAGAGTCATTAAAGTGGATGGATTATGATTCTGCTATTAATATGTCTCAAAGCAGAATGGAGTCTGTTTATTTAAGTTTTAAATTAAAGAAGAAGCATGGCAAGTCTCATCACTTCCTATGTGCCTTTCGTGGTAGCCAGCTCAAAATCTTCCTGCACAGTTTCTTTTTCTTGATTTTACTTTTGCTTCCTGGCTCAATGTAACTGCTGGTCTGAGATGGTGCCTGGTTCTGTTTAACCAAAGCAAAAAAGGAGAGGATGTCCATGTTAACCCCCTCCCAAATCTCTCTCACTGGTGAGTTCAGAGGTGCTAAGACATCCCTGAATCGTCGCTCCTGCTGCCGAAAGTCATACTCCACACTGAGAGAGAGAGAGAAGAAAAAATGGACAGAAAGACCTCATTAAGCACCGAGAAAGTCATATAATATATTTATATTAAAATAAGAGAAGCATGAGAGTGTCATGGTAGTGTAGAGGTTACCACTATGACGTCAAAAGGGTTATGCATGAAGTCTTCCTGTGTCAAGTTGTATAATCTATCTGTACGTACATGGGTCTCCTCCGGGTACTCATAGCCAAAGAAATACATTATTTAATTAATTTTCTGAACCATTAATGAAACTAGAGTCGCAGAGAGATTATCTCAGTCAACTCTGGGCAAAGGCAGGGTACAAAGTGAAAAGCTCATTACTTCATTGCAGGACCAACATGTACAACCCCATTCATACTCACATCTCGGGGCAATTCGGGACAGCCAGTAAGCCTAATGTCAAGATGCGTGACTATCAACCTGCTGTGAGCTCAAATCCAGGTTGATGCCACAGCCATCGTGTCCAGGAGTTCATGGGAGCTAATTAGCAGAGTTCTCACAGGAGGAAGAGCTATCATATACTTACTTCCACATCACTCACAGCGATCGCCAGCCAATCTTGGGTGTGTGTGAACTTTGAACAAAGGGGCAGATATCCCCTCCCCTCGGAGTATATTAGATCAGCTCCAAATACGCATGCGCAACAGAAGGGGAATGCAAAAGAGGCAGTGGCTAGCAGTGCATGTCACAGAGTGGGCATGTGCATGCTTTCACCCCGCTCTAGTTGGTGTTGGTTGTGTGATAGAGAAGGCAATACTTGAAGGGTGAGAATTGGATATAACCACAGGGAAAATCAGAAAAATATAAATAAATAAAAATGTCCTTGAACTGTGGGAGGAAATCAGAGTACCAAGGAAACTCACCTGAGACCATGCAAACTCCACACAGGAACGCATTTGGTGAACCTGGGATTCAAACTCAGAACCTTTCTGTGAGGCTGACGTGCTAACTACTTTACCACCATGCCACCAAAATGAATACAAGCAGATTATATTATACTAGATTAACTGGCCCCGCAGTGCAGCTAACTGGGTTATAGGCCGGCCATGTCTCTCACTGCCTATGGAGCGAGGCATGTAAAAGAACCATTGCCGACTTTTGCCAAGAGTAATTGCATAGTGATCAGCATATTTCTGCCCTGCGATAGTTTGGTAAGCCATCCAGGGTGTACTCTGTCCTCACCCAGAGGTGGTTGAGATGGGTGCCAGCCTCCATACGACCATAATTATGATTAAGTGGTTCAGAAAATGAATTAAATGAATGAATATTAACTGGCTACTCTAAATTGCCCACAGCTCCAATAATTTGATAACCTGTTTACGATGAAGCTTCACCTCCCACCCAAAGCCAAGGAACTGTGGAGCAGTACAAATAATGGATGGATTGATAACTAATGTGTGATTGAGGATAATACATTTTTGGACTTAAAGTCCCATAATGGAATGTAACTACAACAGAGATCTCTGAATTTATATCAGAGACTTAACCCTGTTGGCAATTTATGTACAGGATGACTACCCAGCTGGCTTTGGTGATGATTTTAGGCTGAAATGTAAAGTTAGGAAGCAGCTCTATTTGAGCAGAATGTACAGATGAGGTGAGAAAGGAGGGCAGATTTAAGGACTAAAGTACCGCTGCATTGCTGTCTTTAGGTTAGAACTGAAGCAAGCGATAAAGTCCACTGCACCACAAGCAGCAGATCATCAGATGGCAAAACTTAAACAAACTTTGAATGGCAACGAAGATCACATCTTAATTATAGATAATAATATGAATGTCTTTTCTTGCTGAACTTTGTTTTTCTTCTCTGACAAAATTAGTTAAACCCATTTTCCAATCTGGGTCTCCAGAAAGGCAGCTTGATGTGTAGATGTAACATGTTATATTTATTCTCATTTTAAACTCTCTTTTGATCCGAATATGGCTTGTATATTTCTTTTTTCTGAGCAACATCAACTTAACAGATGGCATCTCCTGGAATTAAATAACATCACGTTATGTAATAACTCGACTCTCAAACCAGTTAAAATGCTGCATGCACCGTTAAAAAAGTCTCACTGGTGCTTCTGGCCCCGAACCAGAATTGACTCTGGCACCAATACAGGACCCCTGATGGGAAAAAAAAGAGTTGTGTAGGCGAGCATATTTGTTGTGGTATCATAGGTTTGTGTAGAGTTGCAGGGCTAGATGCCAAACACTTGGCCTCAGGGAAACAGTGTCATCTTTACAGCTTTCGCTCACCTGTAAATGATGCATGCCGTTTCCTGGCAGGTGGAGCAATCGCTTAAATCCTGGCCGGTTCTGAAACATCGCCGTCTGCAGAGATGAGCAACAGGAAATGGAGCGGAGAAAAATGAAGCAAAGAACACTGTGATTTTTCAGACTCCGAATTCTCTCCTAATTGCTCTCAGGAGACAGTTATAAAATGCTGAACTTTATCCTATAGCGCACTACGTTATAGAAAAAAATGACTTGACTAGCAATTCTTAATACTATGTTCAATCACCTTTACTCTTTCACTTGGTCTCCACATTAATCTTTTTCTCTCACCCTTTGCTGAGTGCGTGGCTCATCTCCAGGTCCTGGATAATGTTGAGTAGGTTTGTAACCCTCTCCTGGTTGGTTTGAAGATTGGCCTCCACTGTCTCTAGTCTCTTCTGAAGATTTTGATTCCTGTTACTCTCTGGGGAACTGCGTGACAGTAGAACCAAAGAGGGAGGGTGGTAGTGTGTGAGGGCATAGCCATTATTTGAGACGGGACCACTTACTGGTAAAGCAATACTTGTCTGTGACATAGTCTCTAACCCTTGATGCAGTTGCGTATTGCAGATCTGGCCTGAGGTCATAGAGGAAGCAAGTAGAAAAGGATTTGCCTTGGAATCTATATTTGCCCTTTTGTTTTCGCTGACCTCAATTAATAATTTAATTGCTGGATGCAGTGGGCGTGGGTGAAAGGGTCTTGGAGGGTGGCATGAGAGTGAAGCCAAGGTGTTGGGTTCAGAAGGTGTTATGGGAGCTGAAGAATGGGCAGGATGTGGAGGTGTGGATTGCTGGTGTACTGTTTGTGATCTTGAAGTTGCAAGGTGTTCACAGCTAGCTTGCATGTGGCTCCCACTGTCTGCATCGGAGACAAATTCACTACCTATTTTTGTAGCTGTTACAGTTTTGGTTGCTACCTTACAAGGAGATTTAGCTGAGCCCAAAGTTTCTGCTGCTGATTTCCAAACTTTGTCTTCCAGTTTTTTCTCTGCCTTAACACGAGCCTCTGATTGTGCAAGAGCCCGACTCTGTGTGTCTGTTTTAGGTTTGTTCGTGCCATAGGAACACATTTCCATAAATGCTTTAGTGATCGTAACTGTGTTGGACTGAGTTAAAAGATTCAGTGTTGTGGCAGGACATGGGTTAACTGAGGTGCTGGCATGGATATTCATGTTTGGGGTATTTAAGGGGTTAGACTCTTGGCTCTTTATTATACTGAATGGTTTGACCTCTGTTTGTGGTGAGTGATAAAGTGGAATAGAAGGTTTGGAGTTCAAGGCTGTACAAATCGTAATGGCTGAGGATGTGTCAGTAGTCTTTGAGTGTGTTTGGGGATGTTGACGTGTCGTGCAGTCTGTGGTTGTTGTGGTTTTAGGATGTGTGCTGGAAGGGAATTGTGATGTGCTTTGAGGTTTAGAGCTTGGATTTGCATGCAAGCAGTTTGAAGGCCTCAAGTGTCTGTTTTGGACAGTCTCTAATCCATTTGAGACTTGGGAGTCTCTTGGGGGGTGCGAAAAGCCAAAAGGTTTGGCGCTTTGTCCTAAGCTTTGATCCTTAGTGATTATGGGTGAATGGACAGGTGCTGAAGACTTTGGATGAATGTTAGTATAGTTTGACTGAGCAATGTGTGAGGTGTATTTCAGGATATTACTGTGTGCATGTGATTTTATCTTTGGTGTGGTGTCTGAGTCTTTCACGATGATGGATTGGGAGTCTGCCTTAAGGCTGGAATATTTTTTTGAGTATGGACTGAGCATAGAAGGTCTTGGCTCCTGGAGACTGAGTGTGTGTGACAGTGATGCCAGCTTATGAGAGCAATGGTCTTGGTGTGTGTCCATGCCTGTGTCCTGAATTGCACTCCCTGCCACTGTGTGTGTATATGCAGATGATGTTTGATTAATTGGAGTGTCCCTGTGTATGTGCGGAAGGCCGTGGCCAGCGTATCTCCAGCCAGATTGATGTTTAGAGAGCATTAATGGTTCTCGCTCCTTCATGGGTGATAATAATTGGTTGTTATTTGGGTTAGGAGGAGGCCACGTCACTGCAGGTCCTCTGTTCATTGGTATATCTCTGTGTTTCTTAGTCTCAGTTTTGGAAGGAGAAAGACCAGAAGAGACCATAGAGGCTGCAGGGCTAGATCTTAGACTATCCGAACCAGCAGAACAGGGTGAAGTGGCATCTCTGTTAGTGGTGAAGAGAACCGTAGCCACTGGATTCTGTCTGCCTCCACATTTGCTGCAAATTCTCAATGGAAATCTGTGAGGAGGCGAACATGAGGGAATCTTCTTCTGTTTCTCAGAGTGTACCACTGTCTTGAGTTGGGATGTTGATGACTCTGTTTCACTGATGTCACAACTGATACCACCCATGACGTCTGAATCGACCACACTGCCATTGGTGAAGCGGACGTCTTTCTTTCCTTTAGTACGTCCATTGGCCTGATGTGTGTCTGCTTGGATTGTTTTAGTGTCACAGTGCTTTTCAGCTGTATTGCCTTTACATGCATCATCCTCGTCATCATCATTGTCCACACCTTGGAACGTCACTCCCTTCTTTACCTTATTCTCAAGGCTTTTGTGTTTGGAAAAAGCACTCCTTTTTTGTCCCTTTCTGCCCTCCACTTTGACAGGGATGTGCCCAATGGGCAGCATGATTGCCCTCTTTTCTGACTGGATAACAGAACGGCTTTCTTGGCAGCTCCGTATGGCTGGTGAAGTTTGTACCCCAACATTACACTGGTGAGTACAGGTAAGCCCTGCCTCTCCATTCACTGTCCTCCAATCACGAACTCCTGCCAAAGCTGGAACTTCAGACACTGGCACCGGAGTCACCAGATCAGCTGCCCGTCTTCCCATCGCCACGGTAACCAGCTCAGCAGGTATTCAGAGCAGAAATCATGCCATTCAGCCGTGGTGGTACATCTGAGAGGAAAGGACAAAGTTTCAGCGAGAGGCAACATTTGACTGGAATGCTCAAGGGCAGATAAAGTGACAAGGGTACTTGTTTTGTGCCCTTGTTACCTTGTGCATGAACGAACAGCTTGGCTTGGTACTGCAGATAAGCGTTTATGTGAATACTGATCAGCAAGCTTGCTTTCCAGAATGAAAAATCACCCGAGCGTAATAATCAGATGAGGCCGTATCAGTCTATACTGGCCTAGGTGAATGTGCCAAGTGATTGTGATGAGTGCGCTTGTTTTCGGGAAACGCATTTGTCCAGCGTGTGAATGAACAGCTTGGCTTGTGATGCATAGAACTCTATGAATACTGATCAGCAAGCTTGCTTTGCCGGAAGAAGACTCATGATAGCGTCACAATCAGATCACCATATATCAGTTGAAACTACTCGCAGAAAATGTGTGTAGTGATTCAAAAACATAGATGGGAATATTATAAGTAATGATCAAACAAGGCGAGTTTTAAAGAGCTCAGGAACTAGCACACTCATACTACAAAGGATGAATTGTGGTTATTAAAAGAAAATGTTTCCAGTTATAACTTTAGACCTACAAATGAAAAAGTTTTGGGTTTGAATCTCAGGCTCTGCAAGGGCATTCCAGTTTGGAGTGTACATGTTTTCCTCATGCTTGCATGGGTTTCCTCTGGGTACTCGGGTTACCTTTCACAGTCCAAAGGCATGAGCATTAGACTAACCAGGCAAAAATTGCCATAGATGTTAATGTGAATGATTGTGTGTGTTTTGGCCTTGCAACAGACTGGCACATTGTTCAGGGTGCACCCTGCCTTCACCAAGAGTTGGCTGCCTGTGACTCAAAATGAATGAATAAATGAATGATTAAATATTTATACTCAAGGAAGCATAAACTGTAGCTGGTGAAATATTTTTCAGCTGCTACTTTACTTCCTTGCCTACAAGCTGAACATCTCTCAGCCCATTGATTTTGCAAGACATTCCCTGTAAAGGTGACTGAGTGAGTAAAAAAATAACCGAGTAATAAAGTCTGTGAAACAATCTGTGACTGTACATCATGAGTACCATTACTCAGTTGTCATCATTCAGATTGATAAGTGCATTTACGCAGCATGACAGGTAAACGATGTGTGTGTGTGTTTGTGTGTGTGCGTGTGCGCTTGGGGCTCCCTTGGTGCCATTGGCATTGTGCCCAGCTTCCTGCTGTCCTCTCCTTAATTTAGCTCACCTTAAGCAGGTGGGTAATTTATGCATTAATGCTAATGACTTCATTAAACCCTGACAAACAGGAAGGAATCAGGGAATGGTGGCAGAATTTACTGTAGCTTGACAAATGTACTGACGCATAACTCACAGCAGGAGTTTTTCTTAAGGATAAAAGGAAAGAGAGTTGGTATCTGCTGGTGTTTGGGAGGTGTGTGTTTGTGTGTGTGTGTGTGTGTGTGTGTGTGTGTGTGAGAGAGAGAGAGAGAGGGGGAGAGGGGGGGTGGTGGTGCTTGAAGTGCTCTTGAGCCATATATCACACCTTAGCTGCAGTGGGACATTACACAGCCTTTTCACATTTACTCACTTTGTGCAATAACTCATGCAATGACTTCCTCATCCTCATTTTCAACCCTGCCCCTCTTTCTCTCCTTCCATCCTCTCCTGCATCCCATGTCTCCACATAAAGCACATCTTTTTCCCTGAGCACTGCTCTCTCCATCTGATGTTATGCACATGCACACTGAGCTGAGTCTCTGTATCTGAAAAAAGCTCTAAACTACAAAGTCCACCCAATCTGAGGCTCTTTCTGCTTTCTGAACCTTAATTTGCTGCACTGCTTTCATAAGATCACGTGATGTATATGCGATACGACAACCAAACACTGAAACTTTGCACCATCTCAGATCAGGCATCTTTCCAGAACGTACCTGTGTTAATCATGGACAGAAGCCTCCTCTTCCTCATGCCATGGATCTCAGGATCCATTCCAGAGCGTGAGTAAGCCAGGAATCTCACATGATTAGAACAGAAGAGCAACCTCATCTCATGCATGCTCTGGTCATAAGGAGTAAGAGAAGCAATATCCATACTTAAAGGGACTGAAGCTGTCCTCTGTTCCCCCTCTCCTCCTGCTTCTCCTCCTCTTCCTGCACCTCCTCGTCTTTCCTCTACTGGTTTGTTTTGATTCGCTTGCTCCTCTACATGCTGAAGCAGCAAGAGATATTGATCCGAATCTTCTGTCTTGCGCACTTTCTCCCCATCTCTCTCTTGTTCTCGCTCTCTCTCTTTCTCTTTTCTAATCACTCTTCTATCTTCCCACCTGCATCCCCTCCCTCAGTCCTTTTTTTAAGATGAAATTAGAAAGGCTTTGCCACAGCACTGGATGTGTATCTATGTGGAGTGAGTGCATGATGAGGCAGAGAGAGAAGCAGTGCAACAGAGAAAGAGAGAGAGAGAGAGAGAGAGAGAGAGAGAAGTAAGGGGCTGTGTGAAAAGTACTAACAACAAAGAAAAACAGACAATCCGATGATGCTTAGAGATGTCCGTCATTTTCTTCCTATAGCCCTAAAACAACAGATCTTGTTTTCTTGCTTTTTATTCCTTTGCACTAACTGTACCTCACCTTACAAAATTAATCCATTCTAGAGGCAGTTTCGTAACCTGTATTTTTCGTAAGTGGAACCACATTCTACATGTAAAACGCACGATTCATTCCAAGACCCACAATACTACCACCTAAACTCTTTAAAAATTATAAAAGCATACCTTTTAAGGTACTTACTTAGTGTTGACCATGTCTTTTTAGCAGAGTTATAATCTTACAAATGTTTATGCAAGGTGAAAAGCCTGAGCCAAAAAATAAAGTTGCAATGAGCACACTTGAAAAACTCATGAAACAACAGTAATTCTGTCCTTTACACAAAAAGCATCATGGGTATTATGGAGATACAGCTCCATAATAGCCAATGGGAGGGAACTGCGTCATCCCTCCTAGCCAATGGGAGGCCAGTGGGGCGGGATGTTGCGAGATAGCCACCGGGGCGGGATGTTGGGAGATAGTCAATGGGAGAGCATCTTGTGCATTGTTTGAATTTTTGAGATGTCGCATAAACTTGTTTCATATCCAGAGACAAAACTTTTAGGAAAATGTATTTCGTATCCTGGATTTTTCGTTTGCTGGGACTATCGTAAGGTGAGGTACCACTATATTTCATTTAATGTCATAAATAAACAACTTCCTAGGTTTCAGGTTCAACTTATGCATCCTGATCAGCCATAATGTTCATTCATTCATTCATTTATTCATTCAATCATTTATATATGTCAAAACGCTAAATTCTACCAGAGTCACAGGGAGGCACCAGCCTATCGCAGCTGACTCTGGGCAAAGTCTGGGTACACCCTGAGCTGTTTGCTAGTCTATGGCAAGGCCAATACACAGAACCATTCATGTTCATACCTTGTCTAATGTACATGGAATAATCGGAGTACAATGAGGAAACCAATGTGAACACAGAGAAATGCAAACTCCATGCAGAAATGTCATCGCCAAGTTCAGGACTCAAGCCCAGGTCCTTCTTGAAGCAAGGCACTCTTGTGCAGTCCTAGTTCAACCCAAAATTGTATGCAGTATATTGCGTTATAGGAACTATAAAGATAATATTTATAGTCTTTTGAAGATAAGGTATAATATTAATTTCCAGGGTTTATGACAGGTTCTTGTAATGTCCAAAGAATGACCACTAGATGTTAGGCTAATAAAGAGAAATGGTGCAACATTCTGTGGAGAGATGAAAGTAAGATTGTTTTTTTGGGACTAGTTGTCCCCCTAGACGACCCCAAACAGAATTCAAGCCACAAATTGAAGCATGGTGGCACAAGAATCATGATACAATATGTGGAAGCTTCTCATACTACTGCGTCAGGCCTATTTATTGCATATCATGGATCACTTTGAATACATTAGAATACTTGAAGAGGTTGAGCTGCCTTATGCTAAAGATGAAATGCCCTTGAACTGTGTATTCCAACAAGACAATGACCCCAAGCACACCAGTAAACAGACAACATTTTGATTCCAGATCAATAAAATTAACGTTATGGAGTGGCTGACCCAATGCAGCTGCTGAGGCAAAATCAAGAAATACAGAAGAACTGTGGAATGCAGTCCAATCATCCTGGGCTGGAAAACCTGTTCACAGGTGCCAGAACTTAGTCGACTCCATGCAACACAGATGTGTAGCAGTTTTCAGAAACAGCGATTATAACTAAATATTAGTTCAGTGATTCAAAAGAAAACAAAACATTAAACTATATTTCAGTTTATACAGTAAATGTTTGAGTTTTAAAGAAGAACTGCAGACTGTTATTTTTTAAATAGTCTAATATTCACATTTATATATATAAGCCTTTTTCTTAACCTGGATTTTTCATAAAGTGAACCGCATTTTACATGTAAAACGTGTGATTCATTCCAAAGGCCCCCAATACTACCCCTAAACCCTTTAAAAATTATAAAAGCATACCTTTTAAGACCTTCTGCTTCAATATCGTACCGATGGTAGACGGGTTTGGCCATATTCCTTTGCGATATCACTCAACCGCATCCCGCTTCTTTTCACTTGCACCGGAAATCACATGTGTGTGTGTGTGCATGCGTGTGTTAACCATGTCTTCTGAGCCTAGTTATAAGCTTACAAATGTTTATGGAAGGTTAAAAGCCAGTAACTCTGTCCTTTACATGAACAGCATTATGGGAGATGCAGCTCCATAATAGCCAATGGGAGGGAGCTGTGTCATCCCTCCTAGCCAATGGGAGGCCAGCGGTCCGGGATGTTGGGAGATAGCCAATGGGAGGCCAGCGGGGCGGGATGTTGGGACATGTAGTCAGTGGGAGAGCAAGTGGTGCATTGTTTGAATGTTTGAATTGTGCATTTCATAAGGAGAACTTGTTTCATATGCAGAGACAAAAAATTATGGAAAATGTTTTTCGTAAACTGGATTTTTCATACTCTGGGACTATTGTAAGGTGAGGTACCACTGTATATTTCTACAAGCTTTGATTTCCCAATGTATTTGTGTCTTCTTTTACTTTCGGCTGCTCCCTTCAGGGGTCGCCACAGCAAATCATCCGCCTCCACCTCACCCTGTCCTCCGCATCTTCTTTTCTGACTCCAATGACCTTCATGTCTTCCTTCACCACATCCATAAATCTCTTCTTTGGTCTTCCTCGAGGCCTTCTGCCTGGTAGTTCCAACCTCAGCATCCTACTGCCAAAATACTCACTATCCCTCCTTTGTACATGTCCAAACCATCTCAATCTAGCCTCACTGACTTTGTCTCCAAAACATATTACGTGGGCTGTCCCTCTGATATACTCATTTCTGATCCTATCCATCCTCGTTACTCCCAGAGAGAACCTCAACATTTTCATCTCCGCTACCTCCAGCTCTGCCTCCTGCCTTTCCCAATGTATTTGTGTCTACGGTAATAAAAGTTATTTTAAGGATTTTGAGCTTTATTCCCTTTTTTATACACACTGCTATAATTTTTAACACAACAGTATCTAGATTCTGTATGTACGTATATTTGAATAATTGAAATACCGTCATTTTCTTATATTTTCTTTATTAAAACTTTATCTCACTCTTAGTTGTATGGAGCAACTGTGTACACACAATATCCTCCAGGATCAATACAGTATTCTGATTCTGATTCTGATTCTGATTATGCTGTAACGATGACCAGTACTGATGCTCTTTAAAGTACACCTGATCTTTATAGTCCAAAACATTGAACAACATATTGTTCCTTTATAGAGATGCTAAATGCATCACCTCTCACATCTACATCACAGCAAATGTAAATTTTCTTATATATATATAAGATGAATATATATTCATTAATTGTGTAATAAATTCTACACTATCTGAGCTCACTTTTAATGTGTTTGTGCAAGTTTGTTTCATTCAGTATTGTGAGCTCTAAAAGACAATTTTATGAAATTAGGATTGATAAACTGGTGTTCCAACTTTTGGTGACTTACTGGACTTTAATCTGTACACATTAAAAAAAACCCTGATGTTGTTTTTGCTCTTTGGAAACAAATAAAACAAGGAGAAAGATTTTTAACTTAAAACCAGGTGTCCAAAGTCTATTATTTCAGTCCCAAAAGAGAACGGAAAAGAATACTGGGAACTGCTTTCTAATCTTACTTGTTAATGTTTATATAAGGCAGTTCTGTTGGATAATAGTCTGGGTGGCATCAAGTTGTATTTCAAAATTACCTGAACGATGAAGTTTATGGGTGTAGTGTTGGCCTTGTTTGTGTCCCTGGCTTGGGCTTCACATCCTCATGCTGATCAGGATGGAGTTAACCCAAAAACATTGACTAAAAATGAAGGACACTGCCAACAGGAAGTGTGTAAGGAGTTAAGAGAGCTGAGGGACGGGATGGCGGAGTTGAAAGTACAGCTGCTGGACAATAAACATCAGGTGGAGCAACTGAAGATCGAGAACGAGGGTAAATAATCAGGAAGCAGCATAGAAAAAGGGAGTGAATGTTTTTTAAAAATATTTTGAAAAAATAACATGCACTACTGTATGTATGTATATGTAATTTCAGCTTTGAAAGAGAGACTGTCACAGTCTGAGTATGCTGTGAAATATATGAAAGAAGAACATGCAAGTAAGCAACACTACATATTCTTGAAAAACTGGCGATGCTTACAGTAGTGCTACTAATAATATATCTGTTCATGCATTCATGTATTTGATGAGCCACTTTATCTTATTAGGGTAGGGGCAGGCTGAATCCTATCTTGTCTGATGCTGGGTAAATGTGGGATATACCCTGAATAGTGAAACATCTATACTCACAGCTAGGGGCAATTCGGAACAGTCTGTCTTTGTGCATGTCTTTAGACTGTGGGAGGAAACTGAAGTACCTGAAAGAAACCCACAAAAGCATGAGGAGAACATGCAAACCCTATAAAAAAACATCCTTGCCAATCTCAAAACTCAAATCCAGGACCTTCTTCTAACCATGACACCACCGTGCCACTTTCACCTACATATGTTTATGTATTTCAAAATATTCACTGCATAACCCTGGACATGTTTTACATTTACGACATTTGGCAGACTGAATTTTCCAGAATGACTTAAAGTTATGTTATTAATATAGCTGAGCAGTTCAAAGTTAGGGGTCTTGCTCAATTACCCAACAGTGGCAACTTGGTGGGACTGGGGCTTGACCTATTAACCTTCTGTCCAGGGACCAAGAACCTCTAAGGCACCTCTGCCCTATTGACACATTGATCACGTGAAGAAAAGGAAAAAATACAAAGTATATAGATCAAATATTTTGTGTGTTTCTAACAATAATCATCTTGGATTTTTTTTTTTTTTTTGGTGAAATGTGACTAAATATTTCAATTAGGTACTTATTTCCAATTGTTATTATCTCTATGGAGTGTGGCTGTTGGGTTCTTTTGATAATTGGTTGATGGGTTTGACTTTCTGATCTCAGACACACCAAAAGTGGCATTCTCGGCTGGATCGGGATATCAGGGTGATTACGGACCCTTTAACACAGATGTTATCATGGCCTTCAAGAAAGTGTTCACAAATATTGGAAATGCCTACAGTCCAAACACTGGTACTTCCTCGTAAACATAGAGAAATCATCACAGTTGTACTCTGGTACAAATAAATATTAACAAATATTAAGTATTATAAATATTTGTCTTTTTTTTATCCACAGGTATATTCAAAGCACCAGTGAAAGGCATCTACCACTTCACATTTACTGTGTTTGGGCTTCAGCTTACACACTATATTGGGGCAAAGTTTTTTAAAAATAATGAACTATATTTTCAAACACATGACCTTCCTAAAGGAAATCATGAGTCTGTAACAAAATCTATCACTTTGCTACTGGAGCAGGGTGATGAAGTTTATTTAAAACTTCAGGCAAACTACAAGCTTTATGATGATGGGAACATCTACAACAATTTTGATGGCTTTTTGATTCTCCCGATGTAAAGAAAAAGAAAAGAAAAATGCAGAAAGATGCCTTATATTCACATTTAAATAATTACATTAAATGAAAGATGTTTACATAGAAATTGTAAATTACCCAGTAAAAAAGTAATAAATTAAACCAATTCAGTATTAGGTGTGATGAGATTTGTTTAAAAAGAGAATAGCATCAGGTACCGTTTGTGCAGTTTTAAATGTCCAGTATCTACCGGGTCTCTTACAGAACCAGCCACAGATCTCCTGGAAATGCTGACTGTCACACATGATTCTTTATTTGCATGTAAATCACAACAGCCTTCATTATATTTTTGTCTGAAAAAGTGTTTTTATATGTAGTATACTGCTTTCTCTATTCACATACTGTAATAATTTGTTTATGTAACGTTTCCACCAACAATTGGTGGTAAAGTGTTGGATTATCCCAAAGTTGGGAGTTCAACTGGGGGGGGGGGGGGTCACTGCTGTCCCCCCAGTACTGGTAACTGGGTTCTCAAAAGCCAATCATGTCACTCACTGTCAGTGTTGTTCCTTTCTCCTATTTGAACTTCAGTTCATTTTCTGTAACCGCTTCATCCCAATTAGGATGAGTCACGGGGAGGCTGGTGCCTATCCCAGCCAACTCAGGGCGAGGGCAGAGTACACCCTGGACAGCTCGCCAGGCCATCGCAGGGCGGAAACACGCTGACGGCTCTGCAGCCTACTCTTGTCGAAAGTCAGCAATGGTTCTTTTACATGCCTCACACCATAGACAGTAAGAGACATGGCCGGCCTTTGATAACCCAATTAGCTGCACTGGGGGGGGGCAGTGACAACCTTGTGGAGAGTGGGACTCGAACCCCCAACCTTTGGATCAGAGATCCGGCACCTTATACCACTGTACCACCACTGCCCCTATTTGAACTTTAATATGAATTTTAATTTTAACATTGGAAACAAAGCAGTGCATCAAATTGGAGGACCTGATACACATATAAGTGTATGAAGAAACTGGACAGCATATCTTTAATATCTCATGCTATCTCTGTAAGTTTGGAATTCTTAACATTTGCTAGAATTCGGCTTCCTGTTGAAGCAACCATAAGAGCTACTGCAATTGATGCTGGTCGATCCTGACATTGGGGAAACAAAACCAAAACAAACAAGAGCATTTCTGCATCTACAACATTACAGAACATCTATACATCTAACTCTGAGATTCTCAATAAAGCATATAGGACCAGGAGGGTGCACTCTGTTTATTTGTTATACACACTGTATTTCAGTCATAGAACTTCACATCAAACTCATTTTATTCTGAATTCATTAAGTTTCTTATTCTCTGAGTTTGGTGCTGTGTTTACTGTAAATGTTGAGCAGTAATCAACATCTCCTTGGAGATCTGATTAGCAGAGACACCTGTAAAAAGCATCAGATAACTCATTTTTGCGATGCTGATGGCTGGTAGGGAGAGTAAAGGGATGGATGGAAGAGTCTGGTGGCGACGTCATTGTGGTGGTGCTGCGGCTCAGCTCATCAGTGCCTGATGAAGAGTCCTTGTGCTGATGTAGTTTCTTTGTGGGTTAGCCATGGCCTAACGGTCAGAAAAGCTGGTCACTGGTTTGATTCCAGAACCAGCAGGAAAAAGTGTTGCAGCAGGGGGAGTGAGCAGCACCTTCACTTACTGTACCTTCATGGCAAGGCATCTAATCCCCAACTATTCTCCGGGTGTTGCAATGTGTGGCAGTCCACTGCGCGGAGTGTATCTGACTTTGGATGGGTTAAATGCAGAGGCTAAATTTCCCTTGTAGGATAAAATGAAATTCAAAATAATAATAAAACCTCCTCCAGGCTGCCTCGAAACATCAAAACGGACCAAATTTCCTGGTCTGATTTCTTTACTTTATTATTAGACATTTGCCACCCATTTATGGATTTGTAACCTAAATGTTAATGTTTTGTTTTAGAATAATGCTGTACAGCCATGATGCAATATCCAGTTATAGCATTCTATACTCTCTGCTTTTAATTGTTTTCATTCCCAGTAAAGTTTTAATTGGAATTGAGAAAGCCATGTTCAGTTCATTTTCTGAAACCGCTTATTCCTAATTAGGGTTGCACGGAGGCTGGCACCCATCCCAGCCAACTCCGGGTAAGAGTAGAGTACACCCTGGATAGCTCACCAGGCTATTGCAGGGAGGAAACACGTTGATGACTTCGCAGCCTACTCTTGTTGAAATTCAGCAATGGTTCTTCTACTTGTCTCACACCATAGCCAGTGAGAGACATGGCCGGCCTTTGATAAACCAGTTAGCTGCTCTGGGGGGGGGGGTTGTATCTGTGATCCAGTGCCCTATACCACTAGACCACCACTGCCCCGAGAAATCCAGGTATAGTTCTTTAATGTGTGTGGTGTATAAATATTTATCTGATAACTATGGGAGCTGAGCAATCTGTTAGATTGGCACAAATTTGATGAAAATGACCTTGAATAATGATGCAGAGTTACATGATGAAGAACTTTTTTTCTTTCACCTGTGCTGACTTTATATTCGATTTCATAAAAGTTTATTTTGTGTGTAAATTTGAAAAAATACATGATGGTCAAAAATATGTGACTCATAGGCTCAGATATTTGTGGTATCCCTAACAGGTGACTGTCAGGTTTTGATACAATGCACAAAAAAGTCAAAAAATATATATATAAAAATGATCTATTAGAGAAATGATACAACCTCAGCCTGCTGCCAGGAACAAGCAAGTCCTCAGCACGGCCTGATGCCAGTGACAAGGATGGGGTCATTGAAAGCAATCTGAGAGGAAACAGGTACAATGGGCGGGTGCTAGGATAAATTAAGCGCTAGTCTGCTGTCACTTTTTCCCCTGACTTGGTCGTACCCAGTTCTCACCCACCAAATATTTCCTCATTACACAAGACCGCTACCAACCAGGGAGGGGCATCACTAATCCCCTATGTGACAAGTTATGCTGCCACTCTCATCTTTCCAAACTGCTGTACATGCACACTCAGGGGCGGTTTAACACAGAGCAAAAGCATCATCGACCCCTTTGGATGAAAAGGCTCACAGACATACACGAATGGTTGTTGTTTTCTATAAGTAACAGGAAGTGGAACATATACCATCTCTCCGAGAGCTTGACCAATTAGTGCCCATGGATACAGATGGCTGCAACATTACCTGGACTTGGAGCTGTGATCTGCAGGTTGTTACAAGCGCATCTTTTCAATATGCCAGTACAAGACAGCCGAAACATTTTACATTTAAGTACACTTTTTATTTACATCTATCGGCTTGGGTGTACATTTTACACAGCCAACAATTGTGTTGATCTTTTTTTTTTCAGATATAGGCTATTCTTTTTTTTTTTTTTTTTTTTTTCCAAGATGGCGCCGGGTGACCTGCAGCCAGTTACAGGAGCTCTTCAGTTTATTTTTCTTTTTTTTCTTTCTATTGTATATAGGCTAGTTTCTTTATCTTTTTTCAATTTTTCTTTTCTTTCTTCAATCCTGCATCTGGAAAACATACTTTCATGATGCTTTTGTTCTTCTGTGCACTTTTATTTTCACTTTTTGATCGGGCGCTAGAAACTCATTCACCGACGGCTCTGAGCAACGCAGGTCTTACACACGTGAGACCCTCCTCGGCCTGCGCGCCCCCGCCTCCTTCACGCGGAAAGCCCGTTGTTCCTTTGGAAATACGGAGGAAAAGGAGAGGCTGCAGAGGGGGACGAAAGACGCGGAGGACATGTGTTCCCTCTGTCATCATGGGAAATGTCCGCGACGCCAACAAGACGGAGGAGTTGGCGGCGCTGACCCGCAGCAGAGGCAGTACCGGACTGCAGCCTCATGTGTTTCTCGGAGACGTGGCTGGAATGAACTCACACCGGACTCTGTGGTTTTTCTATCTAACGGATTTACACTCAAGCGCGTGCAGATCGGAGTGTAACGGAGAGCGTAAGAAGAAAGGAGGGGGCGTGGCGGTCTATGTGAATGAACGATGGTGCCACCCGGCAAACGTGCACGTGAAGGGAGCAGCTATGCACGCGGACGTGGAGCTGCTCACGATAAGCCGCGCGCCATATTATCTACCGAGGGAGTTTTCACACGTGATTGTGTTTTGCGTGTACATTCCGCCTGGCTGATGCGGCGTCGCGTGTGAGCGCTTCACACAGCGCCGTTAATCAGACACAGACGTCACCCCCGCTTCATGATTCTGACTCAGCGGGGACTTTAACCACGCCCTCTTCCGCCTCTTCCGACGTTCACGCAATACGTGAAGTGCGCCACAAGAGACAATAAAACACTGACTTACTGTATGCGTAAATGTGAAGGACGCTTACAGCTCCTCCCTCCCCCACTGGGACGCTTCAGACCACAACCTGGTCTACCTGTCCCAATACACACCCAGGGTGCGAAAGGAACCTGCACAGAAGAGGTCTGTGAAAGTGTGGACCGAGGAGACCAACGAGAGGCTTAGGGACTGTTTCCAGACCACAGACTGGAGCATGCTCTGTAACTCCTTTGGTGATGACATCGACGGCCCTCACACACTGTATCACCGACTACATGAACTTCATGCGTGACAGCACCGTGCCAACACGGAGAGTACGGTAAGCTTCCAACAACCACCCATGGGTCACTCCTGAGCTCAAAGTCCTCCTGAACCAGAAAAGAGGGCTTTCATCTCGGGGACAGAGAGGAGCAGAAGAAGGTCCAGCGTGAGCTCCAGTGGAGGATCAGGAGGGCAAAAGAAGGACTATGGGAAGAAGATGGAGGAGAAGCTGGCTCAGAACAACGTATGGACGTCTGAGAGGACTAAAGACCATGTCTGATTTGGGCAGGGTGTCAGAGGGACAGCTGATGGTGACCAGCGCTGGGCGGATGAATTAAACTGCTACTTCAACAGGTTTGATTCTCCCCTCCCCTCTGCACCCCCTCCCTGCCTCTCCCCTCTTCACACGCCTCCAGACCAGCTGACACCTCCTCCCCAGGCCAACTTCACTTGACTGCTACAGCCCGACAGACACATCCCCTCCTCTGCAGCTCACCCCAGCCCCTCTCCCTCACATCAGACCAGGTGAGTGAGACAGCTGAGGCGATTAAATCAGAGGAAATCTGAAGTGACCTGATGGCATCAGTCCCAGGCTGCTGAGGACCCGCGCAGACCAGCTCTGTGTGGTACTATGCTACCTGCACAACCTGAGCCTCAGCCTGGAGAAGGTCTCCAGTCCTCTGAAGACCTCCTGTGTGGTTCCGGTTCCCAAACAGCACAAGCTTAAGGAACCAGCCCACTACAGACCTGTCGCCTGACCTCCCACCTCATTAAGATCATGGAAAGGCTCCTCCTTGAACACCTCCGCTCTATGGTGAGCCCCACCCTGTAGACCCGCTGCAGTTTGCTCACAGGCTCAACATCGGAGTAGAAGACGCCGCCATCTACCTTCTGCAGCGGGCACTCACCCACCTGGACATCCCCGGCAGCGCTGTGGGGGGCCTGGTCTTTGACTTCTCCCGCGCCTCCAACACCATCAGGCCAGCGCCTGCGTGGGGAAGCTGGAGGACGTGGGAGTGGACGGGCATCTTGCTGCCTGGATTATTGACTACCTTACTAACCCGCCCACAGCACGTGTGCCGCGCTGTAAGTCAAAGGTGGTAGTCTGTAGCACGGGGCACCGCAGGGCACCGTCTCTCACCCTTCCTTTAACATCTATACCTCGGACTTCATATAACACAAACAGCTGCCACCTCCAGAAGTTCTCGACGACTCCGCCATCGTGGGCCGTGGTGTCAGAGGGGAACGAGCTGAGTACCGGTCGGTCATCGCCGACTTCGTGGACTGGTGTGAGCGCAACCACCTGTGCTTGAACACTAGGAAGACGAAGGAGATGGTGGTCGACTTCAGGAGAAACACTCAAACACACACACACACACACATTTACTAGTGAACATCCAGGGACAGGACATTGAGACAGTGGACAGTTTCAAGTACCTGGGTGTTCACCTTAACAATAAACTGGACTGGTCCCACAACACCAACGCCCTGTACAAGAAGGGCCAGAGTCGCCTCCACCTTCTGAGGAGACTGGGTCCTTCGGCATATGCAGACCTCTGCTCAGGACATTTTATGACTCTGTGGTAGCCTCTGCAATCTCTCGCTGCCATCTGCTGGGCCCCGGGCAGCACAGAGCGGGACAGAAAGAGACTGAACAAGCTGGTCAGGAGGGCCAGCTCTGTCCCTCGGCTGCCCACTGGACTCTGTGGAGGAGGTGAGTGAGAGGAGGATGGTAGCAAAGCTCACATCCATCCTGTTCAACAGCTCTCACCCACTGCACCAGACTGTCGAGAGCTAAGCAGCTCCTTCAGTGGACTACTGAGGCATCCTCAGTGCAGGAAGGAGCGCTACCGCGAGGTCGCTCATTCCCACCGCTATCAGACTGTACAACGCCACTTTGTAACTGTCTGTGAAAATACCGGTTATGTGCAATAAAAACCCCTCGCACTTTAATCAACCACATCTACCCCACTGACTGTCAACCATATCAACCCATCTACTCTGCACTCAGATACATTACACTTTAATATAGGCCAATCTATAAAGTTGCTCCATTCTTTTCTTTTATTGTTTAGTAATTTATACTATTTATGTATCTATTTATTTATTTACTTATATATGTATGTGTGTATGTTCGTACTTGTATCTATTTTTGCACCCCCTACTGATAGTACCTCAAGAGCCTGTAACAGTGAATTTCTCCATTGTGAGATTAATAAAGCTGTATCTTATCTATCTCTTATCTTATCTTATTCCTACACAATTTAAACAAGATCTGAAACCGATTTATCTCTCACTGTTTACTGCCAGGGGCAGTAGCCTCGTGGTAAAGGTGCTGGATCACTGATCCTAAGGTTGGGGTTTCAAGCCCCCCCCCCAACGGACCCCCCCCCCCCCCCCCCCATGTGCAGCTAACTGGGCCATGTGTCTCACTGGCTATGGTGTGAGGCATGTAAAAGAACCATTGCTGACTTTTGACAAGAGTAGGCTACATAGCCGTCAGCATGCTTCTGCCCTGTAATGGCCTGGCAAGCTGTCCATGGTGTACTCTGCCCTCGCCCAGAGTCAGCTGGGATGGGCGCCAGCCTCCCCGCGACCCCAATTAAAATTAAGCGTTTACAAAAAATGAATGAATGATTACTGCCATTCATATTTTCATCAATGTTACTTAGCCTCTCTATTTCTGAAACCCCTGGCAGTAAAACTTGTTGGAGTAAGTTTAATTAGGAGAGACTCAAGCAGATTCGTAATCATAAACTCCGCTGATTCATATAAAAGGAAAGAATTTGTCTTTGGATTTCAAAAGCAGAGATAATGAAGATCATCATTGTAATGTTGTCTTTGCTTGTGTGGATGACTCAGGCTGCACCTCTTCCAGATGTTCAACATGAAGTTCAAACAAAAACTGCTGATACTGAAGACATTGTGCAACTTACTGCAGGAAAATAATCAACAAAGAGTCTTAAGACAATTCCAAAATGTTTTACTGTCACACACATTAGCAGGCATACATGATCACAAATTCATTAATTTATTTTTATTTTTTGAGCCATTTAATCCTAATCAGGGTTGTTGGGAAACTACAGCCCATCTCAGCTGACTCTGGGCGAGGGAAGAGTACACCATGGATAGCTTGCCAGGCCATAGCAGGGCAGTAAAACGTGCAAACACACAAAATTGCCCACACTGAGCCCATGTCCTGAACCTAGGACCTTCTTGCTTTGAGGTGGAGGTACTAACCACTACACAACTTTTTGATGTCATTTGTGTGAGTTTGAAAGATTATTTGATATTTTCCTTGTTAATCAGGTGACTGCTAGGTTTCTGATTATAGACACACCAAAGGTGGAGTTCTCTGTAGCCTCGGGATTTCATGAAAATTATGGACCCTTCAACACAGACATCAACCTGGTCTTCACAAAAGTGATAACTAATATTGGAAATGCCTACAGTCCACACACTGGTACTGTCTTATAAACATCAAGGGGAAAAAAATACTGTTTGATATTCATGGTATAAAAAATATAAATGTTTCTTCCCTCCTACACTTATTTTTAAATCACTGGTGAGAGGCATACAGCACTTCTCAGATTCAGCCTTTGGGATCTCACACACTTGGGTTGAAGTATCTCTAATGAAGAATAGGGAGCAAGTACTGCATTTAGAATGTCTGAGTTCCCCCAAAGAATCCAACATGTCAATGAGCCAAACTGTCAATCTGTTATTGGAGCAGGATAAGGTAAAATCCATCAGGTTTTTGACACCCGAGCCATAGTGGCTCATCAGACCGGTGCTCATCCTCAGTTTCCATACTATGAAGCGACTAGGAGTACAACTGCTCCTGGATGGGACGCTGTTCCATCACAGGTTACCTTCCCAGTATATTTTTTACTGGTACCCATTTATACTGCTGGGTGAACAGAGGCACACTTGTGGTTAAGACCTTGCCCAGGGGTCTTAGCACAGTGGAGGTCAAACTGGAATTTGAACACACAACCTCCCGATCATGAGTGCAGCACCCTAATCACTATGCCACCGGCGCCACATTGGAGCAGGGTGATGAGATTTATTTCCGGTTTAAAGCCAATGATCAGATTTATGACAAAATAAATACGTACGACATTTGGAGTGGCCTTCTTCTCCTCACCATGTAATTACAGTATATACACAGAGCGTCATACTTAGAAAATAAAATACATTTCAAACCTGTTTATGATTCTGGATGATTTGTTTTGATTTTGCTATACTGTATTAATCCAGCAAGGGAAAGTATTGCCTCTGCATTTAATCCATCCAAAGTAAACGTATAATACAAAAACAGTGAGAACATATACTCGTTTCAGTGGGCTGCCAAACTGCAAGAAACATCAAGATGCCTTCAGATGAAGATTGCACTTCAGCCATAAAGGTGGATGAAGGGAAGGTGGAGATCAATTCTCTGCTGCCACACATTTTCCCTGTTGGTTCAGAAATCAGATCAGCAACCTTTCGGTTCCAAATCCACATCTCTAACCATTAAGCTATGGAAGCCCCCGTTTACAGTAGGCTCCCGTTTTTCGGGATGGTTCAGTTTCGGATATTGCCGCGGATCAAGAAAATCTTGGAGTTATTGACGCAGTTTTAAAACCCTATGTATGATATTACATGCGCTAAAATATGCTTCTTAATCACATTCTATAGACAGTCTTACTCATTAATACAGTAATAATGTAGTAAACGTAGTAATGATTAAGTAAAAACTTTTTAATTTTGCACTGTGATAATATTTATTAATGAATAAAGCTCTTAGGCTCCTCACCGGAAGCTAGAGAAGACGCAGGGTGTTTGAGTGACATCATAGAGCTTAAATAATCATTGAAAACACACCAAAAAACGTGAATTCACAATTCAAGCAGTTACGTTGATGACATGTGTGCGAAGGAGAAAATAAAAGGTGTACACATCATCTGCAACCATTCAGCAGGAGGGAAGAACAAAAGCTCTCAGCCATTGGCTAAATTTGAACCATGTGCCAGTAACTTCCGGGTTTGATGTTAATCCGAAAGTATAATAATAATATAGTAAAATGTAGTAATATTTAAATAAAAACTTTTAAAGTTTGTACTGTGATAATATTTATGAATAAATAAAGCACTTAGGCTCCTCACCAGAAGCTAAAGAAGGTGCAAGGCGTTTGAGTGACATCATAGGGCTTAAATAATCATTAAAAACACACTAAAATTTTACTTCGCAATTCAGGCAATCACGTTGATAACTTGTGCGCGAAGGAGGAAAAAAAAGGTGTACACATCATCTGCAACCAATCAGCAGGAGGGAGAAACAAACGCTCTCAGCCATCGGTTAAATTTGAATCACGTGCCAGTTACTTCCAGGTTTGTCACCAATCCGCGAGTATGCGGGGCGTGAGTGCTGAACCACGAATGGTCAAGGGCCTACTGTATATGACATACAGTGAAACATGAGATGGCTGTGATTGATATTGTATAAATCGCTCTTGTTCCTGCGTTTCTCGTGTTTACTGTGTTTAGCTCGATTGAAAGACATGAAGCTGACTGCTTCTCTGTAGGTGGGTCAGTTTCTGATCAGATTTACAAGCTGAATGAGTAACTTGTTCAGCAATGCAAGGAGACCTTGTTATCATGGCACCTTTGAGATCAGTACACAGCAGAATGTTGGCAGAATGACTTGTACCATCAGATTTCTGCTAGAAGTGTACAGTATAAAGCATATTTGGCAGTACTGTGCATCACACCAACCAACTATTTTCTAATTTCTTTGCCCTCTGGCCCTCTGGAAAAACTGCAAAGCAAATTTAGCATGTACTTCCTGAGTCAGAACTCTCTTTATCTTCCTCTATCAAGCAATGAAATAAATAGACATGGAAAGGGAAAACAGATCATTTATTATTATTATTGCTATTATTATTATTATTATTATTATTATTATTATTATTATTGTTGTTGTTGTTGTTATTATTGTTATTATTGGTGGTGGTGGTGGTATTTTTTCTGAGGGGTATAATTTAGGATGTCGAAACTAATTAAACAATTTAAAAGTCATTTATTTGCAGCACCCCCGGTGCAAGAACAGACTGCATAGCTGTCTGTGCGTTTCTGCCTGCCTTGGCCTGGAGAGTTGTCCAGGATGTACCTTGCCCTCTCCCAGAGTTGGCTGAGATGGGTGCCAGCCGCCCCACGACTCAAATTAGGATTACGCGGCTCAGAAAAATCAATGATCAATGAATATGAATGAATTAATATTCAGCAGCACGACGTTACAAATTTCGCCGCTAGAGGCCACTACTGAACCATAATACAGTATAGGCCACTGCACTATTGTCTTGAAAACTGTATAACCTGTGAAACAGTGAAAGAAAGAAATGAAAAAAAAAAAAAAAAAAGATTTTTTCCTACAGCTTATACTTACTTTCTTCCTTCCATATTTCTAATTATTACTATTCATTCATTAATTTATTTTCTGAGCCACTTAATTCTAATTATGGTCATGGGAGGCTGGACCCACCTCAGCTGACTCCGGTCGAGGGTGGGATACACCCTGAACAGCTCGCCAGAGCATCGCGGGGCCAACACTCACACAACATTCCAAATGACTCCTAGGTGTGAATATGAATGTTGTGTAGGCCCGAACTAGGCCTTCTTGCTGTGAGGCAGACGTGCTCACCACTATACCACAGTGCCAACTATTATTATTATTATTATTATTGTTATTATTATTATTCATAGTAGTAGTAGTACTGGTAGTAGTATTACCATTTGTAGTAATCGTAGTAGTAGTAGTAGTAGTAGTAGTAGTAGTAGTAGTAGTAGTATGGGTGCTAGTGTTGGTAGTAGTATTGGTAGGTTCATCATCATCATCATCATCATCATCATCATCATCATTATTATTATTATTATTATTATTATTAGTAGTAGTAGTAGTAGTAGTAGTAGTAGTATGGGTACTAGTGTTGGTAGTAGTATTGGTAGGATTATCATCATCATCATCATCATCATTATCATCATCATCATCATCATCGTTATTATTATTATTATTATTATTATTATTGTTGTTATTATTGCTATTACTATTATTATTATTATTATTATTATTATTATTAGTAGTAGTAGTAGTAGTAGTATTAGTAGTAGTAGTAGTAGTAGTAGTAGTATGGGTACTAGTGTTGGTAGTAGTATTGGTAGTAAACGTGTCCAGTGTATTGTAAGACTTGCATTGTATTGATATTTAGGTTTTATTGTACCTTTGTAGTGTTTATTTACTGAAATGTCTTCTTTTGTTCAATCTATCAACATTAGAATGTTGCAAATTTACATTGGAATACAGCTTTAGAATGAAATATTTTCTAACCCCTGATTCAACATCTATCATCTCAATCAACTACAATCCTGAAAGTCGTAAATAAAATGTTAGTGATACAAACAGGACCGCAGAAACCCTCTTCTTAAAAGTTGTCAGTTTTTATAGATGAGTGTAGAAAGTAGACAAAAAAATAAATGCAGTGCAGTAGTTGATATTAATTATTATTCTAAAATGTTTAATATTGTCACACCTTCTTGATCCGAAGGATAGACTTTAAATAAAATAATTATGATAAATTGAATCAATAAATAAATAGAAAATCCAAGCTAATGCACAATTTCAGAATCGAATGCTTGGAGCTATCTCTTGCTATTAATTATGTTATTTACCTATTTATTTATTTTTAGAATTATTTTTTTCCTCTTTATTGTTCACACACACACACACACACACACACACACACACACACACACACACACACACACACACATTTTTATTTTTCCCCCATGCCTGTATGTTATTTATCATATACATATAAATATACTGTATGTTAGTAAGTGTATATTTTATTACTATAGTGTATAGTATATATTGTATAATATATTTCAATAAGTAGATATTACATTTTAATGTATTATGACATATGTAATATATCCATATATTTTTTTACATTTCCAATATTAAAATATTTAAAAAATATTTCTTTATAAATAATGATTGCTTGTGTAGTTACAATGTTCAAACACCAGATGAGCGCAAGTGAGCCATGCTAAACCCCGCCCTTAGTCACGTCCCCCTCAGCCGAAGTCACTCCCATTTCCTGTTCAAACTCCTCCTTCATTCTCCCCTTTCTCAGGGCCCCACCCGACCATCTGCCAGCGAGGCCGACATTTTCCTGCTTTCCAGCTGTCTTTTTTTCTTCCTGTCTTTCTGTAGCAAACAGGATGAAAGGGGCCTATTGAGTCAGCGCTCCCCCCTCCTTCCTCCTTCATTGTGCAAAACATGACTCTGTCTTTCTCTTTTAAGCACAAGAGCACATGGCGTCTCTGCTCCATGGAGGGCTTTTTATGTTTTGGGATGTGTTTTGAAAGTTTAAAAGGACGAGATGAGAAAGTTTTACAGGAAGGGGTGTCTAGATGGGAACCCAGATGTCAATTATAGTTTTAGATAGTGTATAGTTTTCAGGATTATATATATATATATATATATATATATATATATATATATATATATATATATATATATATATATATATCTATATAATTTCTCTTCCCCTTATAAGTAAAAACTTAACTAAAACACACAAAAAAAATAATATTTAGTGAATATTACCCATTTCTGCTACTTTACATTACATTTGCTTATTTAAATAGATGGGAGATTATATTAATATACAGTAATGTAATACATGCACATGTGATATAGCACTGTATATAAGCCTATATTTTATTATATAAGAACCAATCAGAGCTCTTATGTATTTTTACTAAAATGCATTAATAGCCCATTTTATTCATGATGTTTTTTATCTTTTTCTGTTAACTTCCCTTCAGCTCTTCAATGATGGTACAGCACTGTATATGGCTGTATTCTCCATGAATCAATGTCTCTTTCTGTGTACTGACCACAACAAGGTGGTTTAAAGCTCTAACTTATAAAAGGGAAAAATAAATAAAAGAACATTCGATTGAACCTGTTGTGCTTTATTGTGGTCGTATAAAGCTTAAAACAGGACCACACCAAAGCCTACAAGACTTGGAAACAAAACCAGACCAAGCAGGATTGTACTGCAGTCTAAAAATGCATGTCAGCCAGTAAACACACAAATCTTTTCCCTTGCTATGTTTCTTGGCATCCTGAGTGACTCCACACTTCTTTCGACTTTTAAAGAGAAACAGCACACACACACACACACACACACACACACACACACACACAGTTTCTGGAGGGAGAGAAAACAATAAATGTCACATGTTAACATGCTGAAAACTTCACCAGAAAGGAATGTGGGAAAACACTGACGAAAAGTACACACACACACACACACACACACACAAACACACACACACACACACACACACACACAGAGAGAGCGAGAGAGATAGAGAGAGAGAGAGAGAGAGAGAGAGAGAGAGAGAACAAAGGTTATCATGGTGTCTGGCCTTGTGAATGGCCTCATACTGTGTGTGTGTGTGTGTGTGTGTGTGTGTGTGTGTGTGTGTTTTCAGTCTTTTCTTATTCTTTTTTGGGTATAATTTTAGAGAAACCTCAGTGAGGGCCACTGTTAACCCCTTTACAAGTAATTTTAATGTCATTCACCACCAAACCACAATCATGTGATTCCTTTCTTAAGTTTATTTCCTCTTTCCTCTATCAAACCGTGGACACTCGCTCTGGCCTGTAGGGGGAGATGTTGACCTGTGAATAAGACTTTGCATCCCAGGAAAAACATGCAGCCATTTCACGGCTGTGTCTCATTTCATCCTCTCCTTTTCTTCACATCCTCCATTTTAGCTGTTTTACCTTCTCATATGATGCTAGTGTAAGTGTATTAAAAAAAATTCATAAAAAGCAAACAAGTATTGCTTATTCACCCCCTCCCCCTCCATCTCTCTCTCTCTCTCTCTCTCTCTCTCTCTCTCTCTCTCTCTCTCACACACACACACGGCTCGGAAAACGGAAAAAGTGTGGGAGGAATTTAAAGGGGCTAAAGCCCTGATTTAATGTGTGTGTGTGTGTGTGTGTGTGTAGGGGGATTACAGATTAGTAAAAATCACCCATCTGTCTCTCTCTCTCTCTCTCTCTGTGTCTGTCTTTGGGGAACTGACATCATCTTATTGATCTCAGTGTTTGTGTTGGACGGGGTTATTGGTTTTATTCTTGTGCATAACATATTCATTCACCTCCCTCAGCTTTGTAGTGACCTTTTTCTTTTACAGGAACAACCCAAAAAGTTGCCTAGTGGGGTCTTACCACATTCCAGTTTTCTCTCTCTTTGTTTTTGTTTACTCTCTGTCTCTCTCTCTCTCTCTGTCTCTCTCTCTCACTCTATGTTTTTATTTATTATGTGACTCGGCCATAAACGCCCAGCTCCTACTTTGACCCCTGAGGGGTCGAGGTAATTTCAGAATGAGCTGCAGCTGCTCTCTCTCTCTCTCTCTCTCTCTCTCTCTCTCTGTATGTGTGTGTGTGTGTGTGTGTGAGAGAGAGATAGAGAAATGACTTTCAATACTAAGACCAGGGTATATGCTTTTTACATTATTATTATTTTCAAGGACTAAAATGCTACCTCAGTACTACAGGTAGTTTTTTCCATGCCTAGGAATCCCTGAAGGGAGTGTAAGATTTAATCAGAAGAATAGAAAAGGCTGGACGTTGGACAGGTGTGAGATTTTCTTAAAGCAGTTGATTATCGCCAGGATATTCTGAGCAATATTAAAAAAAAATGCAAATCTTCAATGGAAGTTTGTGCAGGGCCAGTGCACTCTCTCTTCATCTGTTATGCAAATTATTCTGTTTTATTGTTAAAGTCACATACTGGTGAAGCAAGATGCAAATCCAGGTTACTTAAAGCCCTTTCTTTCATCCCATTTTTACACAGACATTTATATCTTTAATATATATTACACACACACACACACACACACACACACACACACACACACACACACACACACATTCTCACATCCAGAGCACTGCACATTTGTCTCATCAGACACACAGATGCAGACGAACACACAGACACACATTTGCATTCGGCCTCATCTTCTTTGCGTGCTGGCAAATGTGTTTGAAGAGCTCAAACATGCCCAAACTGTTGTGCTCTGAATGAAGCTCAGAGTGATATTGCTTTCCATTAAACTTTCCACAATATTTGATTTAATACTTTGCATATTTTTTTGGTTGATTTATGTTACTGAGATCATCATCCCAGCTTTCAGAAGGGTATGAATTGAGGTCTGTGGTTCTGGGCTTAAGGCAAAGGCCTACTGATCTAAATGGTAGGGGGTCCCATGAACAAAGCTACAATTTCTCAGTTTAATATTTACATATATCTCAATGATAATTGTAAGTTGCTCTGGATAAGACAGTCTTCTAAATGCTATAAATGGAAATGTAAACATGATGTGGATTTTATACATGTTTTTTCACTAATATATTGTATCTGAGTTGCTGGGCTCATGGTCAGGGGGTTGTGGGTTCAAACCCCCATTGGACCCCCACTGAACTAAGACCCATGTCTTAACAACAAATGTACCTCTGTCCACCCATCAGTATAAACAGATGCCAGTAAAAATATATACTGGGAAGAAAACCTGCAATGGGTTCACAGGAGGAGTTGAACTCCTGGTCACTTCACCAGAGATAGGCACAGGCCTGATGAGCCATCAAGATTGGGTGTGAAAGCCCAAAAGGCTTCCCTTCTCTTCCAGGGGTTGGCACAGCGAATCATCGCATGTTTGATTTGATCAGATACCCTTCCTGACACAACCCTTTAGCAAGGGACAGAAACAAAACACGCTGACGGCTTTGCAGCGACTCTTGTCGAAAGTTAGCAATGGTTCTTTTACATGAACCTCTCACCATAGACAGTGAGAGACATGGCCGGCCTTTGTTAACCCAATTAACTGCACCTTGGGGGGCAGTGACAACCTTGTTGAGAGTGGGACTCAAACCCCCAACCTTAAGATCAGTCATCCAGCCCCCTGTACCACTAGACCACCACTGCCCACCCCCAAAGGCTTCACTATAGTTGATATAAGTCAAAGGAAATAATTTCTGACAAGATGTTTGATGCAAACAAACAAACAAATAAAAAAGCACGTTTCATATTTAACTTTAATTTTAACATTAATTTTAAATGTCAACTGTTTTTGTTCAGCTCCACCAGCATATTCTAGTGTTATGTAATGTGATGGCAGAATATTTCTCACTAAGGGAAAATATAAACATCTGGGAATGTCATTTATTTAAACTGTTTACAGTATGACATCATGTTATTCTGTACCTAATGATAACTTCTGGATAATTACAGTCAATTGAAACTTCTGTTTTAAACACTTTTTGTGTAGTTGCATAGTAAGGACATTTGGGGGCACTCCGACATTACAGTCCAACCCTGTGTGTGTGTGTGTGCGTGTGTGTGTGTGTGTGTGTGTGTGTGTGTGTGTGTGTGTGTGAGACCTGCAGTAGAACATGGCATGCAGGGAATGGCCTTGTAGTAATCCAGTCACTCTTTAAAAACCTTTTTTTCAGCGTGACTCCCACCGGGGCTGCCTGAATTTCCCATGATAAGAATTCTTTCTCCAGCCTCGTCCTCTTTGCGTCCTGCTTCCATAAAAAGGAACATGAGGAGTCATAAGCTTGTTATCACAACCGACCATGGTTCTGATCCACTGGCCTGGGTGTATGAGGCAAGGCCTGGGAGACATGGATGAATTGTTGTTCTAGGTGCTAATATGCTACACATAAGCTCTTTCTTTTTATGGTCAAGTAGATCAAACACACACCATAAGTATGATCCTAAATCCTGAAGCCTGGGAGAAATGGAGTACAATACATTATATTACTTTATAATGGAATAGAAAGAGACTGTGAAGGATTTTTCATAAGTAGAGGTACTATAAATAACTTTCAACTTTCATAAATCCTCTACAGCACTTCACACATCATCGAGATGACTAAAATTACAACTTATATTTAATTATAATTGTCATTTACTTTAATATTTTTTAATATTATTTGTAAAAAAAAAATCATTGCACGAGTCATAATTTAGCACAATTTGTTAATTATAAACAATAAAAAGGTATAGTATGTACATTGATTTTGGTACTGCTAGAAATCACCCCACCTTCCGCCCCACACACACACACACACACACACACACACACACCCTCACATACACACACACATCCACACACACACACACACACACACACACACACTACCACCACCACTGTACTGTTCATAATTATTAATCAATGTTATTTAACTAATGTTTTAAAGTTTTAAGCTTTGCCTGTAAAAGCATTGCCAAAATAACTCGTCCTTTTCAAAAACAGTCCCAGTACACATTCCTTGATGTTTGTATGCATCAAGTTATTTTCAAAAAGCACACAGCCAGTCAACATCACGATACAGCACACACACACACACACACACACACACACACACACACACACACACACACACACACACACACACACACACACACACAGGAACACACATACAAGTAGTGTCTTCTTAAGTAGGTGGGTCTGGGAACTATTATTGGTATCACCTAACCCTGTTACCTAAACATTAATCTCACATTTACTATAAAAAGAAAATCACTTTCTGTTATTATTCATTTGTTTGGTACATTTGAAACTGTATGGCATGGTGGTGTAGTGATTAATGTATCTGTCTCACACCAAGAAGGTTTGTGTGTGGAGTTTGATTTCTGTGTGAAGTTTAGTGTTCTCCCTGTGTGTGTGTGTGTGTGTGTGTGTGTGTGTGTGCCCTCTGGGTAGTCTGGTTTCCTATAACAGTCTAAAAACATGCACACTAGGCTAATTGGCTGTTTCAAATTGCCCCTAGGTGTAAATCTGAGTCCTCTGTGTATTGCCCTGCAGTGAGCTGTTCATGGTGTATGGCACTTTCACCCAGAGTGAGCTGAGATAGGCACCAGCCCCACCCCACCCCCATGACCCCAGTGTTTTGGCAAATGAATGAATAAAATAATATAATAAACTAATGGTATTGTGATATTGATCAATGAGGTGGTGTTGTATAACTGTCAAACTCTAGAGTTTACATTCAGGAAATTATTGCCGGAAAAAAACAAAACTGTTTGGTAAATCATTGCAAGGCCTTTTTATGGTGGATGAGAGAGATTTCCTTTCGGCTTTTTCAGGGGTTGCCACGGTAAATGATTAGCACGTTTGATTTCGCATAGGATTTTTTTACGTCGGATGCCCTTCCTGACACAACCCTTTAGCAAGGGATAGAAACACACTGACGGCATTGCAGCTACTCTTTATGGAAGTCAGCAATGGTTCTTTTACACGAACTTCTCACCATAGACAGTCAGAGACATGACCCGCCTTTGATAACCCAGTTAGCTGCACTGGGGGGACAGTGACAATCTGTGGAAAGTGGGACTCGAACCCCCAACCTTAGGATCAGCGCTCCAGCGCCCTATACCACCACTTATATATATATAGTGTTAGGAATACTTGTGCTTCTCAAACTCAAACTAAGACTATATACAATAGAACTTCCCATGCTCCTGAGAGACCCATAATTGTTCATCATTTTCAGTCTTAAGAGTGAGGATTAAAAATGAAATATGATGTGTACGAGTGGGTTGATAAGAAACGGAACGTTCTAGATAAACATGTTCATATTCTTCATTCTTCTTTTATTCTCAGACCTCTGTAGATTTATTACCATTGCCAGCATTGAATGCTCAGCCCTGTGAGCATGGAACCTAATACAGACCCCTGTTCTATCACCCTACCCCCCACAATACACACACACACACACACACACACACACACACACACACACACACACACACACACACACATGCTTTTCTATTTTGGTTGTAGTGATGTTAGCAGAAGAGGACTTCAGCTCATGCACATCTGTTTTCCATCAAATGCACACACACTGGTGTTGTGTATCCAATCCTGTCTGTGACTCATTCCCTGCATTCCTGTGTGTGTGTGTGTGTGTGTGTGTGTGTGTGTGTGTGTGAGAGAGAGAGAGAGAGAGAGAGAGAGAGAGAGAGAGAGAGAGAGAGCACATTGAACACTTTTTGAGCACTTTGTAATCACATTGATTTTAAATGAAACTGGTTTAAACAGGCTTGGTGAATACTGTATGTTTTGTTTGTGTTGTGTTAATTTTAGTCTCTGCTGACAAAAGGACAAAAGGAAATCCTGCAGTCGGTTCCAGTTCTCTTTTACATTTTTTTAACTTCCATAATCTGGATTTCGTATTAGACACCAGGATTCAGGAAACAGACACACTGAGCTCCATAGCATGCATCTATCTATCTATCTATCTATCTATATATATATATATACACACATACTGATTCATTCATTCATTTTCCAAACCACTTAATCCCAATTAGAGAGATGCTGGCAACTGTCTCATCCCACTGAACATTGCAGAGTAGCACACACACACACACACACACACACACACACACACACACACACACACACACACACATCTGGGGATTATTGGGAAGAGTCAATTAGTTTAATGTGCATGTGTTTAGAGTGTGGGATGAAACAGGAGCACCAAAAGGAAGCCCATGCACACCCAAGGAGAATAAATGCAAACTCTATCGAGAAACATGCGAAACTATGGATCAAACCTGTAATGGTTTCTCCCGGTTAACACCCATCCCAGGGACTATATTGTATTTAGTGTAATTACATCCGGAAAAGCACCAGAAGAGCGAGTTCGTCCCAACATGGCAGCCACGAGCAGGCATGTGAATGTATCACGATAGTTATAAGAGGAATAAATGTTGTTGAAGTTATATGTCTTCATCATGAACTCAAGCTTCTTGTTGTGGAGCATACATTCTACCATTCCACCTCGGAGACACCTAGAATTGGATTACAATATTTTTCAACCACAGCATGTCCTCAATTATCTCCTTATACAACAGTTTAATATTTTTACCTTCACCAAGATTTTTTTTGTTATGATTATTAGCAGGATTATGTAAAAATGTTGTGAGCAGATCCCCCCCCCCACATGAAATCTTAGTCATAGGCAGGTCTTTGGACAAGGATGACTCTATTGGATTTTGAAGTCTGTCTGTCTGTCTGTCTGTCTTCCTTTCGACTTTTTCCCTTTTACTCAGGAGTTGCCTCAGCGAATCATCTGATTCGCACGTTTGAGTTGGCATAGGTTTTTACGTCGGATGCCCTTCCTGTCACAACCCTTTTTTTAGCAAGGTACAGAAACACGCTGACGGCTTTGCAGCTACTCTTTACGAAAGTCAGCAATGGTTCTTTTACATGCCTCACACCATAGACAGTGATAACCCAGTTAGCTGCACTGGGGGGGGGGGGCAGTGACAACCTTGCGGAGAGTGGGACTCGAACCCCCAACCTTTGGATCAGCGATCCAGTGCCCTATTGGATTTTGAAGATGATCCATTATTTTTTAAAGACTCTTTAACATTGTAGTATGGCGTGGTTTTTCCACATTTGAGTTCATATGGGGGGATTGTACTTGACAGACGTTTATGCGGCTAAAGTGCTCTTGTTGACACGTGCAATAGAGGATAGCACATCATGCTTATTAGGTGTCTGGATAATGTAGGTAAAATGCCATGGTGAATGTTTTGTAGGATATGCTTTATGAACATTTATGGAATGACTGTTCCAGTGTAATGGCATTGAGGAGTGCAGTGCACTCTGTGGTTTCTTGGAGTTCTCATTCATAACTAAAAGGTATTCCTAATGTGTTACAATGCATTTCAAACCATGGATGCTGATCCTTTGATATTTGTTTGCATAATACCGAACTGGGCAGTATACTGTTCAATCTTCACCCACACCTCTGTGCTGTTGTACAGAATTTCTGCTTGTTTTCCTCCATCACTCTTCTTTCTTCAATTCAGTTCTGTCTTCCTACCTGCAGAGATCAGTGTTGCTGAGAGGAACATTTTGCTAAGCCGAATACGTCATCATTCTGTGCCAGGGCTCCTGAATTTGGGACAGGGTGGAGTATCGGACTCTGTCCTGCTGGAGTCAGTGTTGCTGACGTTGGACAGCTTTGGTGTTTTGATGCTTTGGTCTCTCAGGTAGATGGTGCTGCTGCTGCTACAGCAGAACTGAGAAACACACACACACACACACACACACACACACGCATCAATATTCACAGGTTTAACCCCAGTTGTGTTATGTAATATATATTACTGGATATTTTTTCATTTATTAATTAATTTTGTTTTAGGAGTGACAAGTCCTCAACACAACAATTTAATAATTTTATATAAAACATTAAATATATATTGTACTTGTAAATATTTAGTCATTTTTAAATATCAATATTGTGACATATATGTGAATACACATTCAGAATGTGAATAGCCAGAGATTGTTTGACTGTGCCAGTACAGTACAGATGAATTTTAAATAAATGATGAAACATAACCACATGGTGGTATTTGTGAGCTGGGCTCTGCTCTAATCTGATATACAGCATGATCTTCTTTGGAAGATACCATCTTGTGAATTCAGTGGGGTGGGGTGGGTTAAAGTGTGTCAGCAGGAAGGAAAAAGTATTCCAGAGACAAGAGAGTAGCTCAGATATTGCATATTTACATTTATAGTCTTTGGCAGATGCTCTTATTCAGAGTGACTTATAATTACAAACGAATACAGTAATCTTTTTTTTTTCTTTCTTTTTAATACAGCTGAGCAATTGAGGGTCAAGGGCCTTGCTCAAGCGCTGACCTTTAGTTGACAGTGGGGCTTGAACTGCTGACCTTTGGCTCGGTAATCTATCACCTTAACCACTAAGTGGTTAAACTAAAAACCACTAAAACCAAGACCTGGTTTAAAGGTTGGATAGATTGATGCAGAGAGAGAGAGAGAGAGAGAGAGAGAGAGAGAGAGAACCTACTGACCAAATAATTTAGACATATTATAATCTACTGATTATTTAAATGACTGTAAGTTTTAGAAGAATGGTCATCTTGCTCTGAGATTAATTTCCAACCCAAAAATACAAATAAGGAATATTAATAGTTTTTTTTTTTTTGCAAACTGTAGAAAATATTCAGTCAGTCCAGTGAGGAGTTTGCCACATGAGATCACAAAGTAAAAAAGGCTCTCACACTACTACGCCAATGAGCATTTCTCACAATACTAATCAGTGTGTCATATTTTTACAGTTACAAGCATGTTGTCTCAGCATAAGGTAAAGTCTGTTGCACTTTTTACACCAGAGCTTACTAGCTCATTAGAGCCTGTCCTCAGTTTATGTAGCATGGCACAGCTAGGAGTTCAACTCCTCCTGGATGGGACACTAGTCCATTGCAGGTTACCTTCCTGGAACCCATTTATAGCTCTGGCTTTCAGAATGGTGGGAGCCTAATAGAGATTCCAACTCACAACCTCTTGATCATGGGCCCAGCACCTTAACCACTACACCACATATAATGAACATTTCTCACTATACTAGGGAATGTGTCATATTCCTACTGTAACTAACATGTTATCTTCCCATGGTGGGGTGTATGGGTTGTTGGGGAGGAATTGTACCTCTAAAGGAACATGTTGTGGTCTTTGGAGTACATTCATTTATTTTCTGAACCGCTTTATCCTAATTGGGGTCACGGGGAGGCTGGCGCTCATCTCAGCTGACTCTGGGCGAGGGCAGAGCACACCATAGACAGCTCGCCAGGCCAGAAAGATGCTGACGGCTATGCAGCCTATTTTTGACTAAAGTCAGCAATGATTGTTTTTCAGAACATTGCTGGGAGGTGGAAGTCCATTATTCATTCTACTGTGTAAAGATTTTTTTCTGTCAAGAGCATGAGAATCCCCCCCACACACAACTTCTCTACCACTATAATCAACCTCATGCACAGGTGTCTGGGTACCCCACCCCCCCCCCCCCCCTATACGGCATTGACAGACCTCATCGGACTCCCGAGATCTCACCATTATAACTGTATAATTTCATCTCGTTACACTAACTTGCATGTTATCTCACTGTAGCATATCATATTGGGGGTAATTATTGTATGTGATATGCAGACCTAGATTTTCCCCGAATGTGTGTGTACTCATTCCCCATCCAATGTAAAACACAGTGTAAAAGCATAAGTTAAAAATTGGTTTTCTAAAGCAGTGCTGTTTCTCTATTGGGATGGCAACAATCCAAAAATCATACATCTGGCAGTCTGTTTAAGGGTCAGTCTGGAGTGTAAGAACATTGATATAGCAATGCTAAGGTCATCTCGCTCATATAGTGCCATCTGTGATATCTTGCTCTCACCCCCCCCCACCCCCCATGTAATTTATTGTTTATGTACAGCCTAATCTCTGTGCTGTGCTTCCTAACATCTGACTAACCCATTTAGACACAAGGC
>CM045743.1:31363939-31403939 GCA_024760905.1 Plotosus lineatus | reverse complement strand
GACTAAAAGATTTAAAGTAGGTCTTGGGTGGTTTCACTGTCTTCACTTCATTGTATTATTAAATAGATGTCTATTTTCCTTTACCAGCACAACACAGAGTGGTTTATTCCCTATAATTGAATTCAAATGTGAAGTTATAAATATATAAGTACTAGCAAAAAGCCAAACACAAGGTACAAACTGAGAGTGTAGCCATGAAAAAGAGAAAGCAGAAGTCTTGTAAATAGAAATATCATCAGATTTTATTGTAAGACTATTTATTATTCTCGGTGAAGAATGTTCTCTGAGTGTTTTGCTGTGGGTTTGTGTTGTGAGAACAGATGGAGCATCAGAGGACATGGGGTCTGGGCTTTACTCACCACACGCTCTGCCAAATATACTCCAATGGGGGCGCTGTGTTTAGGACCCATGTGAAATGCTGGTCTGAAATGTCAAATATTATATACTGTATTTGGTCCTCGATAAATCAATATGAATACAGAAATTGTAATTTCTTTGGAATGAGTATTATATTTCCGTTATTTAAAGACATTTTGTAATCCTGAAATCGAGAACTATCCAATAAATGGATCTCTAATAAAAATATATATTAATTTATTAATGATTATACTTATTGAAGAGCAATTATATGGTTTACATCTCTATTTAATTATTGAATGATTTATATGTAACTATTATATGATGAGTTTATTCACCGAAGTGAGTGTAGGTTTATTTTATTTCTGTCACTACACACTGAGTATTGGAACAAGGAAAAGAAAAAAGGAGGGGTTCTGATGGACAATGGAGTCAGTCATGGATGTGAGGAGGAAATTTTGGGATCAAATCAGAGCTAGAGGCTGGGAGATGTGTCCAAAACTTTTCTCTCAGAACAACTTCTTTTGTGTGATTGATTCAGTGGGAGGCTGTGCTTTGGTAATTGGCAATTTAGTCGGGTTTAACAGGCTTACTCCACTTCTTAATACCACCAGTATCACATCACAATTATAAAACCCATCAATAATATACAAAACAAAATATAACAAGGCGTGGCATTGCAGAAAGTGAGGGAGAGGCATTACATGCATTGCTGCTTCTAACTCTGAACATTACATAACTTTCACTGGCGTTTTGGTGGAAGCTGCAAGTAAATTCATGCTGAGTCAAAAAGTAAAAAAATGCGTAAACCATACCTCCACTTACTCAACCTTGCCTGAAGATGTCTAACCCTTCAGGAAAAAATCCACCTTGGAAATGGATTTTTACGAATGTCTAACACCAAGTTAATTTCTTCTTCTCAGCCATTGGGTGTGTAAAAAAAAAATCTAATTTAAATGTATTGTGAACAAATCACTGCAGACCATTCACCTAGTTTTGCTCTGACCAATAAATCTGAGGATGGAAAAATGCTGATCCTATTGTATGTGTGCTTGCTGGCCCTGTGAGGCGAATCTGAAATGAGATTGGTTAAAGAAACAGTCCCATTGCTAAAACAGTTTCAGTGACATTGGCCAACACTGCTGATTCTGAAGGCCCTGGGCAGATTAGATTTACATGGCAGCACATAGAAGCTAATTTCTGATTGGACAAAAAAATCTAACATCCACATGCAGACTGAAAGCAGTGCAGCTGAGAAACACACTATAACATTAAGAGAATAGACTGTTGAGAACAAATTAATTAAATTTAATGGAACCTCTCATTGACTCGCCACCTTATCATGGTGGAGGGGTTTGCGTTTCCTAATGATCCTGGGAGCTATGCTGTCGGGGGCATTATGCTCCTGGAAGGGTCACTAAGGCAAACAGGTCCGAGGTGAAGATCCAGATGAATCGCAGATCAAAAGACTCCTATGAAGAAAACTGCAAGGCAACAGTTTCCCTTGATTAGACGCAGGTCACCGGGGTCCTCGTCAGGCCCGGCTCCAGGGGGGCTTCTACCCATGGAGCCCAGCCAGGCCCAACCCAAAGAGGAGATATGGGTCCACCCTCCTATGGACCCACCACCTGTAGGATGAGCTATCGGGGTCAGGTGGAGTGTGAGTTGGGTGGCAGTCAAAAGCATGCATTCTGTCGGGCCAATCCTCGGCTACGACTCTGACTCTTGGGACTTGGAATGCCACCTCTCTGGCAAGGAAGCGCAGTTCAAAAGACCCCTGTGAAGAAAACCTATAAAGAAAAACTAAAGGCAAAAGTTTCCCTCGCTTGGACACAGGTCACCGGGGTCCCCCCCGGAGCAAGGCCTTGGGAGGGTCTTGAAGGCAAGCACCTGGTGGTCGGGCTTCTTCCCATGGAACCCGGCTGGGCCAAACCCAAAGAGGAGATATGGGTCCACCCTCCTATGGACCCGCCAACTGTAGGATGAGCTATAGGGGTCGGGTGGAGTGTGAGTTGGGTGGCAGTCGAAAGCATGTGTTCTGTCGGACCCATCCTCAGCTACTGACTCTGACTGTTGGGACATGGAATGGCACCTCTCTGGCAAAGAAGATGCCTGAGGTGATGCGTGAGGTGGAGAGGGTTCTGGAACCATCCATCTCGAGAAGGGCTGCAACTTATTCCATTCTGGAGTTACTCATGGGGATAGGCGGCAAGCTGGTGGGGGCATACTTTTTGTCCCCTGTCTTAGTGCCCGCACATTGGGTTTCTCCCCGGCTGACGAAAAGGTAGCTTCCTTCCGTCGTCAGGTGGGGTGACCAGTTCTGGCTGTTGTTTGTGCTTATGCACCATATGACAGTTCAGAGTACCCATCCTTCTTACAATCTTTAGGGTGTGTGTTGGAGAACGCACCCCCAGGGGGAATCACTCATTGTCCTGTGAGACTTCAATACCTCTGTCGGAAGGGTGTTATGGTAGTTACCACCTCTCCAGTCTGAACCCAAATGTTTTTTCGTTGTCAGACTTTTGTGTTTATCTCGATTTGTCCATCACGAACACCATGATAGAACATAAGTATCTATAAGTGCACTTGGTCCCAGGACATCCTAGGCTGCAGTTTGATGATCGACTTTGTAGTCGTGTCACCGGACTTGCAACCACATGTTCTGGTCACTTCGGTGAAGAGAGGAGCTGTGCTATCAACCGATCACCACCTGGTGGTGAGCTGGCTCTGATGGCATGGGAGGCCACCCTCCAGACCTTGCACACCCAGGAGTCTCCTGTCAGAGGAGCCTTAAATACCCACTTCCAGCAGAGCTACAACCACATTCTGAAGGAGGCGGGTCACATGGAATCTGAGTGGGCCATGTTTCATGCCTCCATTGCTGAGGCGGCAGCCCATAGCTGTGGCTGGAAGGTCATCAGTACCATTATCGGTAACCCCCAAATGTGGTGGTGGACACCTGTTGTGAAGGGGCTATCCAGCTGAAAAAGGATGTCTATTGGGTTTTATTGGCCTGTGGAACTCCCAAAACAGCAGACAGGTACCGGCAAGCCAAACATGCTGCAGTCCAAGCTGTTGCTGATGCAAAATCTCAGGCATGGGAGGAGTTTAGTGAGGGCATGGAAAAGGTTCTGTATCACCATGTTATGCCTCGGGCGGGGGGGGGGTGTGTGTGTGTGTGTCCAGTTCGCCACAAATACTGTCAAATCAAAGTGAGGAGCTGCTTAGCTTGACTGGGGATGTTGCCAGGAGGTGGAAGGAATACTTCGAGCTCCTCCTCAATCCCCCAATATGCCCTCTGTGGAGGAGGAAGACCCTGGGGATTTGGGTATGGGTCCTCCCATCACTCGAGCTGAGGCTGCTGTGGTAGTCAAAAGCTCCTTGGTGGTCAGGCTCCGGGGGTGGGGGCGTGAGATCCGCTCTGAGTATTTTAGGGCTATAGATGTTGTAGGACTATCTATGTTGACATGTCTCTGCAACATCATGTGGTCATCGGGGACCGTACCTCTGGATTGGCAAACCGGGGTAGTAGTCCCTCTTTTTAAAAAGGGGTCCGGAAAGTGTGTTCTAATCATCACACTCCTCAGCCTACCTGGGGAAGTCTATGCAAGGGTGCCTGAGAGGAGGATTCGACCAATAGTTGAATCTCAGATTCAGGTAGAACTATATGGTTTTCGTCCTGGCTGAGGCACTCTCAACCAACTCTATATGCTCCACAGGATCCTGGAGGGGCATGGGAGTTTGCCCAATCTGTACACATGTGTTTTGTGGATTTAGAGAAAGCATTCGACTGTGTCCCTCGGGCAATCTTGTGGGGTGTACCAAGGCTGTTCTCTGTTCTCTGTTCTTTTGACTCCATTAAGCCGAGACCTCTAGCTCTCAGTGGAGCACTTTGTAGTTGAGTGCGATGTGACCAGGATGAGAATCAGCACCTCTAAATCCGAGACCATGGTTCTTAACCGGAAAAGGGTGGAATGCACCCTCCAGATCTGGAATGAGGTCCTGCCCCAAGTGGATCGCTGGAGCCTCTGCTGTTATGTGGAGCCTGTACCGGGCCGTTGTGGTGAAGAGGGAGCTGAGCTGCAATGCAAAGCTTTCAATTTACCAGTCAATCTGCATTCCAACTTTCACCTATGGTCATGTGCTTTGGGCAGTGAGCAAAAGAACAGGATTGCGGATACAAGCGGCTGAATGAGCTTCCTTCACTAGGTGGCGGGGCTCTTCCTTTGGGATAAGGTGAGAAGCTCAGCCATCTGGGTCATGCTTGGAGTTGAACTGCTGCTCCTCTGCATTGATAGGAGTCAGCTGAGGTGGCTCATGCATCTGGTTAGAATGCCTCCCGAACACCTCCCTGGTGTGGCGTTTCGGGCATGTTAAACTGGCAAGAGACCCTGGGCTCAACCTAGAACATGCTGGAGACATTATGTCTCTTGGCTAGTCTGGGAACTCCTCGGTGCCTCCCTGAAAGAGCTGGAGGAAGTGGCTGGGGAGAGGGACGTCTGGACCTCATTGCTTGGGCTGCTTTCCCTGTGACCCCACCCCGGATTAACCATATGGAGATGAATGAATGAATGCAATTTAATAGGACTAATACTAGAATTTAAGTTGCAAATATCGTTCAGTGTTTCTGATAGTGTTTAGGCCAACAGAGCAGGCTTTGTTTGCCCTGACAGCCCACCACTGAATTGATTGTCTGCTTTTCTTTCCTAAAGGCTAAAGAAATATCTGCAAAATGAGTTTAGATCTCTTGTGTCGTGAACTATACACATTTCACAACAACAGCAGTTGGGAGGACACTAACGATGATATGTTATACCCCCATTTCACTGGAGCGCAGAATGCAAGGATCATGGCAGAAAGGTCCAGAACGCACTCTACGGAGGAGCTTCAGCATTTTTACACGGAAAATGGGTCAAAAACCTACGAAAAATTGCACCTTCGGAACACTTTTGGAATGATCACGGAATGTGCGGAAAGGACACAGAAAGACCGCGGTACAATGTCAGAATGCATGCGTAAAAGCGCTCGGATCACCTTTGGAATCAGTGCGGACAGCAAAGGAAGACCTTCGGATAATTCACGGAACATTCACGGAAAGGATGGAATGTTCAAAATTCAAGTTCAAAAGCACGTTCACGGAAAATTTTGGCCTGACGGAAGAGGAGGAATACCTTTGGAATCATACGGAAGGACACGGAAGATGACGGAATGACTGAGGAATGTTGTAGGATGACTACTTTTTTGTTTTCACAAGTCTGCCGCACTCCAGTTAAATGGGAGTATTACACACCGATGATACCATCACAGCCTCAACCCTGGTCTAGCCGTCGAGCATGTATAGTTGCGCGGTTGTGGTGAACTTTATTAGCACCGGCAGACAGCACATACTCTTCCTCTACACAAGAGCAACCTGGGTTTGTCCACAGAGCACAGTAATGTGTAGAAGGGTGTGTGCTTTTTATTTCTAACACCCGCCAGGAAATCCGATTAAAGCCCTTCTTATGCAATCCGTGCAGGAAACTCATGGCTATTTTTATACACAAGGCTATATGCTTTTCCACTCTTTGTCAGTGACCCAAATAATTTAACATGGCTGCCACACAGCGAGGAAGCGAATACTGAATACTGCATATTGAATACTCCCCCCATCCCTTCCTTATGTGATGATGTGTGTCAGGAGTGTGCTGCTGTCAGCAGGAGGGATTTCTACACTAGTAATATCAGTTTGGGAGTGGCAGAAGCTGACTGAAGTGTTCGTGTGTGTGTGTGTGTGTGTGTGTGTGTGTGTGTGTGTGTGTGTGTGTGTGTGTGTGTGTGTGTGTGTATCTATCACTCTGTGTTTCTCTGCAGGAAAGAGTTCCTGTTTAATCCCACAGTGCTGATCTAACAGCAGATCAGAGCCAGAGCGTGTGTTTTATCGCAGCAGCCCATGTGTTATGAGGATGATGCCTGTGTTTATGTTTATCTTCTTCAACCTCAGTTCTGCAGGCAGTTCTTCATACATACCTCAATACTTACACTGTAAAATATTGATATAATAATAACCAGAATATTAAGAAGGGCTGGAACAAAATAATACAGGATTGAAATATTTATTCAGGCCTTTTATGGTAACAGATAATGTATGGACATGACACATAATTTCAGTTTAATAATTAAATAAATTAATATTATTATAACACAGAAATGTCACAATGTGACTTGTCTGCAATCCATGGATTAATACACACAAATTATATGAGGATGTTTTGCTTCTGTTATGACATTGGTTGGCTTCCTCATCATGTTCACCTGCTTTTAGCTTAGTCTGTGATTATTATTATCTTGAGCCTTTTGTGCGTTCTGTATATCATGCTGCTGCTCTGTATCTGATTTGTGCCAATAATTAAAGCAGTGGTTAGTTTATGCCCTGAATAATATGCTGGAACCACGCAATAACATTGAGTCTTTATTAATAATTTAATTTAATTCATCATTGCATCACTGGGGTCAGCTTATTCTCCATCCCAACCTCCCCCTCTTTTCCTTTCTTTTCTGCTCCACTCATCACATATACAGCATTCTGCCCCAGGGTCCAGATGACCAATCAGCACTCAGAGCTATGTGACCTCTGGACCTGATTGGATGAGAGCTGTGGGAGTCTCCAGGTAGAACAAGTCACCAGAGAGAGAGAGAGAGAGAGAGAGAGAGAGAGAGAGAGAGAGAGCGAGAGCATCATTGTGTTCTTTTCTATCAGAGTCAGAATTAGGAGCGAACCACACTAAGTCTGACCCCTCCAACAACCGCTATGCCATTAAGCACACTGGGGTATTTTTAGAACACTGCATTTCAATATGTCTCACACTATGCTGTCATGTTGTTAAGCATTGTGAGATCTTCATCCCTGTCAGATATGTCACACTCATTAGCCTTTATGAGAGCGATCGCTAATTTCCAGATCTGATTTAATGCTTGTGTGTAAAACACATGAGTGTGGAATCACCCTGCCATGCCCATTTACTGCAGAGCTCAGATACCAAGCTTGTCTTCTTGTCCTGTCGCTAATGTGTCAGACTGTCACAACTCAATTGCCAGAGATACTGCATAATGGTCGCCATCTTTGGTTCAGCCACACTATTCTGGCTGGTGTGGAATTTATCATGTGATTTCTTGGCTGTATCTTTAACTGCACAGTGGATTTAAAAAAATACATGGGCAATAAAAATTAACAAATATATAATGTATATTATTACAATATTACACATAATATTACAATTAATATTGTGGCAACACTATGTAGTGGTTATCCCATCTGCCTTACAGCAAGAAGGCCTGGGCTTGATTTCCAGCTTGGTTGTTTCTGTGTGGAGTTTGCATGTTCTCCCTGTGCTTTTGTGGATTTCCACCCACAGTCCAACAACATGCACAGTAAGCTGATCGACTGTTCCAAATCACCCTTAGATGTGAGAGTGAATATGAATGGTTGGGTGAGTGTTGAACCTCCAATGACCTGGTAAGCTGCCCAGAGTTGGTTGAGGTGGCACCAAACTCCTGCAACTCTAATTAGGATTAATCTTAGAATATGAATGAATGAATGAATGAATGAATATCCAGTACATGATGCATACCTTAGGATCAATATGAATCACTTTGTTCATATCTACACCTTATATTTATATTAGTAGACATGCACTTATGAAATATAAAGTTGAATTGTAACCTACATCTCACTGAATCATACATGTCTAATCCTCTGTAGCTCAAAGTCATCAAACAAATTTTATTTATCAGAGAGGGTAGATCTATCTATCTATCTATCTATCTATCTATCTATCTATCTATCTATCTATCTATCTATCTATCTATCTATCTATCTATCGTCATCATTATCATCTTCATAAAAAATAAATGCATTTTTAAAAATAATTAAAAAAAAAGCTTGCATCGGTTCATCGTGGTGAAGATGAAGCTGAGTTGAAAGGCAAAGTTCTCAATTTGTGAATCAATCTATGCTCCTACTCTCATGCCCTGAGCTTTGGCTAATGAGCAGAACAACAAGATTGTAGATACGAGTGACTGAAGTGAGCTCCCCTTGCAGGGTTGCCAGATTCTACCTAAAAAATAGGTTGAGAAGCTCAGCCATTAAAAAAGCTCGGAGTAGATCCGCTGCTCCCCTGTGATGAGAGGAGCCAGTTGAGGTTGCATGCATCTGATATCTGATATGTGGATAGAAAGTGCAGGGGAGACCGTGGAGACTCAGAACATGGGAGCCTTGGTACAGAGTCATTTCTAAGTAGGTCAATAAAGCATTTTTTTCTGGAAAGAAACCTTCTGCCTCCTTAATCAAGGCAACAGGATTTTTTTTTTTTTTTTAATTTTAATCCCTCTCAGACTCCCAGAATTTTCACTTTATATCTTTTCAATTTCTTGATATATCCAATATTAGAATTTTGTCTAAAAATTTCCACATGGGGAAACTTGGGAAATGCTTGAGGACCCATAGGACTAAGGATGTAATCCGCTGATTTATGGAGTTAGTAAATGTTTCAGAACATAAATTTTAGCATTTGGAAATATAAAGTGGGGTGGCACGGTGCTGTAGTTAGCTTGTTTACCTCACAGAAAGAGGGCCAGGCTTCAATTGCCAGTTTGGGCATTTTTGTGTGGAGTGGGTTTCCTCCTTGAACTCTGGTATCCTTCTATAGTCCAAAAACATGCACAGTAGGCTAATAATTAGAAATGCCAAATCGCCCCTAGGTGTGAGTATGAGTGTGAATGGTTGTGTGAGTGTTTGACTGGTGATGACCTGACGAGCTGTCTGGGGTGTACCCCGCTCCACGCCCAGAGTTGGCTGAGATGGGTGCCAGCCTTCCAGCGACATCAATTAAGATTAAGTGGCTTAGAAAATGAATGAATGAAGCTTAAAGTGAGCTTTGCCACATATAGGTCCATGACATTTTATATCCTTATTTTGGTCCATCTTCACACTTAAGCCTGGAGTTGGCATTTCTAATTATTAATCAGTTTTTTATACATCTGTATTACATTTACAAGAATTTGTGAAAATAAACAATCCTCAACTGATATCCTTCCTTGTCGCATGTCAATTTTTTATAAATGCAGGCCTACATTTATGTAACACCTAAAATAAGTTGTATTATACAGTATGTAAAATATATATATATATTTATGCAAAGTGTGTGTGTGTGTGTGTGTGTGTGTGTGTGTGTGTGTGTTTTAACTAATTTGTTTGTTATATGTGTATTAAGAAAGTTCAGTTCTGTTCATTTTCTGTAACCACTTAATCCTAATTTTTGGGTCGCAGGGAGGCTGGTGCCCATCCCAGCCAACTTTGGGCGAGGGCAAAGTACACCCTGGATAGCTTGCCATGCCATCGCAGGGCGGAAACACGCCGACGGCTTTGAAGCCTACTCTTTACGAAAGTCAGCAATGGTTCTTTTACATGCCTCACACCATAGACAGTGAGAGACATGGCCAGCCTTTGATAACCCAGTTAGCTGGACTGCGGGGGGGGGGGGTTGGCAACCTTGTGGAGAGTGGGACTCGAACCCCCAACCTTTGGATCAGCGATCCAGCACCCTATACCACGAGACCACCACTGCCCCGCTATTAAGAAAGTTGTTTTTCAATAAAAAAGTGTATTGAAAAAAAAAAAAAAAGTTATTGTATTTTATAAGAAAATAAATTGCTGTCCTACGTCACCTCAGCATGTACCAAGTCTCCTTTGATTGTGTCCCACAGCACCCAGGGTAGTCACATCTCTCTTCTGAAAGCCACAAAAAATTTTATTGGGTCACTTTTTTAATAAATTGAAATAAAATTGGGTTATTAAATGCTAATTTTTATAGGAGCTTCTGTCTACCATGGAGATTTTTATGGAGATTTTTGTCAACACCTTAGGATTTTTAAGACAGAGACATTTTCATCCATTTTCTAAGATGTGTCACTGGTCTCCCTAGTCTCCCCTACATGTGTACAATTGTCCTTTTGAGACAGGTATTAATGAACAATTAATTAATTTATGGCATTAGTACAGTACACATATTTGGGTTTTTGTTTGAGATTTGAATTCTAATCATCATCATCATCATCATCATCATCATCATCTTCTTCCGCTTAGTCCAGGGTCGGGTCGCGGGGGCAGCAACCTCAGCAAAGAGGTCCAGACGTCCCTCTCCCGAGCCACTTCCTCCAACTCTCCCGGGGGGACACCGAGGCGGTCCCAGACAAGCCGAGAGACATAGTCCCTCCAGCGTGTTCTAGATCGACCCCGGGGTCTCTTCCTGGTTGGACATGCCCGAAACACCACACCAGGGAGGCATCCGGGGGGCATTCTGACCAGATGCCCGAGCCATCTCAACTGGCCCCTCTCAATGCGGAGGAGCAGCGGATCTACTCCGAGCTCTCCCCGGATGGCGGAGCTTCTCACCTTATCTCTAAGGGAGAACCCCGCCACCCGGCGAAGGAAGCTCATTTCAGCCGCTTGTATCCGTGATCTTGTTCTTTCGGTCATTACCCAAAGCTCGTGACCATAGGTGAGGGTTGGAACGTAGATCGACTGGTAAATTGAGAGCTTTGCCTTGCCTCTCAGCTTTTTCTTCACCACGATGGACCGGTACAGGCACCGCTTAACAGCAGAGGCTGCAGTGATCCGTCTGTCGATCTCTCGCTCCATCCTTCCCTCACTCATAAACAAGACCCCAAGATACTTAAACTCCTCCACTTGGGGCAGGACCTCATTCCCGACCCGGAGGGTGCATTCCACCCTTATCTGACAGAACCATGGCCTCGGACTTGGAGGTACTGATTTTCATCCCGGCTGCTTCGCACTCAGCTGCGAATCACTCCAATGAGAGCTGGAGGGCCCGACTTGATGAAGCCAAGAGGACAACATAATCCGCAAAAAGCAGAGATGATATCCGATGGCCACCAAACCAGAACCCCTCATCGCCTCGACTGCGCCTAGAAATTCTGTCCATAAAAATTATGAACAGAATCGGTGACAAAGGACAGCCTTGGCGGACTCCAACTCCCACTGGAAACGAATCCGACCTGCTGTTACCAATACGGACCAAACTCTGGCTCCGGTGATACAGCGACTGACTAGCTCGTAGCAACGGATCCGGAACGCCGTACTCTCAGAGCACGCCCCACAAGATTGTTCGAGGGACACGGTCGAAAGCCTTCTCCAAATCCACAAAGCACATGTGGACAGATTGGGCAAACTCCCATGCCCCCTCCAGAATCCTGTGGAGTGTATAGAGTTGGTCAAGAGTGCTGCGGTCAGGACGAAAACCACATTGTTCCTCCTGATTCCGAGGTTCAACTATCGGTCAGATCCTCCTCTCTAGTACCCCTGCATAGACTTTCCCAGGTTGGCTGAGGAGTGTAATTCCCCGATAATTGGAACACACCTTCTGGTCCCCCTTCTTAAAAATTGGGACCACCACCCCAGTTTGCCAAGCCAGAGGTACAGCCCCTGATGACCACGCGATGTTGCAGAGACGTGTCAACCAAGACAGTCCTACAACATCCAGAGCCCTGAGATATTCCGGGCGGATCTCGTCCAACCCCGGAGCTCGACCACCGAGGAGCTTTTTGACAACCTCAGTGACCTCCACTCCAGTGATGGGCGGACCCTCACCCGAACCCCCAGGGTCTTCCTCTTCCACGGAGGGCATGTTGGTGGGATTGAGGAGGTCCTCAAAGTATTCCCTCCACCTCTCAACAACATCCCCAGTCAAGGTAAGCAGCTCCCCACCTCCACTGTAAACAGTGTTTGTGAAGAACTGCTTCCCCCTCCTGAGGCATCGGATGGTGGCCCAGAACCTTTTTGAGGCCAACCGATAATCACTCTCCAGGCCCTCACCAAACTCCTCCCATGCCCGAGATTTTGCATCTGCGACAGCCTCGGCTGCAGCATGTTTGTCCTGCCGGTACCCGTTTGCTGCCTCAGGAGTCCCACAGGCTAATAAAACCCGATAGGCCTCCTTCTTCAGCTGGACGGCCCCCTTCACCGCAGGTGTCCACCACCGGGTTCGGGGATTACCGCCACGACAAGCACCGACGACCTTACGGCCACAGCTATGGGCTGCCGCCTCAGCGATGGAGGCACGAAACATGGCCCATTCAGATTCCATGTCCCCCGCCTCCTCCGGAACGTGGTTGTAGCTCTGCCGGAGGTGGGAGTTAAAGGCCTCTCGGAAAGGGGAGTCAGCCAAACGTTCCCAGCAGACCCTGATTACACGTTTGGGCCTGCCAGGTCTGGAAGGCAACCTCCCCCACCACTGAAGCCAACTCACCACCAGGTGGTGATCGGTAGACAGCTCAGCTCCTCTCTTCACCCGAGTGTCCAGAACATATGGTCGCAAGTCCGATGACACGACTACAAAGTCAATCATCGAACTGCGACCTAGGGTGTCCTGGTGCCAAGTGCACTTATGGATACCCTTATGTTCAAACATGGTGTTCGTGATAGACAAACTATGACGAGCACAGAAGTCCAACAATGAAACACCATTCGGATTCAGACTGGAGAGGCCGTACCTACCGATCACACCCTTCCAGGTCACATTATTGTTGCCCACATGGGCGTTGAAGTCTCCCAAGACAACGAGCGAGTCTCCCGAGGGAGCATTCTCCAACACCCCCCCAAAGACTCCAAAAAGGGTGGGTACTCTGAACTGTCATTTGGTGCATAATCACAAATAACAGTCAGGACCCGTCCCCCCACCCGAAGATAGAGGGAAGCTACCCTTTCGTCAACCAGGGAGAACCCCAACATTTGGGCACCGAGATGGGGAGCAACAAGAATACCCACACCGGCTCGCCGCCTCTCCCCATGAGCAACTCCAGAATAGAAGAAGGTCCAGCCTCTTTCGAGATGGATGGTTCCAGAGCCCAAGCTATGCATTGAGGTGAGCCCGACTATATCTAGTCGGTATCTCTCCACCTCACGCACCAAATCAGGCTCCTTTCCCGCCAGAGAGGTGACATTCCATGTCCCGAGGGTCAGAGTAAGTAGCCAAGGATCGGTCCGACAGAACCCATGCCTTTGGCTGCCACCCAACTCACACTGCACCCGACCCCTAAAACTCCTCCCACTGGTGGTGGGTCCATGGGAGGGCGGACCCATGTCTCCTTTTCGGGCTAGGCCCGGCCAGGCTCCATGGGCATAAGCCCGACCACCAGGCGCTCACCTTCGAGCCCCTCCCCTGGGCCTGGTTCCAGGAGGGAACCCCGGTGACCTGCGTCCGGGCAAGGGAGACTGATTCAAATGTTTACTCCGAGATGGCATAGAGGTCTTCTGAATAGGGGTCTTCTGAATCGCACTTTGCCTGGACCTTCACCCAGGACCTGTTTGCCTTGGGTGACCCTACCAGGGGCATTATGCCCCCGACAACATAGCTCCTAGGATCATTAGGTCACGCAAACCCCTCCACCACGATAAGGTGGCGATTCAGGGAGGGGTGAATTCTAATCAGTCCATTATTCATATTATTTCTACTGAATCTACCCATAAAAACAAATATGGAATGAGGAAATAACCCCAAAACAAACAAATAAATAAACAAACAGAAATTGTGAGTGAACTCTCTCAAAGGTTGGATTTTTTTAGAGTAATGTATGTGTAAGCATAATATCCTATTATGCTGTATATTCATGCAAACCTGATTCGCCTAAAGCCTGTCGTCATCTTTTCTGTCTGTTGCCATGGTTACCTGGCTCCTCATCCATTCCTCCAGCTTATAGAGTTTAGGAGTATATGAGAAACCCTTTGTGTGTGTGAGTAAGAGAGAGGAAGATGGATTGTGTGTACGTGTGTGTGTGTGTGTGTGTGTGTGTGTGTGTGTGTGTGTGTGTGTGTGTGTTTGTGTGTGTGATTTTTGAGTTCAAATGCTCCCTGTGTTAGTCTTCATGCCCATTGAAGCTAAAAGGACAAAGAAGCTCTGAGAGGAAAAGGAGGAGAGAGGAGAAGAGAGGTGTGTGTGTGTGTGTGTGTGTGTGTGTGTGTGTGTGTGTGTGTGTGGGTGTGTGCGCGTGTGTGCGATGCTGCAGAAAAAAGGGAAGAGGTGGAAACGAAATTAGTATGCCACTTAGCTGGGCTTAATGATGCAGTTTTGGGAAAGCAAAAATAATTTAAAAAAATACAATGGGCTGATCGCGAGAAAAAGGAAAAGGAAGGAGAAACACAGTGAGTCTCAGTTAGGAGAACCACACAATTTTATTGCGCTCTTTAGTGTTTCTTTTTTGAAAGGGAGAGAGAGAATATTGACACCCAAAGAAGACACTTATTTCGGACACAAGCATAATCGTACCATTCTCTCTCTCTCTCTCTCTCTCTCTCTCTCTCTCTCTCTCTCTCTCTCTCTCTCTCTCTCTCTCACCTATTCTCATATCATTCTTACTGTGAACACACTGTTCTGACTCACACTGCAGGTGTGTTGGGAGAGTTGTATGGACTCGAGTCGCTTTACATCCACATCTAGACTGAGGATGCAGGATTTCCATGGCAACAGCTGAAGGAGAGTAAAGAGGAGCTGATGAGATGGGGTAGGGGCTGGGTAGATGGGGTAGGCATGTTTGATGAACTGTGCTTCCAATGAGCGCCTGTAGCTCATAAATATTAGAGAGGAGAACCAGGCATTCACACACACACACACACACACACACACACACACTCCCTTGAAAGAGCTATAAATGTAGAAAAAAACCCAAAAAACTGGAGGAGAAGAGAGGGGGAAAAACACAGGAGATTGTGATTTGTTAGATGTGCGATGTCTTTCTTCATTTTGGCTATGAGTGTTCCAGAAAAGATGGGATTTTTTCTTTTCACAATGCAGTTTGCTCCTTGAAAGAAACAGCTGATGTGTGACACACTTCCCACTCATGACTCTGAACCTATAAAAATGCTGTTTTTCTTTGAAGAGCTGCATGAACCTTGTTTTTTTTCCAATAATCTTCTCACACCTCTGTATTTAAACTGATCAATAGACTGTAAGAAAGGTCATGAATAGTAATGGTGAGAGTAGTATGACCTGTGACATTGTACATATCACAAATACAGTTGTGTTCAAAATAATAGCAGCCAGACATCACAAACCTGATCAATCACTGTTTTTTGGTAGAAATGATATTTCTACATGGCATATAATTTACTAGCAGGTGTAGTAAAGCAACAAAATCCAACAGACTCAACAGTCATGACATGCATGCTGCTGATTCTGTGTAATTGAATCACTAATTGAAAGGTTCGTCTTCAAAATAATAGCAGTGTGGAATTCAATTAGTGACGTCATTAATGCACATTAGAGAGGGGCGTGGCTCTCAAGCCAGTGGAGTGCTAAACACACACACCTAACACCATTTAATCACTGGCTATAAAGTTGCAGCGCCATTCCCATTGCTAGAAGATTGTCCCATTTCCCCGTGATCTCTCTGGCTCTCAGCTCTGTGTTCTATTAGATCCCGCTTTAGTTTGATTTCCGTGTTTCTAGTGCTCTCGTGCCTTCCCTATGAACAATAAAGCGCACCCATGTTTAGAAACGCACCCGTTTTCAAAAACACATCCATTTTAAAAAATGCAACGTCGCTGCAACGTTTACAGTGTTATGAAAAAGTATCTGAACCTTTTGGAATTTCTCACATTTCTGCATAAAATCACCATCAAATGTGATCTGATCTTTGTCAAAATCACACAGATGAAAAAACAGTGTCTGCTTTAACTAAAACCACCCAAACATTTATAGGTTTTCATATTTTAATGAGGATAGCATGCAAACAATGACAGAAGAGGGAGGAATAAGTAACTTAACCCTCTGCCTAAGGAGACTTAAACAGCAATTGAAACCAATTTTTACCAAACAATTTAAGTCAGTTGTGTGCCCAATCACTGATGAGTGGCTTAAAGCTGCCCTGCCCACTATAAAGCACAAACCTGCTAAGAATTGTCTCGATGAGTTTGAATTCCAAAAAGTTCCGATACTTTTTCATACCACTGTACATGACGTTACATGCAACACGAAATGGTTGTAACAACGTTGCGTGTTAGCTGGGTCCCTGTGAATGCGGAGAAACGCGGAAATCAAATTAAAGCGGGAACTGGGGGAGCTGAGAGCTAGATAGGGACAAGGACAGAACAATAAAGATAAGAATTTTCACCTTGTGGTGGTGAGCAGTTGGCATACGTAAATGTTGGAGAGAAAGAGAGGCTCAGGATTCCCTTCCATAACACAGAGAGATGGAGGAAAACGGATCCATTCCATTCAGGTAAATCAGCCAATGGTGTTTCTTTCTCTTGCTACCGCTTTGCATGGATGACTCTTCAGAATCTTCCAACTGTTCTTGAAGAGCATTTCTAATGTGGCTTGTTTCTGCCTTCTTTTCAAAACCTTATGGAAGTGGCTCATGACTGCACAGTGAAAGGTATTCACAGCGCTGCTCATGCTTTAGCTTAGCTTACATACATACATACATACATACATACATACATACATCCTCCTCAGCTTCATTTCGGTGATTATGCCTAGAAGTCGATCTGTTAGTTTTCTGTTTGGTACTCTAAATCGTATTTGCCGCTGGAGGTGGTATATGGCTTTAGTGATGAGATATCTTTAGTGCTTTAGCACTAGCTTTAGCTTTAGTACTGTATCAACAACTTCTGGACTTTCTCAGGATAGCTTTTAGGATGATATATAATATCAACAACTTCCGGACTTCCCCAGGACAGCTTTATTAGGGTGATGCATAAAGCACCGGCCTGATGAACCACTAGGCTTGGGTGTAAAAGCCCAAACAGTCCTTACATAGTATCAACAACTTCTGGACTTCCCCAAAACATACATAGTATCAACAACTTCCGGACATCCGGCTCCCTCTCGGTCTCATTTTTTCTCACACGTTTCTCGAGTTTGACTTCTGGTTTTTATTCGGTTTCCAGAACGATAAAAGTCACGACTTTTTTGTTCGGATTCCCATTTGTTCGGTCTCTAGAGCGTTTGGATTCTGAGGCTCCACTGCACATTAGGCTAACTGTCTGGTCCAAATTGCTCCTGTGAGTGTGTGTGTGTGTGTGTGTGTGTGTGTGTGTGTGTGTGTGTGTGTGTGTGTTTGCTTTGTAATGTCTGGCAAGATGTTCAGGGCATACGCCACATTGCTCACTGTCGGCTAAGATAGGAGCTGGCCTTCCTGTGACTCTAATAGGTTAAGTGGTTCAGCAAATAAGTGACCAAGTTTATTTATGTAGCTGGTCATCTTAACTTACTCTGAATGTGATGCAGATTTGAAATTGCTTATTTGGACTTTAACAAAGTGAAGTAAAATATTTCAGTACATCCAAGTCCACCTCAAGTCCAAATGTTATTTTTTCTCCCTCTCTTGCTCCCTCTTGTTCACTGGAAGAATGAGAGAAATAAATCGTAACATTCAATCTTTTATTGTTTTGTTTATAGGTCAATGGGGTAATGAGACCAAAAAAGGTCTGTACAAATAACTCATCACAACCTCTTTTTTTATATGAGATTATTTATTTATTTTACCGGCGATGAAATGGGTTTGGGGGTTTTTACACCCGAGCCCATGACTCATCAGGCTGGTGCTTATCCCCAGTTTCCATAGCGTGAAGCAACCAGGAGTTCAACTCCCCCTGGATGGGACACTAGTCCATCGCAACCTCCCAATCATGAGCGCAGCACCCTAACCACTACGCCACCAGCCCCATTTATTGGTTTGTTTATAGGTCAATGGGGTAATGAGACCAAAAAAGGTCTGTACAAATAACTCATCACAACCTCTTTTTTTATTTGAGATTATTTATTTATTTATTTATTCTTATTTATTTATTTATTTTTATTTATTTATTTATTTCACCAGCGATGAATACATAACAAATATTATGATTTTAAAGCAATTTCTCAATATCTATTTGAACATAACTAAGAGGAATGCGTTTATAATATGATGAGTCTTTCATTTTGTGAAAATTTGAAATTGTCCTTTTTTTATCCATTAAATGCTCCAGGCTGCGAGTGGTAGGGCTGGGTTGACAGCTTTGTTTCCATGGCAATGGCAGCTCATGGGGGCTTTTCCTCCTTTAAAGGAAGCTGGCAGTTCTATGCAGAAGAGGAGGCAGGAAGCTGAGGGAGGAGGGACATCTGAACAGCAGATGGACTCTTTTATTCCAGCAGAATAAATTCTTCGTGTAAATGAATGATTTAGAACAAAGAAAAGCACAAACAGCACACTCTGTGGCGTTAATAATCTTGAGGAAGGAAAGTCACACGAATGTCTGTTACAGTGGGTTTATTCAAAATCATTGTGTTTACAGTGTATGTATGCTTTATGATGGGAATTTAGACCTGGTCAGCACTTGGGCTTAAAAAAAAAAAAAAAAAATGTTCAAGAGGCACTGACCTTTTTATAATGATGACCACTGGCACACGGTCTAACCTGAAAAGAGCATCTGGCCTTTGTGTGTTTATTGACCTATCTATCTGGACAGTGTCACAACTGATTGTTTCCTCTGGTCAATTAATCTGATTAGAAACAAATTTTATATTATAATAGGACACAGAGGAATGTTGGGTCTGTAGAAAGTCATACTCAGTGGATCAGCGATTGTAACAGCAGAGCATGTGTCATATTCTAAAATCTTACTGGTCATTAGCAGATAGGTTTCTGGAAGAACACCTTTGACAACAGTGCTACTTCAAATCATAGGTTTACATTAATAGGATCACTCTAATATGTTACTGTCTCCATAGAACTGCTTACTTAAGGCATGAAATGTACATAAATTATGAACAACCCCCCCCCCCAAAAAAAAACAAACAAACAAACAAACAAACAAACAAAAAACTTACAGAATCTTATCCAGAGTAAGTAAACACTTTTTTGCAAGTCTCCAAGCAGGGTACCATCAGTATGCCCAGCCATCCTTATGTCCATCTGTAATGATTTTAATTCTGGGAACACTGAAATTGGTTGAAATTTCTTCAGAAAACTTGCCAGTTAGTGTACTATACAGGCCTTTTCAGATTTTATGATTTCTGCAATTGTTATTTCTTGACATGTGAAGGCTGCAGGGACATATATTCCCCTGATGATGCTTTTTGGACGATAGAACTGCATGGAGTGCTTTATTACCTCCACCTTGGTTGCAATATGTTTCATCAGCATTAGTTTGTCCTTTTGTTGATCTATAGATGCTGATTATTTTGGAGGGGAGGTGTACAGCCAAAGAAACACTTAACTTTTATTGATGATCGGGAACATGGTCCTTATCAAAGCATTTTAAAAGTAATTATTTACCATAGGGGCAAATGAGCACCCATGGAGAGCTTTGCACTCTCTACATCCTCGTAGTGACCCTTTTGATAGTTGGAATGCAGTAAATTTTAAAACTTATTTCAAATGTTTTTTTTTGCTGAGACCAAATCTTGTCTTGTGTACAGCTTCTTTTTTTCCCTTTTTCAGGGGTCGTCACGTCACAGTGAGTCATCTGATTCACATGTTTGATGTTGCATAGGTTTTTATGTCAGATGCCCTTCCTGACACAACCCTTTTTAGCACATGGCAGAAACACTCTGATGGCGATGCAGCTACTCTTTACGAAAGTCAGCCATGGTTCTTCGACAGGCCTCACACCATAGACAGTGAGAGACATGGCTGGCCTTTGATAACCCAGTTAGCTGCACTGGGGGGACAGTGACAAGCTTGAGGAGAATGGGACACGAACCCCAAACCTTAGGCTCAGCGATCCAGTGCCCCATACCACCAGGCCACCACTGCCTTTTTTGTCTTGTCTTGTCTTGTGTACAGCACAGACTATTAATTATTCTCTTTTCATTTTAAAATAACACTGAAAACATTACTTGAGGCACAATCTATCACTTTTAAAAAAGCAAGAGCGAGATTTTCTGAATATTTATGATTTAGTTGATACTTAATATTTTTCTCTTCTGAAAAGAAAAAGAAGATTTCATATTGACTCATGTCCAATTCTTCTTCTTTTCATTTCGGCTGTTCCCTTCAGGGGTTGCCACAGCAAACCATCCGCCTCCATCTCGCCCTGTCCTCTGCATCTTCTACTCTTACTCCAATGACCTTCATGTCCTCCTTCACCACATCCATAAATCTCTTCTTTGGTCTTCCTCTCAGCCTTCTGCCTGGTAGTTCCAACCTCAGCATCCTACTGCCAATATACTCACTATCCCTCCTCTGTACATGTCCAAACCATCTCAATCTAGCCTCTCTGAGTTTGTCTCCAAAACATCTTACATGGGCTGTGCCTCTGATGTGCTCGTTTCTAACACTATCCATCCTCGTTACTCCCAGAGAGAACCTCAACATTTTCATCTCCGCTACCTCCAGCTCTGCCTCCTGCCTTTTCCTCAGCGCCACTGTTTCTAAGCCATACAACATCGCTGGCTTCAGCACCATCTTGTACACTTTTCCTTTCATTCTTGCTGACACTCTCCTATCGCACATCACACCGGACACTTTTCTCCAACCATTCCAGCCTGCCTGCACACGCTTCTTCACCTCTTTTCCACACTCTCCATTGCTCTGGACTGTTGAGCCTAAGTACTTAAAATCCTCCACCTTCGTTATCTCTGCTCCCTGTAACATCACCGTTCCTCATGGGTCCTTGTCGTTCACACACATGTATTCTGATTTTCTGAAGCTAACCTTCATTCCTCTCCTTTCCAGGGCATACCTCCACCTCTCTAGATTTTCCTCCACTTGTTCTCTGCTCTCACTACAGATCACAATGTCATCTGCAAACATCATAGTCCATGGGGAATCTTGTCTAACCTCTTCTGTCTGCCTGTCCATCACCATTGCAAACAAGAAAGGGCTCAGAGCTGATCTTTGATGCAGTCCCACCTCCACCTTGAATTCGCCGGTCATGCCGACAGCACACCTCACCACTGTCTTACATCTCTTATACATGTCCTGCACCACTCTGACATACTTCTCTACCACTCCAGACTTCATCATACAATACCACAGTTCTTCTCTTGGCACCCTGTCATATGCTTTTTCCAGATCCACAAAGGCACAATGCAGCTCCCTCTGACCTTCTCTGTACTTCTCTATTAACATCTTCAAAGCAAACATTGCATCTGTGGTGCTCTTTCTTGGCATGAAACCAAACTGTTGCTCACAAATGCTGACCTGTGCCCTTAGTCTAGCATCCACTATTCTTTCCCATAACTTCATCGTATGGCTCATCAACTTTATCCCTCTGTAGTTTCCGCAACTCTGCACATCTCCCTTGTTCTTAAAAATGGGCACCAGCACACTTCTCCTCCAGTCCTCCGGCATCTGCTCATTCTCTAAGGCCTCGTTGAATGTTCTTGTCAGAAAATCTACTGCTACCTCTCCTAGACACTTCCATACCTCCACAGGTATATCATCAGGACCAACTGCCTTTCCATTCTTCATCCTCTTTAGTGCCCTCCTCACCTCACCCTTACTAATCTTTGCTACTTCTTGCTCCTCACTGGTCACCTCTTCTACTCTTTTTTCTCCCTCATTTTCCTCATTCATCAGCTCTTCAAAATACTCTTTCCATCTTCCCAGCACACTTCTGTCATCGGTCAATACATTTCCCTCTCTGTCTTTTATCAATCTAACTTGCTGCACGTCCTTCCCATCTCTATTTCTCTGCTGTGCCAACCTGTATAGATCATTTTCTACCTCTTTACTGTCCAACCTATCATACAAGTCATCATATGTCCCCTGTTTGGCCTTAGCCACTGCTACTTTCACCTTACGCTGTGTCTCCCTGTACTCCTGTTTACTCTCTTCGGTCCTCTCAATGTCCCACTTCTTCTTAGCTAACCTCTTCCTTTGTACACACTCCTGCACTTCCTCATTCCACCACCAAGTTTCCTTATCTGCTTTCCTTCCAGAGGACACACCAAGTACTCTCCTATGTCCCTGATCTCCTGTGTCACCTGTGTCCCTGATCACATTTTCTGTGGTTGTCCAGTCATCTGGAAGCAATTCCTGACTACCCAAAGCCTGTTTCAACTTCTCCTTGAAGACAACACAACCCTCTTCCTTTTTCAACTTCCACAACTTTGTTTTCTGTTCTGCCTTTGCATTCTTCACCTTCCGCACCATCAGCATCATCCTGCATACCACCATCCTATGCTGTTTGGCAACGCTCTCATCCACTACTACTTTGCAGTCACTGACTTCCTTCAAATGACATCTCCTACACAAGATGTAGTCTACCTGTGTGCTCCTGCCTCTGCTTCTATAGGTCACCCTATGCGCCTGTTTCTTCTTGAAGTATTTACCACAGCCATTTCCATCCTTTTTGCAAAATCGATCAACATCTGTCCTTCTGAGTTCCTGTCCTGGATGCCAAACCTGCCCATCACTTCCTCGTCCCCTCTGTTGCCTGCACCAACATGTCCATTGAAGTCTGCACCAATGACCACTCTTTCACCTCTGGGGGTACTCTGCATCACTTCATCTAACTCACTCCAGAATCTCTCCTTCTCTTTTAGCTCACATCCTGTCTGTGGGGCATAAGCACTAACAACATTGAACATCATACCTTCAATTTCTAACTTGAGACTCATCACTCTGTCTGACACTCTTTTCACTTCTAGAACATTTCTGACCAACTCCTCCTTCAAGATGACTCATATTCCATTTCTCTTCCTATCCACACCATGATAAAACAGCTTAAACCCTGCTGCTAAACTTTTAGCTTTGCTACCATTCCACCTGGTCTCCTGAACACACAGTATGTCCACCTTCCTCCTCTGCAACATGTCAGGCAGCTCTCTATCTTTTCCTTGCATAGTTCCAACATTCAAAGTCCCTACTCTCAGTACTAGACTCGTGCTTTTCCTCTTTTCTCTCTGCCTATGGACACGCCTCCCACCTCATCTTCTTCGAAGTCTTCTTCCTCTCCTTAATCTTTGTACATTTTTCAACTGAAATTTTTCTTTAAATATTTTTAAAATATCAGACTGTTTCATTTCCGGAAATTTTTGGTTTTAAACAGTTCCTCCTCTCTTTTATTTATATGTATATGTGTGTGTGTGTGTGTGTGTGTGTGTGTGTGTGTGTGTGTGCGTGTGTGTGTGTGTGTGTGTGTGTATGTGATATATATATATATATTTTTTTAATTTATATATGAATGCTTAAATATCCCCCTTCTGTGGATTGGGGCGATAGTGCCGCCCCTGATTAACTGACTGATGCTGTAATCAGTAACTGCTCTTAAAACAGTTGCTGGTTGGGAAAGCAGATCTCATGATGCTTTCTTTTTCTCAGTCTCTATATTCCTCTCTGCTTCTCTCTTTCTCTCGGTCTCATTTAATTTATTCCAGTTCTTCAGTTCAATAAAAGGATTTACAGTAATCCAAACATTCTGAAAGCGCTCTCACGTGTTTCCAACACTCTACATGCTGAAGCTTCATACTCCTTAATAATCAGTTCACCTTCTTCCATGGATAGATGTGCGTCCTGCTGTATCAGAAAATAACTACCTTTCTTCTGGTTGCCTAGACAACCATTGCAGATGCTTGAGGAGGCGGCCATTTTGTCCGCTTCTGTTATGCAGGTCCACAGAGCCAGTGTAATCAAATGGAGACTTATTCAGGTCACTCTTTTACAAGGTTATTAGATTTCAGATTATTGAGTGTTGTTTTCACTGATTTTGTGAATGGTGTACTATGAGTCTCTCCATTGCACTCATGAAACAGAATCTTTTTGTTTTTTTTGAATCTGATCTTTATAAAACACAACACGAGTCAGGGTATGGTTCTGATGATGGTTTTTATCCTTCATAAAATATTGTGTATGATTCAGACCTGCTGTAAAGGTCATGTTTTATGGTCCTTGTTTATTTTAATATAATTATTTCTGGATCAGTAAACAATCATTCTGTAAAGGTTATTTAATTTGCTGTTATTATAAAACCCAGTATTAACAGATGATTAAACCGTTTTTTTTTAATTTATTTATTTTTTTTTTACTGCACAAAATTTAGTCAGGATTAATATTAGGCCAAAGTTTGGGTACTCTTTATTTCACCTTTATTCAATTTTCAGTTTCTATATTTATTATAATATTCTCTCTGACTAAAACTCAAATAATTCAATCAATAAATAAATAAAGCAAATTACAAGTTACATTCTAAGCATTGAATTTTGATTTTAAATGTTTTATCAGTTTAAAAATATTTTATTGGCATAAATATTATTTTACTGCTTTTGAAAGAAAGAAAGGAAAAGTGTACAAGACAGTGATGAGGCCAGCGATGTTGTATGGTTTAGAAACAGTGGCGCTGGGGAAAAGACAGGAGGCAGAGCTGGAGGTAGCAGAGATGAAAATGTTGAGGTTCTCTTTGGGAGTAACGAGGATGGATAGGATCAGGAATGAGTACATCAGTGGGACAGCACATGTAAGACATTTTGGAGACAAAGTCAGAGAGGCTAGATTGAGATGGTTTGGACATGTACAGAGGACGCATAGTGAGTATATTGTTAGCAGGATGCTGAGGTTGGAACTGCCAGTCAGAAGGCCTAGAGGAAGACCAAAGAGAAGATTTATGGATGTGGTCAAGGAGGACATGAAGGTAACTGGTGTAAGAGAAGATGATGCCGAGGATAGGGTGTGATGGAGGCAGATGATTCGCTGTGGCGACCCCTGAAGGAAACAGCCGAAAGGAAAATAAGTTAAACGGCTTCATATAAACGCCGTGACAAACCAATCAGATCGACTATTCAAAAGAGTCATAATTAATAAATAAAACTATTGGTTTTATTATTTAAAAACAAACAAACAAACAAAACCCCCAAAAAACCCAACATGCTTGAAATTAATTCCTGTTATATATGTGCCAGGAATATTCTGTAAAAAGTTTAATATTATTGCACATCCCAGTTAAAGCAGAACATCAAAAGTGGGAAAGCTAATAAAGCCACACTCAGGGACACATCAGTAATTTAGTTCTGACAAACTTTTATTTGAAATGTAAGTGTCTGATTAATAAACAAGAACATAAATCAAATCAACAGCCATACAAATATATCTGCATATAAAAGAAAAGCAGGACATGAAGCACGAAAAGGTTAAAAAAAATATAAAGCAAACAGAAGGTTATCACAGTTGAATACGGAAAAGTATTCAAGCAGCAGACAAACATTTATATTTTATATACATTTATATATATATATATATATATATATATATATATATATATATATATATATATATATATATATATATATATATATATATATATATATATATTGATATATTGATATATATTGATATATGTTTAAAGACAGGAATAGCCATTCCGGTAGCATTAACAGTTTACTGTAATTACAAACAAAGAAGACTGGAGAGCAAAAGAGAGAGAGAGAGAGAGAAAGAGAGAGAGGGAGAGAGAGAGAGAAAGAGAGGAGATACACAATGGTGTTGGAAGTGCACGCAAAAACACATTATTTTTTTATTTTGGGAGAAATTAAGAGAAATAGAAGGAAAAACACAAAAATATGCACATTATTTATTTATTTAATTGTTTTTATTTCACAAAGTCTAAACTACCATTGTGTTTTCTTGATAGATTGTGAGGCTGTATTTACAGTTTGGTTAGTCAGTGAGTTCGAGGCTTTTTTGTATCTAAAGCACTACACTTGGTTTATTTATTTATTTGTATATTTTTTTTTTTTTTTTTTTTTTTTTTTTTTTTACTTTTTCTAAAAAATACTGAAACATTCCTGTGCTAGCCTGATGGTATTTTGGCGGCTGGAGATTGTACAGACAGGTCACATGTCTTATTTACACAATGATTTCTGATATTTCAGAATTCAGGAGAGTAACAAAGTCAAATTTGAAAGGAGTCCGATAACAGAACTGTGAGGGGAAAATATTTACAGGATTTGTCACAGAATAAAATTGGCACTGTTGGCCAACACCAGAAATCTACTTTATTTCTCCATCAATCCAGTGAATAATATTACAATTATTATTTATCCATGTTTCGCACTTCATCAGTTTACTTAAGAAATTCAGAACATCATGCTTCACCAGAACAAAGCTCAGAAAACATCCTCTATATCCAAGGTTTGGGAAACACTTGATTTGATACAGGTCGATATGAGTGATATATATATATATATATATATATATATATATATATATATATATATATATATATATATATATATATATATATATATATATATATATATATATATATATATATATATATATATATATATATATATATATATATATATATATATATATATATATATATAGAGAGAGAGAGAGAGAGAGAGAGAGAGAGAGAGAGAGAGAGAGAGTTTGTGGGTGTTTAAATAACATAATGCGTTATTATAACATATATTATTATATATAATCAAGCTAGCAATGATTTTGCAATGCTATACAATTTTATTAAAACTGAATCCAATATTGTATTTGTTTTCGTTTTCTCGTACAATGTAAATACGTTCACTTTTTCAACTGCTGGTGTTCTTTTTTTAATTTGAGGAAAATGCCATCTCCTATAGCGTAAACACATTTCACTTCAAACGTTGACTTCTTTTTTCCCACACTGCATAGTTATTTATCAATACTATGGTTAAAAAGTGTATCATGCAAAAAAAAAAAAAAAAGAAAAAAAAAAGTTTTTTTCAGGGCTATGGCACATCCTCAAAATATATTCACACCACACATTTCATTTTCATTCTCATCACAACAAGTAGCATCTATCTGAGTTATAAAAAAGCAAAGAAATTATACATGACAATTAAGTGTAAAGATCAGCAGTGAGAACAAACAGGATTACAAGAGAAACATGTGTTACCTTTGTTTCTGTTTTTAAACTAGAATACAAAATCTATGAATCTACCAAAACAAAAACATAAACAAAAAAAAAAAAAAACAACCAAACAAAAACCCTACAACTGGGAATTTCTTCTTGCATCATATCTAAGAACTAAACGATTTGAAATAAAAATTTAGTTTCAGCACTACAGAAATCTCTGATTACCTTTTCTAGTTCAACATGCACAGACAAGTAATGCTCAGATTGCCACTGCTAATCTAATCCAATCTAATTTGATCTAGTCTAATCTAATGCTCTTATTCTGATTTACTTTTTGTCCTTTTTGGTGACCTTTTTCTTGCTAGCTGGGGTCGGGGCAGCCTTGGGGATATCAGTAGCGGGTGCAGCCTGGGGTGGAGCCTGGGGCGGTGGCAGAGCCTGTTGAGGCATTTGCTGCTGTGGGTTAGCCGTTAGCGTAGCGGTGCTGCCGGGTATGTAAACGTTCTGTCGATAGTCAGGAATGTACTGAGCATTGTAGCGAGGACCCAGAGTCGCCGTGGCTTCACTTGCTTCTAAAGCAAAAGGGAGAAACATATGGGAGAGGGAGGGGTAAAAGTAGAAAATGAGTTGGAGGGAGCCAAAGTGTGGACAGAGGAGTAAAAAGGTTAGATGGAGCAAAGGGGGAGACATTGGGGTAATAAGAGTAGACAGAGGTGTAAAAGGAGAGATGGAAGGGTGAAAGAGTAAACAGAGGGGTAAAAAGGGTAGACAGAGCAGGAAAAGGTGGGCAGAGAGGCAAAAAGGGAAGAAAACAGAAATAATTGGTCAGTGGCAGTTTGGTTAATTAGCATGATATATTTATATGACAAAAGTTTCGTAAGAAATCAAACACTGTGTGTGTGTGTGTGTGTGTGTGTGTGTGTGTGTCTGTGTGTGTGTGTGTGTGTGGGTGTGTGTGTGTGTGTGTGTGTGCATTATTTTCAATAATAGCATGTTCCTATGTGCTTTATTTCTGTTGCACAACTGCAAATTACCATTCATTCATTCATTCATTCATTTTCTGAACTGCTTAATCCGAATTAGGGTCGCAAGGAGGCTGGTGCCCATCTCAGCCGAATCCGGACGAGGGCAGGGTACACCCTGTACAGCTCACCAGGCCATTGCAGGGCAAACACTCACACAACCATTCATACACCCACTCACACCTACAGGCAATTTGGAACAGCCATTTGACCTACTGTGCATGTTTTTGGACTGTGGGAGAAAACCGGAGTGCTGACTAGCAAGTTACCATTTATTTGTTTATTTTTGTACTCATTAACAGTTAACTAAAATAGTTAGTTATATTGTCTGTTTATTATAGAACATAAATTCATATCTCTATCTATTTGCCATATTTTAATCGTGTATGTTCGCAGAGGATTCATGAAGCACATTTTGACTGATTACATCAGTTAGAAACACTGTTCATTCACCAGGCTTGCTTTTTTCATTCATTTTCTGACTCCCTTTAACTAGTGTTCCGGGGTTGGCTGGAGCCTACCTCAGCTGACTATGAACGAAGGTGGACCCTGGCAGCTCACCAGTATATTGCAAGGATAACAAGCGTAGACAATTATTCACACTTCCACCCGGCACAATTTGGAAGAGCTAATTAGCCTAATGCCGATGTTTTGAGGGCACCAGAGTACCCAGAGGAAACCTATGCAAGCATGAAACCTTCTTGCTGTGAGGCAGATATGCTGTCCACTACATCACTGTTGCACTCAAGTTGAGGGTTATCCTAATTATTGTGCATTGTTCACAGAATTACTCACCCAAAGCACTGATCAACACCTTCTGACCAATCAGATTCAGAACCAAAGAGTATATTTTAATCTAAAAAAATAATAGCATTCTGCTCATATTCAGTACAGTAAAAGTGAGGGGTTTGGTGCAGCAGAAATAACTCAGACTTCATGTGTGTAAAGCACTGCACTGCAGTCTGTGTGTGACCTGTTTTTGCCTTTCCCTCCCCCATGAATTATGTATGCTGTAACACACACTTGCAGACTCACATGCTCATACTCTGCTTGAATTTTTTCTCGTATTTAATGGTGCATGAAAGCACGCCACACTGGTATTGTTCTGTTCTTACAAAATTCATGTGGCAGTTGTTTGTGGCTAACTGACATGCCATCTTTGTCTCTGGAACTTGAATGCCTTCAGTTTCTTTTATATGAAGACAGGCTGTTACAGAGATTTTATTAAATGAACAGCAAGTGGAGTTGACTTCTATGTGAATGAATTAATCGTGGTGCAGGAAGAAAATAACGATCTGAACGATAAGGCAGTACGGCATTTGAGACTGCAGCTGTGTGACGCAGGAAGAAAGACTCTTCTGTCTTTTTAATACTCTACCACCCTTCATACCAACATCTGGAAGAATCTCTCAGTCATTTTAGCTCCAGCTAAATCCAGTATATATATATATATATATATATATATATATATATATATATATATATACACACACACATACACACGTATATCATTCATTCATTTTCTAAACTGCTTAATCCTAATTAGGGTTGCAGGGGGGCTAGTGCCCATGTCAGATGACTCTGGGCAAGGGCAGAGTACACCCTGGACAGCTCATCAGGGCAGAAACACGCTGACCGCTATGAAAAATACACTTGACGAATGTCAGCAATGGTTCTTTCACATGCCCCCCCCCATGGACAGTGAGAGACATGGCCAGCCTTGATAACCCAGCTATCTCCATTGGCGGGACAGCAGTGACAAGCATTGACAGTGGGACTTGTACCCCCAACCTTGGGATTGGTAATCCAGCACCTTACCCCTCGGCCACCGCTGGCCATTTTATATATCATCATTTTCTGTAACCGCTTAATCATAATTAGGGTTGCGGGGAAGCTGGTGCCCATCCCAGCTGACTCTGGGTGAGGGCAGAGTAAACCCTGGACAGCTCGCCAAGCCATTGCAGGGAAAAACACGCTGACGGCTTTGCAGCCTACTCTTGTTGAAAGTCAAGCAATGGTTCTTTACACGAAGCTCACACCATAGACAGTGAGAGACATGTCTGGCCTTTGATAACCCAATTAGTTGCACTGGGGGGTGGAGGTGGTGGGTGGTGGGTGGTTTCATAACCTTAGGATCAGTGATCCAGTACCTATACCACTAGGTCACCACTGCCCCCTGTCCATTTTATATATAATATATACAGTATTATCAAATTATTTCTTTATAAAGTATCCATGAGATAATACACTGTGATCCGGTCATGAGCCTGAAATATGTAAGAATTATAAAGAGAAAATAATTATATAAGGAAGAGATATCGATTAACCCTGAGGTGAATAATTGTTTTAGAATATACTACACAGGGAAATCAAATATGCACAGTAGGCTAACTGTCTACTCCAAATTGTTTCTAGATGTAGGTGAGAACTTGATTTGCTGTTGGTTTGTAGACCCTGCAATGGTTTTGCCAGCTGTTCAGGGTGTACCCTGCCTTTTTACAGCCAGCTTCCCATAACTCTAATAAGATTAAGCAGTCTTGACAAAAATTGATGTATAGTCTAAAAATCTAAATAATTCAACACCCTGGATACTATCACGTACATAACAGCTTAGCACTGAGTCTAATTCCTTACATACTGTAGCAGCCATATTCTGATGTTCTGGTTTCCTCCAGTAGTATTTTGTTCATCATGTGTGGTGGCATCCCAATTATTTATGGGCCAAGGCTACACTTGTAAAATATTTGATTTGGACCATTGTGCAGAATTAACACCCACATAATGAATTTATTGTATTTTGTTCATCCTCCCTCTACAGTACTTTGCCACAATAAGATTTTAATTAAGCCTCTAATCTTTCACATCTCTCTTAAGAGACTTAAATGGACTAGCAAAGTGAGTGATGGAAGAATTGAATAAAATAAACCACCAAGCAAACAAAAGATAATGGACTGAAGCTCACCATTTGCAGCAGCCATCAGAGCCTGGAGTTGTTCTGCCTCAGTAGGGGGGTTTGGCCATGGTCCTGTTCCGACTACTGCACCAGCACCAGCCTCTTCAGGACGAGCTCCAGCTCTGCACAACACACAGGGGATTTAGTATTTGACACTTACACTCACACACAAATGCACATGTCACACCAGACACACCACACACACACATGCTCGCCTGTCCTTGGTATGAAGATGCTGGGCTGATGAGTAGAGGCGGCCATTTTGTGCTAGAACAAAAAGCAGTACATGGAAAATGGAGGCTGCAGATAAAGTGAGTGGAGGCAGCCATAATGTAATCACACACACACACACACACACACACACACACACACACACACACACACACACACACACACGGAAACACTGACTGATTTTCTGTTCTTGCTCGTGTTGTGTATATATTCAGTTTGAAATCAATGATCAGATTTCTTCAGCATTCAAATCTCAACACTTGTAAATTAAATATCCAACACTTTATCTCTGCTTCTTTACACCACAGTACTGCTGACTGGCCTACAATAAAAGCAACTCTGATAATGCCAGCTCACATTCAAACTACAGGTTTATGCACTTATCATTTCTATAGTAACAACTTACTGACAAGCAGATGTATGGTTTTAAAAAAAATGTCTGTGATCATTGGTATGATGAGGATCTCTGCATATTTATCATTTATGGAAGGAGTCTCCAGTATCAGGGAGACTGTCACAGTCAGTCAAGCTGCTACTTTCCTGCCTTTTTTAGAAGAAATTAGTTTTTCCTTTTTGGTGAGCTAGATTGTAGATTCTGTTGTATTTTTCTCCACTCATGTAATTACAGCTAATATGCACCCCTCAAGAATGCCCCCCTTATGTAATCACTGTCAATCTGGAGTACACAATGGCAAGCATGTGCTGTCTTCAAGACACTTGATGCTACCTGTCTTCACATTCATATTCTGAGGCAGTGTAACACATTATGAATGAAAGCGATATCTGCCTCTGTGTAAGTCTGAGATCTACACGATTAACTATGATCACTTTGAGTTATAGGAAGGCAAGCCTATACCATACCATAGCTCCATAGCATCAATCTGAACTTGAACTTGCAATCTCCAGGATGATGGTGGTGCACCTAAATCCTGCACCATCCAAGAGCTAAAAGCTGCATATTTATTTTATTTACAGTTTATAAGTGATTTATAATTTATAAGTGAGGGCGGTGCGGGAGTTATCTCACATAATTTACATAATAATTAACTAATAATTATCTAGCATGACACAGTACATGTTCCACATTAAATAACTTTAATGAACTGTAATTATGAATAGATAACGAGTATGAAATTCATAGCTTAGATTTGTATGTTCCTCTGGAAAAAAATTGGAAGAATATTAATAAGAAAAATCATGACCTGCTGTTTCAAACAGAGAAAGAAGTTGATTTTCTCTAACAGCACAGCCTTAAAGTGGAAAATTTGTTCGTTATGAAGTTTAACATGACTGATTATCCCACGTTATTAAATATTTTGAACCTTTACCCACATAACCACACAAAATCCAACATAAGAACAAGACAACATAGATATTTTCTATGCTATGAAGACAGACTACACACAATTTATCTGAAGATGCCAAAGCAAACCCATTCCAGAGACACAAAAAATGAAGAAGCACTTCACTCGGCACACTACACACAGTGCCACAATAAACCTACACAGAGAGAGAGAGAGAGAGAGAGAGAGAGAGAGAGAGAGAGCAAGATGCAACACAGAGTCTCCAGCAATACACACACATCCAAATGTCCTGAGGTCTGCAACAGTAAAGCACTAGGTCACACCTTTGGTATGAAAAGCCCAGCAAGGACAGGACTATTGAACAGTGTGTATGTAGCTCAGAGCTGGAAGACTGGAAGACACACTAAGCAGCTCTAAAATAAATAAATAAATAAATAACAAAACTACAAGGCTCCCCGCGTGAAGCCAAGCTACAGCACACACTACTGTCCTCTTCCACCTCCTGCACTCTACCTGGACTTCTCGTATGGAGTCCATCTCTGCTGCAGGGTGTGGAACCTGTGCTGGCTGGAACACAGGGATAGTAGCAATGTGCCTGTCATGCATTTACCCACATGTCAATCAGCATTAGACCGACATATACAGCCATTAAGAAATTTCAAAAGCGATTTGTGATTGAAATAAGATATAAGGAATCATATTAAAGCAATGATCATCTGACACAGGCATAGGAAAAAAATGTTCCAACAAAGACCCTTTCTTGGCTGAGGAGAATCTCTACACACAACCAGTGAAAAAAACAACAACAAAAAAATGTCCTTCTAGTATGAAGGTACTTGGTTCAAGTCCTGTTTTGAGGTCATTAATGCGTGGAGTTTACATGACCTCCCTCTGTTTGTGTGGTTTCTCTCCCAGTGAATTGGTTTTGTCTCACAGTCCAAAGACATGTGCAGTCGACTTTTCTATAAAGACATTTGCAGTTGACTGTTTTCTAAAGACATGCGCAGGAGACTGTTCTATAATTCATTCCTAGGTGGAAATGTGATTGTGTATGTGTGTGTGTGTGTGTGTGTGTGTGTGTGTGTGTGTGTGTGTGTGTGTGTGTGTGTGTGTTGGCCCTGCAATGGACTGTCATGCTGTTTAAGGTTTATCCCATCTTCGCCCATTGTCAGCTGTGATAGGCTTCACCCATTCCTTAAACCTAGTAGGATTATTTGGTTCGGCCAAAGGATGAATGGATTTTTGATACCATATGTAAATATTTTCACCAGGCGAATTAAAATTGATATCTGCTCAGTAATAACTCATTAATCTCTGTACTGTAGATCACTATGTCTAAGATACAGATGAAGACAACAATGCACTTACCCACTAGGTCCAGGCCTCTGGTTCGGAGGTAAGCGCCAGTCATTGTTTGGTGGTTTTTGCTGTGGGGTTGGAGAGGAGAGAGAGAAACACTCGGGTTTAAATTTGCTTTTAGAATTAAAAAACTAAAACTAAAAAAAAAACCAAAAACACTGGCATCCTGTTTCCATAGAGTGTCTGGTCTGTGATGTATAAAGGACTAAAGTTTCTGAAACAGGAAATTGAATTATTAAAGCCACAATTCAGTTAGGTGGAAACCTGCAAGTAAAACAAAGGACAGGGAATGGAGATGATGGCTGGAAAGATGAGACAGCCAGTCTAATACAAAATGAAGAATTCAACAGTATGTGTATAAATAATTGAAAGACCCATCATGTCTCTACAACACAATTCACGGAATATAGGGACACTCAAGGTATAGTCTTCAAACGGCCTGTCAGAATGATAGCAAACCAAACGACATGTGCTGCCCAATTACAAAAGCCTTCCTAGTAACATTTAGAAGTACACTGATGATTAATTGCATAATTTTTCAGATATTATGGGGATATTTGCGGCGAACACCAGCCCAGTTCATGCTGATTTTGCTCCCTTCAATTCTTATTATGCCCACCTGATCATCTAATCATTGACGAAATAAATTCTTGATCAGTGGTGTGTGTTAAACCTTGATTGGAGGTAAGACCTGCAGGAAGGTTGATCTCAAGTCCAGGACCAAGGTTGGTGATAACGGTGCACACAATCATGTGTATTATTTCACTGATTCAAATATTGGGTATGATTACACACAGGCTAGTTTACAATAACAGCCAAACCCAAAGGATTGTGGTTTCAGACAACATTTGTACATTGTTAAAGGTTTCTTTAATAGAGAGTTGAGGTTGGTGTATGCAACATGCAACACCATATTACTGATGATCAGTTAATGCCAATTTATGTTTAATGAGAATAAAGATGGCTGCTAACAAAGGTCTAACAGTACAAATGGGAAAAATCTGATTTAGAGCATGGCTGCTATCTTTCTTAAAAATTCACCAATACACAGATGAGAGAAATAACTGGTTATATATATACGGTGTATCTCAAATACTAAAATTACAATTCCTTATCTATCTATAAATTCATCCACAGTAAAGCTTTTTTCCCCCTCCATATACTTATTATTCAGGGGCAGTGGTGGTCTAGTGGTATAAGGTGCTGGATCGCTGATCCAAAGGTTGGGGGTTCGAGTCCCACTCTCCACAAGGTTGTCACTGTCCCCCCCAGTGCAGCTAACTGGGTTATCAAAGGCCAGCCATGTCTCTCACTGTCTATGGTGAGAGGCATGTAAAAGAATCATTGCTGACTTTCGACGAGAGTAGGCTGCAAAGCCGTCAGCGTGTTTCCGCCCTGCGATGGCCTGGCGAGCTGTCCAGGGTGTACTCTGCCCTTGCCCTGAGTTGGCTGGGATGGGCACCAGCCTCCCTGCGACCCTAATTAGGATGAAGTGGTTACAGAAAATGAAATTAAATACTTATTATTCACAATGGTTCAATCAATTATATACATATATATATATATATATATAAACATGAACCAGAATAACAGTCTGTTTTCCTTTTGACTTTTTCCCTTTTACTTGGGATTCGCCACAATGAATCATCTGATTCGCACGTTTGATTTGGCAGAGGTTTTTACGTCGGATGCCCTTCCTGTCACAACCCTTTTAGCTAGGGACAGAAACACACTGACGACTTTGCAGCTACTCTTTACAAATGTCAACAATGGTTCTTTTACATGCCTCTCACCATAGACAGTGAGAGACATGGCCCACCTTAGGTCACCCAGTTAGCCGCACTGGGGGGACAGTGACAACTTTGTGGAGAGTGGGACTCGAACCCCCAACCTTTGGATCAGCGATCCAGCACCCTATACCACTATACCACCGCTGCCCCACGAACCAGAATAACCGTACTGTATTAAATTAATTAATAATAATAAATTAAAATAAGAACGGTATCTAATAGTAACACCACAATTGTACCTGACAAACCTGACTACACTTGTTTTTTGTACACACATTTATGGAGGAATTATTCCTGCTGTGCCAACCTGTGAAAAATCAGTGTCCTACACTAGGAAAACTAGACAGTCTTGTGCCGCTATCCTCCCATCCTCCCTGAGGGCTCATTGACTATTTATACCCCTGACAATGTTCTCATGTGCCAAATAGAGCATCTAGGGAATCTAATTTATTTTATATTCTGTACCATGCTCCACATTTCATTTTCCTGAGAGTGGAGCGGTCTATCAACAGAACCCTCACCTTCAAGACTGAGCCACCAAACAAGTCTTTATGACAGGCTTGTAAGTTATGGAACCATGTTTAGTCCGAACAAACACAAAGTCATTCTGACTAAACATGGTTGAGAAGCAATGCTTGTCTTTAGTTTTAGGAGGGTTCTGAGATGCTCTCGCAACCTATAAAAAGCTAACCGGCCCATTCGAGTTGAGCTGAAGGTGAAGGTTCTTTTGTTGGTGTTTAAATCTAAGTCAGTGCCTGATGGAGGTCAGATGACCATGATGGAGCAGCCATCCCAGTAAGATACATATAATAATGAGGAAAGATACTGATATAATGCAGAATAAATTATGAGATGTAGTACAGCCTAAATCTGCTGAGTGATTTGTAATTCTGGTTGCTGAGCTCCTGCGCTCAGAGGAAATGTCAGAGGAAATGTCCACCGTGTTCTCAGCCAGAGTGATATTAAGATGAAAAAGTTTAGAAAGTACTGTTTTCATATTGTTCTGGACGTTCACAGAGGTGTTAAATATGCTCTTATGTTCCTCCTGGACTAGTTTGCCAGCTATTCTCAGCACTATGAGCCCCAATGTGAAATAATGCTGCATCTGGACCAGACAGACTGTAGATTGTAGCCACTGCCTCCACCCACACATAATATCCGATTAACCAGGTGGCCAAGGTTAGCTGAGATGGGCAGAAAAAAAAAATCTAGAGTGCCATCTGGAAGAAGTAGAGGATATAGACGCTTTGGCATGTGGGCATTCTGATCAGCAATAAGCACATGTACTGTGACATTAGATCTGGATCATGTTTATCTGCTTATAATCAACAGCTCTCAGTGCATAAATCTATCCTGTCTCGTGGTTTATATACACATATTAGGACACAGTGGAGCCAAGGATAGCACCATCAGTAATGGAGTAAGACAGAGTAGAGTTCTCACTCAAATCTGGGTCGAAAGTTGGCATAATCAGAATAGGGGCATTTGGAGCATTGTTCTCAGAAATATCCACAGAGTAGGAGGGCTGTGAAAAGACCGGCATGTTGTTGTTAACATCTGAAAAAAAATAACTATAAGAGGACTGGGTGGGGAGCCGGAATCGCTTGCTGTCACAGTAATGGCATACAGTATTCAGCCATGATTTCCCGTCCAGAAGTGATCGTTTATTAAGATATAATGGCCTTCATAAGAAGAAACAGTCTGAAATGATAACCCAGATGGAATATGTACATCGCCGATCTCGACTTTACTGTTACAGCAACCTTCCATGGCACCACCACGTCTGTCTCTCGCCTGAACTGTGAAGTCATACATGTGTGCTTGCTCCCCATCTACTACACTTGTCACCCCGATCTCTCCACTGTTATGATCAACAGAGAACATTTGTAGAACATGATCAGAAATGTATTTATTGGAATAATTTCTCCATTCAGACCATGCTCAGCATCAAAAGCTTGTGAGTGATGTCACCAATGTTAGCCTTTACAGTGGCTTATCAAACTCAGGCACGTTGTCATTTATGTGAAGGATATTCACAAAGAGAACTATAGTTCCGGTTTTGTCCGGTTTTCTTCATTCAGTGCAGTCAGTTTGAGATGAAAAGAGTTGTGTTTTTCTTTGTCCAGTGGTTTTTAGTTGGAAAAACGGCGCGCTGTCCTTCACATCCACGACATCCACAATAACATGACGTACACGGCTTCTGAAATAAAATCTGAATGTGGGACATAATGAGCTTGATCCATCTATGCATTTCCTTTCCATCTTGATGACTAAAGCTCAACTGGCTGGCTCAAAATATTGTACACTAGTATCCGAGACGATGCGCAGCTCCCTGTGGATTATGTCCTGAACCTCGATGCTCAAATCCTCCGACACGTGTCCTACTACTGTCCCGGGTTTGGACTTTTCAGCAACAGAAAATGCAGTTCTGATGCCTGGATGTCAAAAATCAACAATAGGCTATGATGATACACTGTTCTGTACATCATTCTGCAATGCACTGCTTCTGGATATCTGTCGCGTAATGAAAACAAAATTAATTCATGAGCAGAAACCGCCCTGATTGTACAAACAATTATTATAATAAACAAACACATAGAAGAAGCCGACATTATAATAATAAAAAAATAGAACTGTTATAAAAGCACATTGTGGCAAACTTTGAAATGAGATTTCCTTTCTAATTCGGTTAATCTAATGATGAAAATTTATCTCTGACATGGAATGCATGTTCTTTCGTCGCCATTTTGACCATGTAACTGACGTCAGCTAAACTTCTTTCTTTCTTTCCTTTTGGCTTTTCCCCTTATTTCAGGGGTCGCCACAGCGAATGATTCACATGTTTGGTTTGGCATAGGTTTTTACGTCGGATGCCCTTCCTGACACAACCCTTTAGCAAGGGACAGAAACACGCTGAAGGCTCTGCAGCTCCTCTTTACGAAAGTCAGCAATGGTTCTTTTACCTCTCAACATAGACAGTGAGAGACATGGCCGGCCTATGATAACCCAGTTAGCGACACTGGGTGGGGGGGGGGGGGGGGGGGAGGGACAACCTTGTGGAGAGTGGGACTCGAATCCCCAACCGTAGCGCCATATACCACCAGGCCATAGATCGTAGCCAACTTTCTGTTTGTGAAATGGCTCTTCGGTTCTTCAGAGTGAAAAGCAGGTGGGGGTTGTGTGACTCTATAAAGAGCTCGGCTTCCGATTGGAGGAAATTATTTTTTGTCTCCAAACCGGGACATAGAGAGAAACATCTGCCAGTTCAAGACACACACACACAGTCACATTTACACGCAAGCAAAAAAGTTGAAGTATGACGTATTTTGTATGCTGGTTCTAATTTTACAATGCATTTATTTGGTGTTTGTTTGAATTAGCGTCATTTGAGCTTTTATATCATTCCAACCAAATGCGACACATTTTAATTTACCCGACTGAAACATAACAGACGCACACCACATTAGGCAGCAGTTCCTGACTGTGCATCAGTACACTTTTGGTTACACAAAAATAAATTCTCACCATCACATTTTCTTTTTCTAGTTAATTTAAATTTAAGTTCAGACGAAAGAATCTGCCAAAATCTGTGGTACTGAAACAACGTCATCATCATTTTTTGAACCGCTGAATCTAATTAGGGTCGTGGGGAGACCGTGGGCAGTGGTGGTCTGGTGGTAAAGGGAGCTGGCTGGCTGATCCTAAGGCTGCAGGTTCGAGTCTTACTCTCCACAGGTTGTCACTGCCCTGCCTCCCAGTGCAGCTAACTGAGTTATGAAAGGCTGGTGATGTCTCTGGGGTTCTGGGGAGGCAGGTCATCTCATCCAGGGAAGCGTACACCATGGATAGCTCTGCAGGCCATCGCAGGGCACAAACCCAATGACGGCTCTGTACAAGGTCATGCCATGGTTCTTTGTCAACCTGTTGACAGTGAGACCCAAACCATAAGACTGGCAACCCAGCACCTTACCTTACCGGGCCACCATTGCCCTGGACAGAAACAATGCTTCCCTTGGATTCGTATACAAAACAATAAACAGGCTTGATTACACTGTAGCTTATTAGAAACCCATTTTACTCAAAACCTCATCTTTTCTCACCTGTTGACTCTCAAACGTCCACGTGCTGTCTGGTAATGACGCATCGAGCACACTTAGAGTGTTTGTAAAGTC
>CM045743.1:31326439-31358939 GCA_024760905.1 Plotosus lineatus | reverse complement strand
AGAGTTTACTACTTACACTGAGCACTTTCTAGAGGAAACCCAGCTCCTTGAGCTATAGATTCTGGTCCTTTAGCAAGCCATTTTTTTGTGTGAAAATTCAGTGAGTTATTGTTTATGTCATCTTTTTCTATTTCAATGCAGTGGAGCTGTAAATGGTTTTCAATAACAACTTGTAAAAGGCAGCTGCCACTTGGTGCACAAATGCCTTTGTGAGCAATCATTTCATTAAAGATGCTTTTTTCAGAATCTGCACTCAGAAGCTATACCTAACTTACGATGGGAGATAAGTAAAGGCTAAGATCCTTTGTGAGATTTCTGACCATAAATCCCTTAATTAATTCCTCTGGCATGGTATAACAAATCTGAACTTTAGTTTTATTCCACAACTGAGGGAAAGCAGACACACTGAGCAGCCACTGTCCTGTGTCCAACACTGCCCTTTCCCCATCTTTCTTTAATTTTGTGTATAATCTCCTGAAAATGCAGTCCTTTTCCATTAGTACATATTCATTCATTCATTTTCTGAACCAAGTAATCCTAATTACGGTTGCAGGGAGGCTGGCACCCATCTCATGTGACTGTAAGCAAGGGCAGAGTACACCCTGTGCAGCTTGACAGAAACCATCTCAGGGCAGAAACATGGCTATATACCCTTGATGAAAGTCATCAATGGTTCTTTTACATGAACCTCTCACCATAGACAGTGCGAGACATGGCGGGCCTTTGATAACCCAGTTAGCTATACTGGGGGGACACTGACAACCTTGTGAGAGTGGGACTCAGATCCCCAACCTTAGGGTCAGTGATCCAGCACCTTTTACCACCAGGCCACCACTGCCACCATAAACCCTTTTTAATACAGTACATGAATTGGAATTAAGTGGGTTTGGGGGTTAAATTCATAGCACGACAGCTCCTAACAGAGTAATAGTTCTTAAAAGGTTTTAAGAATGGAAACAACACATTAAACATTTCAAACGATGACTTGGTTTCTATCATACCAAAATCAGTTTGTTCAGATTGGAAATTACTCAAATCTTGCCTAGAAATACTGGAGTAATGGCCTTCATCAACATTACCATCAATATAATCAGCAACAACAACAACACTGCCAAGACTACCAATAACAACAGCAACACCACCACCACCACCACTACCACCACCAATAATAATAATAATAATAATAATAATAATAATAATAATAATAATAATAATAATAATACAAAAAATAATAATAATAAAGACAATATACACTGAGCTTTCATCAACAATCTAAAAAGAATCACTATTTTAAAGTATGAATTCATAACAAGAATTTCTATATTTAACTAATACAAAATCTTTCTAAAAGGTCATTTTTGAGAAAGAACCGAATTAACTTTCACAAATTGAAAATTACAAAAAAAAAACCCAAACAAACAAATAAACAAAAACAAACAAAAAAAAACCACACAGGCAAAAGCAGAAAAACAAGGTTAAAAACATAATTGGTCCTGATAACCCCTCTCTCCATGTCTCTCCCGCCTTCCCTCTCTCCCTCTCTCTTTCTTCCTGTTTCCGTCGTTCAATCTCGATCCGTCCTCCTTCTTTTTTTCTTTCTCTTTCGGCACATAAATTAGACGACACGAGTATTATACAGTTTCTAAATTGAAAATTATTCGAAATAAGCTAACTTAACACATATATTTCCTCACCTGTTGACTCTCAAACGTCCACGTGCTGTCTGGTAATGACGCATCGAGCACACTTAGAGTGTTTGTAAAGTCTGTGGTGCTGCTGGGTTTAACGAGGGTGAAATCACTGAATTCGGACATTGGAGAGAGATAGGAGCCGAAGGACTGACTCTGAGACATCATGTCTCCTCCCAGCACCTCCACATATTTAATGGGCCCGTCAGTGTTGAGCTGGATCTGCAGGTTTCTGTTGGGGTTTTTATATTCACACTCACTCCGTCTGATACAGCAACTCGAGCTGCCTCTGCTGCTTCGAGCACATTTTACCAGCAAAACCAGAAACGTTACCAAACACAGCAGTGAGACGGAGGCAAGAGAAATGATGAGATATAAAGTGATTTTGCTATTTTTCTGCTCAGGTTCTGGATTTTTGTGCCTAAAGTCTGCGATTGGTTCATGAAACCCGTCCTCTATCAGTATATCCACAGTGACGGTGGTGGACTGCACCGGTTCTCCGTTGTCCTTTATCTCTATGAGCAGTCTCTGAGAGGAGTCATCCTGCTCTGAAACAGAGCGCTTAGTCCTCACCTCTCCTGTATGTAAAGTGACAGAGAACAGAGACGCGTCCGTGGCGTCCGCGAGCCGATAGGAAATCCAGGCGTTATGGCCCGAGTCAGCGTCCACTGCTGTGACTTTAGTAACGAGGTGTCCTGCTTTAGCCGAGCGGGCCATCCTCTGATGAGAGACAGAGCCCATGAGTGCGGAGGGGTAAATGACAGCGGGGGTGTTGTCGTTCTGGTCCACAATAAAAACATGAACCGTGGCGTTGCTGCTCAGAGCTGGAGATCCGTGATCTTTCGCTTGGACTTGGATCTGAAACACTTTCGTTCTTTCATAATCGAATGAGTGCATGCTAAAAATGCTCCCGTTCTCTGAGTTTATATAAAAATAAGAGGATACCGAAATACCTTGAATGCGCGACTCTATTATTGAATACGAAATCTTAGAATTTTCTCCCAGATCTGGATCAGAAGCTGAGACAGTACATAATACATTTCCAGCATGGACGTTTTCTTTTGTATAAATCACATATGAAGACTGTAAGAAGACCGGGGGGTTGTCATTTACGTCTAATACTTCAACAGATATTTGAGTTTTAGACCTCAGCGGTGGAGTTCCTGAATCTTCTGCCATTATATCAACTGTATATTTAGGAAACCTTTCCTGGTCTAAGTTTGAATCCGTGACTAATGCATAATAGTTTGAAATGGACGGTTTTAGAGTAAAAGGTAAACCTTGCTGTATGCTCAGGTTAACTTTGCCATTATCTCCGGAATCACTATCTTTTGCCCCTATTAGCGCGACGACCGTGCCAGGAGCTGCGTCTTCTCTAACTGGTTTAGGAAGAGATTTTAGAATTATCTCTGGCGCATTGTCATTTACGTCCAGGATTTCAATCTCAACACTGCAGACACCCTCTAAAGGTGAAGCCCCTTTATCTGATGCGACCACCTCAAATTTAAAGGAACTGACTACCTCATAATCCAAATCGTCTTTAATCGTGATGGCACCTTTTTCTGCATCAATTGAGAACAATTGTTTAATGCTCTCTGACGTACTCGGTTCAAATGAATAAATTAACTCGCTATTTACACCGTCGTCTGCATCTTTGGCTTTAACTGTCAGTATTACTGTTTCCTTTGCTGTGTTTTCCGGGAGTCTCACCTTGTATAAGGGTTTTTCAAACGCAGGAGAATTATCATTACTGTCTTGAACTCGAATGATAATTGTAGTTGTTCCAGACTTTGCTGGAGTCCCACCATCCACTGCTGTGAGCACGAGATTGTGCGTGGACTGTTTCTCCCTATCCAGCGTTTTTTCCAAAACCAATTCAGGGATTTTAGTACCGTCCTTATTCTTTACACTTAAAATGAAATAATCGTTTTTACTTAGTGTGTACGACTGTAAAGAATTTGAACCTATATCCGGGTCTTTTGCTGTCTCCAATCGGAATCTTGCCCCTGGCGTTCTTGCCTCCTCGACAGTAACAACGATTTGATTATTAAGAAAAAAAGGCGAGTTGTCATTCACATCCTGAATGTCAATTTCAACTCGATATATTTGTAAAGGGTTTTCTATAATTGCTTCTACTGTTAATGTGCACTTTATGACTGCTGGACATATCTGTTCCCTGTCGACTCTATCTGTAATTATTAGCTCCCCTTTCCCCAAATCAATAGCGAAATACTGCTTACCAGACTCGCTTGCTATCTGTAATTTACGATCGTATATTTCAGAAAGTCCAAGGTCAAGATCTTTTGCAATGTTTCCAACCACAGACCTTATTTTTAATTCCTCGGGAATGGAGTAGCGAATCTGCGCATCTATTGTACTCCAACAAAGGTAGACAATGCACAGCACTTGCCGTGAAAACCGCGATTTCCATGTTGTTGCTCCCATTTCCATAAATATGATGTTAATAAATATTTTTCTTCCAAAACCATTGCCAATTAAAATGTTCGTCTTATTACAAAATCAGCATCCCAGAACACTGGTTCTAAGACGGTCCTCATTGTGAAAGGTATCCTCTCGGTCTGTGCTTTGCTCGTGGAACATAGCACTGAAGCTTGGAGGAGAAAGTAGATCTCTTTGTGTGTTTCAGCACCCTATTGGTGGACAGCACTCCAACTGCTGAGAAGCCAGAACAGCTTCTTAAAGAGACATGCATGCTCGATAGACTCAATACAGCACCATCATGTAATGCATGATTTACAGACCCATGCTATCCAGGTGAAACTTATAAACACATTTATTTTTATTATATAGTAATATAAAAATATATTGAAATCATACTAGTATTAATTAAATTAGCAAGTTCTATCAATCAAATGTCTGCATGCCTTTTGTTGTCATCTTGTGTATACTGTATGTCAGTAGAATAATTGTAATATACTGTACATGTAATATATTTTATATTGTAGACACGGAAACGATTTATCCTTCCTGGTGTACAAATGCCGTATATATTGTATTGTACTCCCAACTCGCAGACACACACACACAAACATACAGACAGACAGACAGACAGACAGACAGAGAGAGAGAGAGAGAGAGAGAGAGAGAGAGAGAGAGAGAGAGAGAGAGTTACTTTGTGCTATCCCAATACAGCCTGCCCAGTAAAATAAATAAATGGCACAACTTAGAGTTTATATGCGTATTTTAAGGCGTAAGGCCTGAACACAATCTTCATTCATTTTATTTGCTCCACTACAGGTTTGGAGCATGAAGTGAAAGCAACTTATAATCTATTTTACTATTGCAGGGAACCATTAATTATGGTAATTATATATAAAATTAACAATTTATTTCCAAGTAATATGATTAAATAATTAATTATGAACATGAATAATGACTTAACCTCAAACAAAACAAGAGGCATTTTTATTTTCAGACCAATTTGACATATGAGCTTCTACGGTGTTTTTGGTAATATCATTGTCAGGTTGGGGGAGAGAAAGATTGTGCTTTTCCTCATTTTCTCAGCTTTTAGCCTTTAATGGGACATAAGTAAATCACACCTTTCTACTGTATAGATGAAACATTCATCACCCATTTTGTCTTTTACACGATCCGGGATAGATATTTCACACTATACGTGTTTTTGATCATGTACATTGTGGATACAGTGCCATGTCTGAAATTACACTCCATGTTTGCCAAATGAACCACATTTAATTCTGAGCATCACTGTAAAATGCAGCCATGAGGTGGGGGGGGGGGGGGGGGGGGGCACTAACCAGTGTCTCTCCCCCTCATGCCGTTCTCAAGCCCGGAGAAATGCAGAGGGTTGTGTCAGGAAGGGCATCCGACGGAAAACCAATGCCAAACATTTATGATGCAAGTCAGAAGTACTACCCCGATACCGGATTGGTCGAGGCCCGGGTTAACAACGACCGCCATCAGTGCTGTCAATCAACAGGGTGCTGATGGAAATTGGACTACTGTTGGTCGAAGACGTCGAAGAAGGAGAGGTGGGAGGCATGTCCGTAGGCAGAGAGAGAAAAGGAAAGGCATGAGTCTAGGACTGAGAGTGGGGACTTTGAATGTTGGAACTATGCAAAGAAAAGGTAGAGAGCTCGCTGACACGATGCAGAGGAGGAAGGTGGACATACTGTGTGTTCAGGAGACCAGGTGGAAAGGTAACAAAGCTAAAAGCTTAGGAGCAGGGTTTAAGCTATTTTATCACGGTGTGGATGGGAAGAGAAATGGAGTCGGAGTCATCTTGAAGGAGGAGTTTGTCAGGAATGTTCTAAAAGTGAAAAGAGTGTCAGACAGAGTGATGAGTCTCAAGTTAGAAATTGAAGGTGAAATGCTCAATGTTGTTAGTGCTTATGCCCCACAGGCAGGATGTGAGCGAGAAGAGAAGGAGAGATTCTGGAGTGACTTAGATGAAGTGATGCAGAGTACCACCAGAGGTGAAAGAGTGGTCATTGGTGCAGACTTCAATGGATATGTTTGTGCAGGCAACAGAGGGGACGAGGAAGTGATGGGCAGGTTTGGTATCCAGGACAGGAATGCAGAAGGATAGATGTTGATAGATTTTGCAAAAAGGATGGAAATGGCTGTGGTGAATACTTTCTTCCAGAAGAAACAGGAACATAGGGTGACTTATAAAAGTGGAGGTAGGAGCACACAGGTAGACTACATCTTGTGCAGGCGATGTAATTTGAAGAAAGTCAGTGACTGCAAAGTAGTAGTGGGTGAGAGTGTTGCCAAACAGCATAGGATGGTGGTGTGCAGGATGACGCTGATGGTAAGGAAGGTGAAAAAGGCAAAGGCAGAGCAGAAGACAAAGTGGTGGAAGCTGAAAAAGGAAGAGTGTCGTGTTGTCTTGAAGGAGGAGTTGAAACAGGCTTTGGGTGGCCAGGAAGTGCTTACAAATGACTGGACAACCACAGCAAATGTGATCAGGGACACAGGTAGGAGAGTACTTGGTGTGTCCTCTGGAAGGAAAGTAGATAAGGAGACTTGGTGGTGGAATGAGGAAGTGCAGGAGTGTGTACAAAGGAAGAGATTAGCTAAGAAGAAGTGGGACATTGAGAGGACCGAAGAGAGTAAACAGGAGTACAGGGAGACACAGCGTAAGGCGAAAGTAGCAGTGGCTAAGGCCAAACAGAGGGCGTATGATGACTTGTATGATAGGTTGGATAGTAAAGAGGGAGAAAATGATCTATACAGGTTGGCACAGCAGAGAAATAGAGATGGGAAGGACGTGCAGCAAGTTAGATTGATAAAGGACAGAGAGGGAAATGTATTGACTGATGACAGAAGTGTGCTGGGAAGACGGAAAGAGTACTTTGAAGAGCTGATGAATGAGGAAAATGAGAGAGAAAAAAAGAGTAGAAGAGGTGACCATTGAGGACCAGGATGTAGCAAAGATCAGTAAGGGTGAAGTGAGAAGGGCATTGAAGAGGATGAAGAATGTTAAGGCAGTTGGTCCTGATGATATACCTGTGGAGGTATGGAAGTGTCTAGGAGAGGTAGCAGTAGATTTTCTGACAAGAACATTCAACAAGGTACTAGAGAGTGAGCAGATGCCAGAGGAATGGAGGAGAAGTGTGCTGGTGCCCATTTTTAAGAACAAAGGAGACGTGCAGAGTTGCGGCAACTACAGAGGGATAAAGTTGATGAGCCATACGATGAAGTTATGGGAAAGAATAGTGGAAGCTGGACTAAGGGCAGAGGTCAGCATTTGTGAACAACAGTTTGGTTTCATGCCAAGAAAGAGCATCACAGATGCAATGTTTGCTTTGAGGATGTTAATAGATATTATTATTATAAACTAAGCAATTTTTATGAAGAATTTTTAAAAATCAGAAAAGTGCCTTGAATAATTTCTTCGTTTATTTAAAGCTTGCGGCAGTTGCCACTTTTGTCCACTAGGTGTAATAAGTCTACCTAAGTGAGGTCGGGCTGGCCATTCTGCCCTGAAAAACCCGCAAATCAATGTCCAATCGAGTCCTTCGCATAACTTTTAATAAACAATTGGTTTCTTAGAAGCAGAAATTAGCATTCGAGCAGTACATGGAACTGTCCCTCAGAACTCTTTACAGGTTTCTATTTGTAAACGGTTTAGAAAATAAATCTATATCAGATGTACCTTTGTATAAAGTACTCGGTATTTAATATTATTACTGAAGACAATAAAGACCAGTGTTAATTTTAATAACCATTGCCAATGGATTAAAAAAATATAAAGTGATGGTCCCTTTAGCTTTCACGACAAGCTTAGTTTCCCGCACTGCATTGTACATCTACAAAGCCATAGGAAATCTTGCCAGTATCATTCACTGTCAGGTGGTTCATGTAAACAGTAAACAACTCATGTGTGAAACGCACATTACAGTAAAAAAAAAAAAAAAATAACAGTGATTTGCAGTTGTATAGAAAGGTCCATTTTGGAATAAACAGTGCAGAAATAATAATAACTACACAGCACAATCGAGTATGATTTTATAGGATATGTTTTATCGTACACACATTTTAGGTACAACCATGAAAACGGAATGATTAAAGAAAAAAGAGAAAGTGATTAGAATGTGTGGGATTTAAATCACATTCTCACCTGTTGACTCTCAAACGTCCACGTGCTGTCTGGTAATGACGCATCGAGCACACTTAGAGTGTTTGTAAAGTCTGTGGTGCTGCTGGGTTTAACGAGGGTGAAATCACTGAATTCGGACATTGGAGAGAGATAGGAGCCGAAGGACTGACTCTGAGACATCATGTCTCCTCCCAGCACCTCCACATATTTAATGGGCCCGTCAGTGTTGAGCTGGATCTGCAGGTTTCTGTTGGGGTTTTTATATTCACACTCACTCCGTCTGATACAGCAACTCGAGCTGCCTCTACTGCTTCGAGCACATTTTACCAACAAAACCAGAAACGTTACCAAACACAGCAGTGAGACGGAGGCAAGAGAAATGATGAGATATAAAGTGATTTTGCTATTTTTCTGCTCAGGTTCTGGATTTTTGTGCCTAAAGTCTGCGATTGGTTCATGAAACCCGTCCTCTATCAGTATATCCACAGTGACGGTGGTGGACTGCACCGGTTCTCCGTTGTCCTTTATCTCTATGAGCAGTCTCTGAGAGGAGTCATCCTGCTCTGAAACAGAGCGCTTAGTCCTCACCTCTCCTGTATGTAAAGTGACAGAGAACAGAGACGCGTCCGTGGCGTCCGCGAGCCGATAGGAAATCCAGGCGTTATGGCCCGAGTCAGCGTCCACTGCTGTGACTTTAGTAACGAGGTGTCCTGCTTTAGCCGAGCGGGCCATCCTCTGATGAGAGACAGAGCCCATGAGTGCGGAGGGGTAAATGACAGCTGGGGTGTTGTCGTTTTGGTCCACAATAAAAACATGAACCGTGGCGTTGCTGCTCAGAGCTGGAGATCCGTGATCTTTCGCTTGGACTTGGATCTGAAACACCTTCATCTTTTCGTGATCGAATGAGTGCATGCTAAAAATGCTCCCGTTGTCTGAATTAATATATATATAAGATGACACTGGTGAGCCGAGGATTCTGGAGTCTATAATGGAGTAAGAAATTTTAGCATTTTCTCCCTGATCTGGATCAGAAGCAGACACGGAACACAACACTGATCCAGCAGCACTGTTTTCTTTCACGTGAATAACGTATGACGGCTGCGGAAAAGCAGGTGCATTATCGTTGACATCCAACACATTTACGACGATTTCCTGCTTTGACGTGAGCTGTGGAGATCCTGAATCAGCAGCAACAATCACAACAGTATATGCAGAATTAGCTTCCCTGTCCAGTTTCTTATCTGTGATTAACGTGTAATGATTTGATAATGATGTTTTCAAAGAAAATGGCGAGCCAGGTAATAATGTCAAGGTTACATGGCCATTATCCCCCTTGTCTAAGTCTTTGGCACTTATTAAAGCTACAACTGTGCCAACTGGAGCGTCTTCACGGACGGGACTGGGAGAGGACTTTAATATGATCTCTGGCACGTTGTCGTTCATGTCTAATATATCCAAATGGACACTACACACTCCCTCCATTGGTGGACTGCCTCTGTCTTTGGCGACAATGTCAAAATCAAAAGACCTATCGGTCTCGTAGTCTATTTTACCTTTTACTCTAATTTCACCAGTCAGTGAATCAACAGAAAACATATTGCTTATAGTGTCTGGGGTGTGAGGACCAAACGAATAGCTCACTTCTTTGTTTTCGCCTTCATCTAAATCCACAGCTCGTACAGTAAGCACAATCACTTCTGAAGCCATGTTTTCTGTGATTTGCTCATCGTACTGTGCTTTTTCAAAAACTGGAGCATTATCATTTATGTCAAGTACACGGACGGAGATTTTCGTTGTTCCGGATCTGGAAGGTTTTCCGCCATCCAAAGCAGTGAGCGTGAGACTGACGACTGACTGTTTTTCTCTATCCAGGGATTTTTCCAATACAAGTTCGGGGACGCGAGATCCATCTTTAGATATTTTGACATCTAATGCAAAATATTCGTTTTTGCTCAGTGTGTATGTACGCATTGAATTTGACCCCACATCAGGATCCTGTGCTGATTCTAAACGAAACCTTGCACCATGAGCGATTGACTCGGCTATATTCAAAGTGTTTTCTTTATTTTGAAAAACAGGAGAATTATCATTAATGTCCTGGATTTCTACTTCAAAACGATACAACTGCAGTGGATTTTCAGTAATAGCCTCTAAAAGGAGAACGCATGTAGCACTTTGAGGGCATAAATTCTCCCTGTCAATCCTCTCCGTCACAATCAGTTCGCCCTTTGTTGGATCCACACCGAAATATTGCTTACCAGACTCTACAGCAATCCGCAATTTCCTTTCCGACACATCAGATAATTTTAAATCCAGATCTTTCGCGATATTTCCAACCACAGTGCCCTCATTTTGCTCCTCTGGTATTGTGTAGCGAATCTGCGCCTCGGTAATATTCCACACAGCAAACGCACAGAGAAGCCCGACAATCCACCATTCTCTCCGCATATTTATTCCAAATGTGTCTATTTACACAGGCACCGGTTGTAAATGTTAAACATTTCTTTGAAACGCATTGCAAAAAGTAACATCCGTGTTTTTTCGGCTAAAGCATTTAAAAGATTTAAATTTGCACATCTCCTGCGCTCCTGGGTGAAGCCTCTCTTCTGAGAGCAGTGACACAATAGAAAGAGGAGGGAGTAGATCTCTTTGTATAATTGAACCTGTGATTGGTGTAGGCTGCACCAATGGGCTGAGGGAAATAGGATACTGCGATTTAAAGAGGCAATGCTGTATAACTAAAGGGACCATACAGTTAAACACAGCTGGAGGAAGCAGTGCGGGGGCACGTAAAGAAGAAGAAGAAGAAGAAGAAGAAGAAAAAAAAGATTCCCAAATAATTATTCAATCACCAACACTGAAACTAATTAAAAAAAAAAAAAAACATCTCTCATGTATACCAAATGGAATAAAAAAAATACAAGGTGTTTTAAATATGAAGTCTTATAAGAAAAAAATACACAGTGCGAATTAAGTTGAGAAAAAATAAAAACAACAAAAAAAACAACTTTAATAACAATTTTGAGAATCTTAGGTTTGAACAGTGATTTTTATTTATACTTTTTTCCTTCTGGCTTTTTCCCTTTCTCGAGAGTCGCCTCAGGGAATCATCTGATTTGCACATTTGATTTGGCATGGGTTTTTATGTCGGATGCCCTTCCTGTCACAACCCAAGGGACAGAAACACGCTGACGGCGTTGCAGCTACTCGTTACGACAGTCAGCAATGTTTTTTTTTTTTTTTACATGAACCTCTCACTATAGACAGTGATAGACATGGCCTGCCTTTGATAACCCACTTAGCTGCACTGGGCGGACAGTGACAGCCCTGTGGGGAATCGAACCCCCAACCTGAGGATCAGCAACCCTGCACCCTATATACTAGACCATCACTGCCCCTAGGTTTGAACAGTGATATGGATAATAATAAATCAATAGCTTAGCATAAGGTAATCAGGATAGCAGACAGCAAGAGACCCAATCACCCATCCCCAAACATACACAACCCACCCACTCACCCACCCCCATCCAAACACATACACACACACACACACACACACACACACACACACACACACACACACACACACACACACACACACACACACATTTAAATCACATTCTCACCTGTTGACTCTCAAACGTCCACGTGCTGTCTGGTAATGACGCATCGAGCACACTTAGAGTGTTTGTAAAGTCTGTGGTGCTGCTGGGTTTAACGAGGGTGAAATCACTGAATTCGGACATTGGAGAGAGATAGGAGCCGAAGGACTGACTCTGAGACATCATGTCTCCTCCCAGCACCTCCACATATTTAATGGGCCCGTCAGTGTTGAGCTGGATCTGCAGGTTTCTGTTGGGGTTTTTATATTCACACTCACTCCGTCTGATACAGCAACTCGAGCTGCCTCTACTGCTTCGAGCACATTTTACCAGCAAAACCAGAAACGTTACCAAACACAGCAGTGAGACGGAGGCAAGAGAAATGATGAGATATAAAGTGATTTTGCTATTTTTCTGCTCAGGTTCTGGATTTTTGTGCCTAAAGTCTGCGATTGGTTCATGAAACCCGTCCTCTATCAGTATATCCACAGTGACGGTGGTGGACTGCACCGGTTCTCCGTTGTCCTTTATCTCTATGAGCAGTCTCTGAGAGGAGTCATCCTGCTCTGAAACAGAGCGCTTAGTCCTCACCTCTCCTGTATGTAAAGTGACAGAGAACAGAGACGCGTCCGTGGCGTCCGCGAGCCGATAGGAAATCCAGGCGTTATGGCCCGAGTCAGCGTCCACTGCTGTGACTTTAGTAACGAGGTGTCCTGCTTTAGCCGAGCGGGGCATCCTCTGATGTGACACAGAGCCCATGAGTGCGGAGGGGTAAATGACAGCTGGGGTGTTGTCGTTCTGGTCCACAATAAAAACATGAACCGTGGCGTTGCTGCTCAGAGCTGGAGATCCGTGATCTTTCGCTTGGACTTGGATCTGAAACACCTTCATCTTTTCGTGATCGAATGAGTGCATGCTAAAAATGCTCCCGTTGTCTGAATTAATATATATATAAGAAGACAACGGTGAGCCGAGGATTCTGGAGTCTATAATGGAGTAAGAAATTTTAGCATTTTCTCCCTGATCTGGATCAGAAGCAGACACGGAACACAACACTGATCCAGCAGCACTGTTTTCTTTCACGTGAATAACGTATGACGGCTGCGCAAAAGCAGGTGCATTATCGTTGACATCCAACACATTTACGACGATTTCCTGCTTTGACGTGAGCTGTGGAGATCCTGAATCAGCAGCAAAAATCACAACAGTATATGCAGAATTAGCCTCCCTGTTCAGTGTTTGAGCTGTGATCAGTGTGTAGTGGGTAGACATGGAAGATTTCAAAGAAAATGGCGTGCCTGGCAATAAAATTAGATTAACCTTGCCATTATTACCCGTATCTAAATCTCTGGCACTTATAAAAGCCACGACTGTTCCAATGGACGCGTCTTCACGTACAGGGCTCGGCAAATATTTTAAGAGGATTTCTGGTACGTTGTCATTCACGTCTAAAACCTCGACATGGACGCTGCAAATGCCTTCCATTGGCGGGGTGCCTTTATCCTTCGCGGCAATGTCAAATTTAAACGAGCTCCCCGTTTCATAATCAATATTGCTTTTCACTTTAATGTCTCCAGAAACTGAGTCAACAGAGAATAAATTGTATATAATTTCAGAAGTATGTGGTCCAAATGAATAGAGAATTTCGCCGTTTGTTGCTTCATCTGGATCCATAGCTCTGACTGAAACCACCACAGTTCCCGGTAAAGAGTTTTCTGCAATTTGTGCTTCATATTGAGATTGAACAAAAGCCGGAGCATTGTCATTTATATCTAAGACACGAACAGAAATCTGGACAGTACCAGACCTGGCAGGTTTTCCACCATCTAAAGCAGTCAATAAAACACTTAGTGTCGGCTGCTTTTCTCTGTCGAGGGATGTTTCCAAAATCAACTCGGGGACTTTTGCACCATCTTTTTCGGTCTTTATATCTAAAGCAAAATGATCGTTTTTGCTCAGTGTGTAAGTGCGCAGTGAATTTGATCCCACATCAGGATCCTGTGCTGCCTCCAGTCGAAATCTTGCACCAGGAGTAGTTGATTCCGCGATATTTAACGTGCTCTCTTGATTTAAGAAAACCGGAGAATGATCATTAATGTCTTGAAGTTCTATTTCAAAACGATACAACTGCAAAGGATTCTCTGCAATGGCTTCGAGAGTAAAAACACAAGTGGCGCTTTGGCTGCATAAATTCTCCCTGTCAATTCTCTCCGTCACAATCAGTTCACCCTTTGTTGGATCCACACCGAAATATTGCTTACCAGACTCTACAGCAATCCGCAATTTCCTTTCCGACACATCAGATAATTTTAAATCCAGATCTTTCGCGATATTTCCAACCACAGTGCCCTCATTTTGCTCCTCTGGTATTGTGTAGCGAATCTGCGCCTCGGCAATATTCCACACAACAAACGCACAGAGAAGCCCGACAATCCACCATTCTCTCCGCATATTTATCCTCAAAGTCTCCATTCCCAACACATACAGGTTAAAACATGACCAATACGTTTGTGACTCATTGCATAAGTAAGACAAATAATAATAATAAATACTGATTGTATAGAAGGCGAAACCCTGTGCACGTTCTCAGCTCTTGGCTAAAGCTCTTCTTGTGAGAGTAATGACACAATGGAAAGGGGGAGGGAGTAGATCTCTTTGTACTGTAAAGCCTTCCTATTGGCTTTCAGGTCACCAATAGAACGAAACAAAGAACATCCTGCTCTTTAAACACACAGTATAAGTGGAAACAATCTCATATTTAACCATAACTATCATGGATAAATATAATCTTATGCAGAAATAAACCACAATATTGTGAATTGCCATAAACATTTGCGGTATGCATGGTAACTAAAAATAATATATTATCCAAAAATCATCAAGCATCAAACGTTTAAAGTGAATAAGAATTACAATTTTTAAAAGGAGTAAAAAAGGACTAATTAAAAAGTTTTATTCAATACAAGTAGCCTAAAGCTTCTAAATAGGGTCTCAGGATTTCAGCACCATCGTCATGAACAGCGACACGTCTCTCTCTCTCTCTCTCTCTCTCTCTCTCTCTCTCTCTCTCTCTCCTTTCACACACACACACACACACACACACACACACACACACACACACACACACACACACACAAAATATGTATTTTGACTGCTGAAGGAAACCAGAGTATCCAGAGGAAAAAAATGCAACCAAGAAGACAGTATGCTAACGCTAAAAAAAAGTCCCCTCATAGAACCCCATACTCATACCCAGGTCCTTCTTGTTTTGAGGTGGTTGTGCTAAACACTATGCCATGTGAACACCCACCCCCCTCCCCGCAGCCATTTCATTAAGTGAATTTACAAATGAATTTATTGGGGATCAATAATAGTGCAGCAATTCCAATGTCAAATTTCATTTATCCTGATAAATTGACAAATAAAAGTAACAGCATACATTTCACTCAGGTGCTTCCACCACTAGTACAATAGCACACAAATAAGACCCAATAAGCTAAATTCTGTAATTCTATTTACAATACTTTTTGAATTCATCAATTACTTCGAAGCTACTTCACAGCGGAATGGTGTAAGTCGGAAACAGAAGCGTAGACATTTTTTTTCCAGCAGGTGGCGCCAATCACTTTACACACACTGCAAGAGTGAGGAAATAGCGGCGTTTGTCGTGTTCACTTGTGACTCGTCTGTCAAGAAAATTGGCTAAAGGAATTTTCCTACTTGATAAGTGAGCTGGTCAAATACTGAGTGTAAATATCGTGAATAAGATGATTTGTCATGACTTTATTGTTCATGTACGTTATTGACATTCTACTTTTGTAAATGAGTTGTAACTATTAGGAATCTACCCAGATTTTTAGCACTTATCTGGTTACAGACATTTGTAAAGGAGTAAAGATAGTTCTTAAAACATGTAAAATGTAGTATGACGTTGAATTAGAGCAAACAGGCAAGAAGCTAGTACATTTCTGATGAAAGTATGTTGCATTGGTTTAATACAGTGGTATGAAAAAGTATCTGAACCTTTTGGAATTTCTCACATTTCTGCATAAAATCACCATCAAATGTTATCTGATCTTTGTCAAAATCACACAGATGAAACATAGTGTCTGCTTTAACTACAACCACCCATACATTTATAGGTTTTCATATTTTAATGAGGATAGCATGCAAACAATGACAGCAGGGGGATGAATAAATAACATAACCCTCTGCCTAAGGAGACTTAAAGAGCAATTGAAACCAATTGAAACCAAACAATTTAAGCCATGTGTGTGCCCAATCATTGATGAGTGGCTTAAAGTTGCCCTGCCCACGATAAAACACACACCTGGTAAGAATTGTCTTGATGAGAAGCATTGTCTGATGTGCACCATGGCTCACTCAAAATGCTGTCTGAAGACCTGCGATCAAGAATTGTTGATTTGTATAAAGCTGGGAAAGGATACAAAACCATCTCTAAAAGTCTGGATGTTCATCAATCAACAGTCAGAAAAGTTGTCTACAAATGGAGAGAGTTTGGCACAGTTGCTTCTCTCCCAAAGAGTAGCCATCCACCAAAGATGACGCCAAGGGTTCAGCGGAGAATACTCAGAGAGGTAAAAAAAAACCAAGAGTGTCTGCTAAAGACTTACAGAAATAACTGGCACAGTCCAATATCTCTGTGCACACATCAACTATATGTAAAACACTGGCCAAGAATGGTGTTCATGGGAGGATTCCAAGGAGGAAGCCTGTGCTGTCTAAAAAAAACATTGTTGTTCGTTTAATGTTCGCAAAAAGGCACTTGGACACTCCACAGAAGTTTTGGCAAAATGTTTTGTGGACTGATGAAACCAAAGTTGAATTGTTTGGGAGGAACACACAACGTCATGTGTGGAGGAAAAATGGAACAACTCATCAACATCAACACCTCATCCCCACCGTGAAGGATGGTTTTGGGCTGTTTTGCTGCCTCGGGGCCTGGACAACTTGCAATCATTAATGGAAAAATGAATTCAAAAGTTTATCAGGATGTTTTGCAGGAAAACCTGAGGCCGTCTGTCAGATGGTTGAAGCAAAAAAGATGATGGATGCTGCAAGAAGACAATGATCCAAAACACAGAAGTAAATCAACTTCAGAATGGTTTAAGAAGAACAAAATACACGTTCTGGATTGGCCAAGTCAAAGTCCAGACTTGAACCCCATTGAGATGCTGTGGCGTGACCTCAATACAGCGATTCATGCCAGACATCCCAGAAATCTGACTGAACTACAGCAGTTTTGTAAAGAAGAATGGGCCAAGATTAGTCCTGATCAATGTGCCAGACTGATCTGCAGCAACAGGAAGCATCTGGTTGAAGTTATTGCTGACAAAGGGGGGCCCACAAAATATTGAATGTGATAGTTCAGTTACTTATTCCCCCCTCTTCTGTCATTGTTTGCATGCTATCCTCATTAAAAGATGAAAACCTATAAATGTATGGGTGGTTTTAGTTAAAGCAGACACTGTTTTTTCAGCTGTGTGATTTTGACAAAGATCAGATCACATTTGATGGTGATTTTATGCAGAAATGTGATAAATTCCAAAAGGTTCAGATACTTTTTCATAACACTGTAAACGTTGCAGCGACGTTGCATTTTTTAAAATGGATGTGTTTTTGAAAACGGCACTCTGCTGTATTTCAGCACCACAAAACCGGACAGCGCCTCACAGGCGGCCACCCGAAGTGGCTGCACTCTTGACATAGAAATGTTTCTGAACATTGAAAAAATCTCTCTCTCTCTCTCTCTCTCTCTCTCTCTCTCTCTCTCTCTCTCTCTCTCTCTGTGTGTGTGTGTGTGTGTGTGTGTGTGTGTGTGTGTGTGTGTGTGTGGGTGGTCTCTGATATGGCTTAAAATTAAACGCTTAAAAGCTCACCTGTTGACTCTCAAACGTCCACGTGCTGTCTGGTAATGACGCATCGAGCACACTTAGAGTGTTTGTAAAGTCTGTGGTGCTGCTGGGTTTAACGAGGGTGAAATCACTGAATTCGGACATTGGAGAGAGATAGGAGCCGAAGGACTGACTCTGAGACATCATGTCTCCTCCCAGCACCTCCACATATTTAATGGGCCCGTCAGTGTTGAGCTGGATCTGCAGGTTTCTGTTGGGGTTTTTATATTCACACTCACTCCGTCTGATACAGCAACTCGAGCTGCCTCTACTGCTTCGAGCACATTTTACCAGCAAAACCAGAAACGTTACCAAACACAGCAGTGAGACGGAGGCAAGAGAAATGATGAGATATAAAGTGATTTTGCTATTTTTCTGCTCAGGTTCGGGATTTTTGTGCCTAAAGTCTGCGATTGGTTCATGAAACCCGTCCTCTATCAGTATATCCACAGTGACGGTGGTGGACTGCACCGGTTCTCCGTTGTCCTTTATCTCTATGAGCAGTCTCTGAGAGGAGTCATCCTGCTCTGAAACAGAGCGCTTAGTCCTCACCTCTCCTGTATGTAAAGTGACAGAGAACAGAGACGCGTCCGTGGCGTCCGCGAGCCGATAGGAAATCCAGGCGTTATGGCCCGAGTCAGCGTCCACTGCTGTGACTTTAGTAACGAGGTGTCCTGCTTTAGCCGAGCGGGCCATCCTCTGATGAGAGACAGAGCCCATGAGTGCGGAGGGGTAAATGACAGCTGGGGTGTTGTCGTTCTGGTCCACAATAAAAACATGAACCGTGGCGTTGCTGCTCAGAGCTGGAGATCCGTGATCTTTCGCTTGGACTTGGATCTGGAACACTTTCATTTTCTCATAGTCAAAAGAGTGCATCGTGTAAATGCTCCCATTTTCTGAGTTTATGTAGATGTACGATGAGACAAATGCGTCTTGGACTTTAGAGTCTAAAATAGAGTAGGATATTTTTCCATTTTGATCATTATCCGGGTCATGTGCTGATACAGAGCACAGTATTGACCCATGAACAGTATTTTCTCTCGTGTAAACGGTATACGACTTCTGATAAAAAACCGGCGCATTATCATTCACATCAGAGATCCTGATTCTAACCATTTTTTCCGCATGCTGTGCTGGTAAACCGGAATCAACTGCATTTAATTGTACCTCATACTCAGGATATTTCTCTCTATCTAGCGGACCGTTTGTTACTAATGTGTAACGATTCGAAAGAGAAGGATTCAGTCTAAATGGTGAACCCGGCGACACAGTGAGATTCACTTTACCATTTTCACCTGAGTCTGCATCTTTAGTGCTAATTAGTGCGATGACTGTGTTATTGGGAGAATTTTCGGGTACTGGACTGGAGAGGGATGTAATTATTATTTCTGGCGCGTTATCATTAATGTCACTGACCATTATTTTTACACTACAATGCCCTTCCATTTGCGGACTTCCTTTGTCTTTGGCCATGAGATCGAATTTATATAAATGTGCTTGCTCAAAATCGAGTTTCCTTTTTACAGTAATGACGCCTGTAGTCGGGTTAATATCAAAAACTGACTTTAGTACGTCACTTGTTTTTTCCGCAAAAGCATACTCGATTTCTCCATTTTCTCCCTCGTCTAAATCGACAGCGCTAACCTTGATTACTTCATTTCCGATAAGTTCATTTTCAGCGACGTTTGCTTCATAAAAAGACTTTTCAAACTGCGGGGCATTGTCGTTATTATCTACAACTGTGACACTGACTTCACAAGTACCAGATCTCACCGGTTTACCGCCATCTATCGCCGTCAGAATAAGTCTATGAGTAGCTTGCTTTTCTCGATCGAGAGGTTTGTCTAATACTAACTCCGGAATTTTTATGCCATCTTGAGTTTTTACATTTAAAATAAAATATTTATTGCTTCCCAGAGTATAGGACTGTAAAGAATTTGCTCCGACGTCAGGATCGTCCGCACTCTCTAGGATAAATTTTGCCCCAGGGTTTACAGACTCTGGAATATTTAAAACACGTTGATTAGAATTAAAACTCGGAGTGTTATCATTAATGTCTTGTATTTCGATTTCAACGCGATGTAACTGCAGAGGATTTTCTACGACTGCTTCCAGAGGGAGTAAACACGGCACGGTGTGCGCACAAAGACTCTCTCTATCAATTCTTTCATTCACAATAAGCTCACCGTTATCTGCATCCACACTGAAGTACTGCTTACCCGACTCGGTGGCTATTCTCAATTTACGATCTGCAACCCGGGATAAATCCAAACCAAGGTCTTTCGCGATATTTCCAACTACAGATCCTGCTCTTAGCTCCTCTGGAATGATATAGCGGACATGCGCCTCGATTGTATTCCACATAAGGACGAAGTAACAGCAGTATATCTTCCTCCTAAAAGACGGCATTATTCCCATCGTGCCTCAAACAGAAAACGACTATCCAGTATGTCCTAATGTTACAAAACGTTTAAATCCAAGACATAAATCCAAGTCATATCTCGAATACATATTTCACTGTAAAGCAATAGCTGCTTTTGTTGAAAAAGCACTAGCTCTCGCTTCTCTCAGCACACATATGAGGGAGGGAGTAGATCTCTTTGTGCAGCTCTGCACCTCATTGGTGCATCCAACATCATCGACAACCAGTCAAAGCCTATCTCCCTGTTAAAGAAGCAGACCTCCTTCTGTTCAGATAAAAAAAAACAAAAACGTGATATTTGGGGATCAGATGGATTTTTAAAAAATGAACAAATGGATGAATGAATTAATCTTAAAATCTACATATAATTTTTATACTACTACTTCTAATGCTTCAACTGTATTATTATTATTATTATTATTATTATTATTATTATTATTAACAATAATAATAATAATAATAATAATAATAATAATAATAATAATAATAATAATAATAATGTATAAATTATTACAGTTAATATATATATATATATATATATATATATATATATATATATATATATATATATATATATATATATATATATATATATATATATATATATATATATATATATATATATATATATATATACTTATTCACATACATACATACATACATGACCTTTGTCCAGATTCTTTGAAGCGAATCTGGAATGCCTGAGCTATATCTGCCGACATGTGGTCACAAAAGGGAAACGCAGGAAGTGCAAACTGGAGTATATGTATGTGCAGGTCTGTACTGTATAATAAATGCATATGGTCAGGGGTATGCTTTGCACAAAAAAGAAACCGGAAACAAAAACATAAGAGATATGAAAAGAGAATGTTATTTCAGAAAAGAAAAAAAAACCCAACAAAACAAAGTAAAATATTAAGTAGTCTTAATTCTGATGGTAGATGCCTCTAACCGAGCTAATCTTCCTTGCAACAAAGGAAGCAACCATTAGACATGTAGGATGGGGGTGAATCCGTCACTCTGCTGTATTTCAGCACCACAAAACCGGACAGCGCCTCACAGGCGGCCACCCGAAGTAGCTGCACTCTTGACATAGAAATGTTTCTGAACATTGAAAAAATCTCTCTCTCTCTCTCTCTCTCTCTCTCTCTCTCTCTCTCTCTCTGTTTCTGTATGTTTATTCGCTTCAGGTAAACAGTTAAAGAGGCAGGAAATATCTTAGTTATGAATAATTAAATAAGTAGCAGTTCAGACAAGGTAACGACACTTACCTGAAATCATCCATGCGGAATTTGCTTCATGTTATTTAATGCTTTTGTTACGTGCACGTGTTTTTTTTTTTTTTTTTTTTTTTTTTTTTTTCACTGCTTATCGTCATCGTCAATTTGCAACACTTACTCTAGATGTTTTCAATAGTTTCAATTTAAGCTATGTGTTAAAGTTTAGTGTTTACTAGTACGAACATGACCAGAAATTTAGAATCCTAAAGTCCCCAAAACTATCAGGGCCTCTTTAGTACTAAATGACAAGAGGTATAAAACTTTATCCACACAGATAGTCAATTTCAACGTTTGAAAATTGGTTTACTAAACTTTAATTGGTATAATGGGAATGAATAAAATTATTTTGTATATAAGTGTAATATAATATTTTTGTAATGCAGTTATACTTATTTTATTATTATGACCTCATTTTCCAAAAAATAAATTAAATAAGTAAATAAATAAATAAATAAAAACACCAAAAAAGTTTCCAACCACCACAGTACATCTTTTTGGTCAGTGTTAACTAAATTGTCCAACTACAGCAATTTTTAGACATTTAAATATTTGGCTCAGAAAACATTTTGGTGTAGTCATTATTCCTTATCCTTTTCTTTTACTTTTTATTTCTTTCTGTTTTAGACTAAAATCTTCATGTCCATTTTCACAAATGGAGTTATCACTGAAGACATGTTTTCACTATTACAGGTATAGATGAAAGCACTGGCTTATTAGCCATAGAAATGACCCAACAATGACACTACAGCAAATTTACCACATGTAATAATGTTACCTATAGTAATTTGACAGGGCAAAACAACAGCTCAATTCATGACCTCAGGACAGGTTTTTTTTTTTTTTTTGGTCTAAATCAGTAAGGGAATAGATAATGAACTCAAAACTCTCTGCTCAGGTTTTGCTGCTTCATATGAATATATATATATATATATATATATATATATATATATATATATATATATATATATATATATATATATATATATATATATATATATATAAGAGTAAGAGATTTCATACTTTATTCACCTCTGGCATGTAATATCATCAGTTTGGCCATCTACCTGTCTGTAATCATTTCAGCTCTGGAATAACACTTGAAAACAGTTCACAATTTTCTCATCAAACTTTACAGTTCGTACTATTGGGCAGTATAGCAGTGCCTTTTGGATATCTTAGCATTTCCGCAATTCCTATTTTATATGAGGAGACCAGGGGGAATATATTATCTCTTTGCTTTGTTTTATTTTACAGTGAAAGCCTAAGCAATACAAAAATAGGTAAGATGAAAATATCCTGTATTTAGTAATGTTTTAAATTGTTTTCCAGCTCATTGTAAATTAAGTGATGGAGTAGTTTATGAAGAAAGGCAATTTTGAATAGATTAGAATTTTTTTCCTCCACAAAAGATTAAGTGAAGTGCTAAGGTACATGCTTATGAAGCAATAAGTATAAAGAAAATTAAGTTGTGGTATTGAGACAAGCATTAAATAACTGTGAAACAATAAATTAAAGACTGCAATTAGCTGATTTCACATCTGAGACTAAATACTCCTTAACATACATATTCATTTGGGTAGTAGAACAAGTACATAAAATAATATACATAACATTAATCAGTTAATTAATTCATTAATTAATTAATCAATTAATTAATTCAGCCCTCCAACGGCCTGGCAAGCTGTCCAGGGTGTACTTTGCCCTAGCCCAGAGTCAGCTGAGATGGGCAAAAGCCTCCCTGTGACCCTAATTGGGATTAAACAGTTCACATTCATTTTTGAACCAGTTAATCCTATTGAGGATCACAGGGAGGCTGGCGCCCATCTCAGCCAACTCTGGGTCAGGGAAGAGAACACACTAGATAGCTCACCAGGGAATAACAGGGCAGAAGCATGCTGAAGGCTCTGCAGCCCATGCTTAATCAAAGTCAGCAATAGTTCTTTAACATTCTGCCAGTTAGAGACATGGCTGGCCTTTGATAATCCAGTTAGCTGTACTGGGGGGGGGGGGGGGGGGGGAGTACAACCCATGATAGAGGGGCTTGGACCTCTGACCATGTGATCAGTAATCCAGCACCTTACCAATGAGCCATCACTCATATATAACCTACTTATTAAAAAATTAATGCATAATAAATTGCTGATAAAATATAATCAGCTATAAACTGTCATTAATCTACAGAAGGTTGTAGCAAGAAGGTCACTGAATTTGTAATGTCAAATCCTCATCTATTCCCAGAGTTGATTCAGTGTCTATTATATGTGTTTGGATATTTGGAAACATGTTTTACTTGAAGAAACTAAACAAGGCATGATTTGAGTATTACCTAGACTTTTTAAGATTAATATTATGTGACATTTCTACAGTTTAATCCTGTATTTTGTTATTTTATTGCAATCATTACTTTGTGTTGTTCCTAGTTTTGGATAAAATGCTGTTTTCAGTATACCAATATGTATACTAATAATACATTTTCTTTTTGGCTGCTTTAATGCACTAATCAAAATATCGCCAGGCAATCTTACTATATTATGTTTATTTATTTATTTATTTATTAGTAAATTCTATATGTTATATACTATATTGGTATAATTCTAAATGGAATACAGTTTTATGCAGTCAATGTAAAATCAGGTATTTACTGTCACTATATTCTATTTGCAGTGTGTGCTGTGTTAGGTTAAGTAAAATAACACTTACCTTATTTGCAGAAACAGAGGACAGTGTCGATGAAAGGCATGGAAAAGAGAGCAAAAAAAAGTTTTTGTTCAGTTTGAGATACAAGATTCAAAACACAAAAATAAATTTAAGATAAACATTTATGACAAACACAAGAGGGAGCATGAGAGCTGAAAACGCAGTACGTATTTGCATACATACACAAAGCGGAAGAGAGGGAAAGAAGAAGGGAAGTGGGGGGAGGGAAGTGGGAGGAGTGGGAGGGGGGCTCTAACACAATCCATCAGCACATTTAACTCCCAGTGGAATTGTTTCCCCCTCCTTATTGAGAAAATGGACCAGTTTGTCACGAGACTCAGTCTGTTGCCATGGTAATACATCCACCTCATGGCAAGATGAAGCAGTGTGCGCAGTGGGGGGGGGGGGGGGGGATAGACATAGAGAAAGAGCACAGAGAACGAGATCGAAGCATTGCCTGTCTGTTAATCTCTAGATGGATCAGGTGTTTAGTGAGAAACTCAATGGAGAATGATGAGGAAAAAATAGAGGGTACATCTGTTTCATAGAGAAGGAATTGAATCCAAGATACTTCAAAAAAATCTAGTAATGCAAAACAAATGTTTGTACAGCACAAAAACAAACAAAAAAAACTGACTAAACATTTCTAAATTCAATGAAATGTAATTAAGTTGAAGTCCTTTCTATCAAAAAGTATAAAAGAGAAACAATCAGATCAGCACACAGATACGAGCATAATGTGTCTTGTGACATGAAAACAAAAGGTTTCACTGCAGAGACCACACCCAGTCTTCCACACAGCTGTGTTTATTCTTCTATAGAGAAAATGCTTATATTATGTTTTGTTGCACAAGCACCTCTAGCTCATATTTTGATATATATATATCATGTATATGTCATATGTATATACATATACATATGATATTCCCTATAGAATAAGCAATTACCAGAAATTCTAGATTAGCTATAATTTATAATTTAAATCTAAATTTTTCATAATTATTGACATTATTAATCCTTTCATTCATTTTCTGAACTGCTTAATCCTAAATAGGGTTGCGCAGAGGCTGGTGCCCATCTCAGCCCACTCTAGGCTAGGACATGGTGCACCCTGGACAGCTCGCCAGGCCATCACAGGGAGACATGATTGATGTAATTTTGACTTCATCGTCATGTGCAGTGCTCAACTCTGTAAGTGTGAAAAAGGACATATCTACACAATACAATTGTACATGAAATGCAAGACATGATAAGGTTGTAGACATGGTACATGATTAACGGAATAAAGCTAAACAGACAATAATGCAATATTACTAATGTTCTTTGTATTCTTTAATTAATTAAAGTAAATACTAAATAATCTACAATATTTGTATCTTAAATAACCAAAATGAAAAGAGACCTTAACAAACTAATTGACTGAGGTGCACCATCATATCAGTACCTGGGTCTGTAAACACTTAGTGTTCATTAAATAAGTTATATTCAATAAATATAAAACAGTAGTTCTGGAATCTGCAAATTTTAAAACACGGTTCAAGTGGGGGAAGTCACAACCCATTATTATAAAAGTTATCATTTTTTTCCACTGAGTTTCTAACCTTTATTGGCACATTTATCATGTCGGAATAAGGTAATCAGAAAGGATATGACTTTTACTATTGTAGCAGGAGTGTTAACCATAACCTTAATGTTTTTTTTATTTATTATTATTTAACACAGCCACATCACCCCAATAAGGCATGGCTAGTTAACTGAATCAAATCAGGTGACAAAGCATGAACTGTGGTGCACTGGAACTCTGAACATTAGAGACCTTGTGACCCTGACAATACCGTAGTGTCCATGCAGGACCATGGACAGCAATTTTAGTAACCGATCATTTCTCAAATAATTTCTGAAACAATAAATAAATACATTCATTCATTCATTTTCTGAACCACTTATTCTTAATTAGAATCACGGGGAGGCTGGTGCTCATCTCAGCCAACTCTGGGTGAAGGCAGAGTACACCCTGGACGGTTTGCCAGGCCATTGCAGGGCAGAAACACACTGATGGCTATGCAGCCTACTCTTGTCAAAAGTCAGCAATATTTCTTTTACATGCCTCACACCATAGGCAGTAAGAGACATCGCGGACCTCTGATAACCCAGTTAGCTTCACTCGAGGGACAACAGTGACAACTGTTGATGATGGGCCTTGAACCCCCAACCTTAGGATCGGCAATCCAGCACCTCATCACCAGGTAACATGCCCATAAACAATCAAACAAACAAACAAACACATAAATAAATTCCCTGTAAAAAAATATATATAAAAAAACAGACATGTCTTATTTTCTACCACATAACTAAAGAAAATGAACTATTGTTCATTCAAAGTTTTTGGAGTATTTTCACATGGCATACTAGTCTCATTTATTAATTTTCTGACTTGCTTAACCCTAATTAGGGTTGCATGGAGGCAGGTGCCCATCTAAGCAGACTATGGACTAGGGTAAAGCTCATCAGGCATAGACAGTGAGCGACATGGCCAGCTTGTATAACCCAGTTGGCAGCACTGGGGGGCATCAGTGGTAGCTATTGACAGTGGGGCTTGAACCCCCAACCTTGGGATCCGTAATCCAGCACTTTTCCCCCAGGCCACCACTGCCCCATGCATACTATACTTTTTTTTTTTTTTTTTTTTTTTTTTAATTAAGCAATACTTTTTTTTTAGTGAGCCCAACGTTTTGTTAATATAACCACTGGTTCATTCTATATTTGAAGTTTTAAGCATGGTTTTCCAGCCTTTTTCACCTAAAGTGCCATTTTTAAATTTACCTCTAAGTCACGCTGCCACAGGAACATTATGTTTAAAATTACTATTAATCATGATGAGCCATAAAATAAACAAGGAGATAGAATTTTATATCATCCACACATTAGGCTACATGCAAATCAGCACAATGAAAACTCCCACAAAATATTTTCATAATCAGGGCCTTGTGATGGTTTTGGACAACCTCCATCTCTCTTTCTCTCATTCATTTGGAATAAATATATAATTGCTTTAAGTAATTCATTCATTCATTCATTCATTAATTCATTCTCTGTACCACTCAATTCTAATTAGGGTCACAGGGAGGCTGGTGCCCATATCAGCCATCTCTGGGCAAGGGCAGAGTACACCCCAGACAGCTCACCAGTCCATTGCAGGGCAGAAACATGCTGACGGCTATGCAGCCTACTCTTGACAAAAGTCAGCAATGGTTATTTTACAGCCTCTCAAGATAGACAGTGAGAGATGTGGCAGGCCTTTGATAACCCAGATAGCTACACTGGGGGGAGGGGGGGGGGAAGCAGTGACAACCCATTGCTTTCAGTAACTCCTTATGAGCAAATATAAAAAAACTAAGACCATGGACAAAACCTTCACTTTGCAACTGGGGTCAAACTCAACAACAACAAAAAAAATTCTTAAGGAAGACACAACATATGCAGCTAAAACTACCACTGAGGTTGTGTATGTCCATCATTGTGTTTGTATTTTGCTCTTGACAGAGTTAGTTACAGTTTATTGACTAGTTGGCACCTTTTTAACTTGTCTGTACCTTTAAATGCTGAGAGCTTTGCATGAATTTCATTGTGTGAACATAATGACAATATAGACTTATAAATCTTGAATCCCATGTTTCCATTTTTGGCCAACTGTGGAAAAAAACAAAACAAAAAAAAAACAACAACAACCAAACAAACAAACAAGCAAAAAAAAAAGATAGGATGCAGCTTATTTACACTATCAGGACAGAAGTTTCAACCACCAACTGATCTAAAGCAAAAGCTTTGAATAATCAGATCTCTAACATTTTGCTCTCAATGCATAAAGGACATGGTCATGGGGTGGAGCAAACAAAATGCTGTCTGAACAAAAGTCAATGTTCAATCATGTTGTAGAAATAATAATAATAATAATAATAATAATAATAATAATAATAATAATAATAATAATAATAATAATAATAATAATAAAACATGCTTGTTATGTTCACAGCTTAAAATGAACACCAGAAAAGTCATTACTTATTCAGTGACCCACACCTGAGTCACATAAAGACATATTGAGATAATGTGGGTGAGAAGAGAGAAAAAACACACAGTGGACCTCACTGGGTGTGAGACGGTCAGAGAATGAATAAATTCTGAATTTTGCATTTAATACATGTTGAATTGCAATAAGCACATAATATTATTTCATTTTAATTGAACCCCTAGGCATAACAGTGGCATAGAGGTTAGCACATCCACCTCAAAGCAAGAAGGTTCTGGGTTTGATTCCCAGTTCTGTGTGGAGTTTGCATATTCTCCCTGTGCTTATGTGGGTTTCATCTGGGTACTCCGGTTTCCTCCCGCACTCCATAAAACATACACAGTAGGTTAATAGGCTGTTTCAAATCACCCCCAGGTGTGAGTAGGGGTATGAATGTTTGTTCAAGTGTTGGCCCTACAGTGGCCTGGTGAGCTGTCCAGGGTGTACTCTGCCCTATCCCAAGAGTTGGCTGAGATGGGCACCAGCCTCCCAATAACCCAAATTAGGATTAATCAGTTCAGAAAATGAATGAATGGAAGAATTGTACCCCCACCCGCACAATAAACCTCATATGGCTAAAATGTAATGAAGTTAATGTCAGTGTTTACATGCCTTAACACGTCATTTACATGTTTAGAATGCGTTTACATTTTTTTCTGATCCAAATGACTCTATACAGACATGAGCACATTCACGATTCTACAATCATGTTCCTTTAAGAGATTCAGACTGTCTCCATGCCAACCAGAATGACTTGGCACCCCCAGTGTGTGTGTGTGTGTGTGTGTGTGTGTGTGTGTGTGTGTGTGTGTGTGTGTGTGTGTGTGTGTGTGTGTGTGTGTGTGTGTGTGTGATTCACTGCAGCATGGAGCTAGTTCACATACGCCCGCATTTTAATCCATGGAACACAATAAGAATAGTCCACTGTAACACTGGCTACAAAAATGTCAGCCAAACCAAACTAACCCCACACACGTAACACAGGCAGATGTGTGGCATTAAGTTGACACAGCTGGTAGTTCCCAACACCCCACAACAGTAAAAATTACTGGACCCGTGCAGATAAAGTACGCCATGTCAATGCTAATGAAAGAACAAAAAGGCAACTAACAAATTTTACAGTGTGTCTTCATTTAGAAAGGCATAGTTGCAGCCTCTCGTGTCAACCTCAGTATAGGGGCACAATGAATGGGTGTTTTATCTGAAGGGCAAAGGTCTCTATGAAATGTGTCCATAAGAGAGAGACACTATTTAATACAGACCAAAAATAAAAGAGAAGAGAAGAGCGAGCACACACTGATTTAATACATTAGAACACTGTCTTGACTGTTCACTGATTTTTAACAAACACTTAACATCTTAATCCTCATATATGACGACATATAAATAATATTTCAAAATCAGCAAATGAAAGGTCATTCCTGCAGCAGAGATAAGCAGATTCAAGATCAGAGTAGTGTGTGTGTGTGTGTGTGTGTGTGTGTGTGTGTGTGTGTGTGTGTGTGTGTGTGTGTGTGTGTGTGTGTGTGTGTGTGTGTGTGTGTGTGTGTGCACATGCACTGATGTCTGCGAGAGTGGAAACTGGGTCAGCGTGAGCAATGAACTGATTTGTCTGAAGATTTCAAAGTTCCTTCATGTTCTAATTAAAACAAATTAATTCAATTTTTGCAAAACTAATTTGCAAATGCTATTTTGAATCTTACTGTGCAGAGAATATTTAAAAACAAAAAAGATTTGCAATCTGTAACTTTTTAAATAATAAATGAGATTTCAATGCACTATAGAATATGAGACCTCGCTGATTCATGAATTGATCTCACAAAGGCCACCTGGAGAAGCCATCCACACTCCCATGCATTGCAGCACACGTTGACTTGCAATGCTAATGATCATTTCCAGGTTCAGTCTTCTGAAGTACAGTCCCCAGGATGTGGGATAAAATGTGCAGAACTCGTTGAGTTTGGCAGAGCAGAAGCTTATTACGATTTGAATAACCTAAGATATTTCAGTCTCTGGACTCTCTTTGCATGGTGGTGAAGCTGTTTGGAAATGGGAGTGTAATGTCACAACACTATATTTTGGCACCTGTTTTCAGAAATTTTTGTTTGTACAGTGATTCTTCTGGTTCTTTTGTGATGAGTACTTTTATTAAACACACATACTGTTGTGCACAGTGCAGTGGTGGCCCAGTGGTAAGGTGCTGGATTATCAACCACAATATTGGGGATTCAAGCCCCACTGTCAATGCCTGTCACTGTTGTCCTCTGGTGCGGCTAACTGGGTTATCAAAAAAAAAACAAAAAACGGCCATGTCTCTCACATGTCTCACATGTCAAGAATATGCTGCATAGCTGCCAGTGTGTTTCTGCCCTGCCATGGCCTGGCTAGCTATTCAGGTTGGACTCTGTTCTCACCCAGAGTCGGCTAAGATGGGCGCCAGCCCCCCTCCCCGCGACCCTAATTTGGATTAAACAGTTTAAAAAAAATGAATGAAAGAATCAACTATTCTGCACATGTATTTAGCCTCTCCCTCACCTTGTGACCCTTTGGAGAGGAGATATGTGAGAAAAATCAAGCTAATCTATTTGTCAATGACTTAGATTTTTAAAAACAGGAGCAAACTATATTTAGAAAAAGAGTGAGGATATGTAAAAACAATAAAAGCAAGCATATTCACTGTTGTAAAAGCCTCTCGGAAGTATTGCATTTTAGTGATAGATAGATAGATAGATAGATAGATAGACAGACAGACAGACAGACAGACAGACAGACAGACAGACAGACAGATAGATAGATAGATAGATAGATAGATAGATAGATAGATAGATAGATAGATAGATAGATAGATAGAGTCAGCATTATTTTTTAAAGATAAATTGTAATTAATTAAGACCACACGAGACAAGCTTTCAGGTGGATAAAAAAAACTCATGGGAAGAAGCCTCACCTCAGACAGCAGGTCAGTGTCATGTACTTCACTCTTTTCTCTCTGAACAGTCCCCATGAGACTCACACTGCCGAGTGTATTTTGGCTGTATGGCCTCGCAAACTTTACATCGCTCATCCTTGAGTCAGATGTTCCACACATTTCATAATTATACATATGCTGTAAGGTGCCATCTGCATAGCTTGGTGGATAATATGGAATTACAGGAAGATTGGAAGCAGATTTATAAAACAGTCTTTTCTGCCTCCATCTGTAGATTTTAACTGAGATTATGGCAATGATTGCAACAATGAAAAGCATTGATACAGCAGCAAGAGCTAAAACTAAATAAAAAGTCAGATTATCGTTGTAATTATTGTCATTTGCTATGTCAGTGAATTCTGAGAGCACTTCAGGGAAAGTGTCCGCGACAGCGACGTTGATGTTAACTACAGCTGAGCGAGATGGCTGTCCGTTATCCTCCACAACTACAGTGAGCTTTTGCTTCACAGCATCTTTATCAGTGACCTGGCGCACGGTTCGGATCTCTCCATTCTGTGCTCCAACTTCAAAAAGCGCCCTGTCTGTGGCCTTCTGGAGTTTATACGAGAGCCAGGCATTCTGTCCAGAGTCCACATCAACAGCCACCACTTTGGTGACCAGATAACCAACATCTGCTGAATGAGGCACAATCTCAGCCACCACAGAGCCACCAGTCTGTACTGGGTAGAGAACCTGAGGAGCGTTGTCATTCTGATCTTGAATAAATATGTTTAATGTTGCATCGCTGGACATTGGGGGTGAACCCCCATCTTGAGCTTTGACATGGACTTTGAAAGATTTCAATTGTTCATAGTCAAAAGATTTGACCGCATAGATTACACCAGTCTCTGCACTTACAGAGATATATGATGCCAATGGTGCTCCATTTAATTCCCCATCTCCAAGAAAATAGGACACTCTTGAATTCACTCCCCAGTCCGCATCAACTGCTTTAACAGTAAGAACAGACGTAGACACTGGATTATTCTCAACAACATACACATTATAGATTTCCTTCTCAAACTGTGGTGCATGATCATTCACATCTGATAATCTTATAGAAAGCAGCTCTTTATTTGAAAGGGGAGGACTTCCAGAATCTACTGCCGTTATTGTGATGTTATAGTTGGCGATGTGTTCTCTGTCCAGTGCTGAATCTGTTACGAGGTTATAGTAATTACTTAATGATGCCACCATTTTGAACGGAGTGTTAAGATCAATAGAACACGTGACTCTACCGTTATTGCCCGAGTCAGGGTCTTGAATGTTT